>JAEDXX010000032.1:600000-947037 GCA_021725515.1 Epicauta chinensis
AGGACATTTCCAAGAAAAGGTTTTACCTCCTTGAAATCTACCACCAATATTTATAATTTTAATAGCGCTAAATCGACTGACGCGCGCTCCATTCGCGCTGACCGACACGGACTCTTGAACAATGAAATAATTTTAACCCATTAAATATCAATATTTACAAATAAGAAAAACTCACATACCTTCTAGACACTTGAATAAACGAAAATACGTGGAAATTTTTTTTGCCTGTAATTATTTTATTAGATATGCTTTCGTTAATTAACTAATCTTTACAAGTTTAAAATTTACTTAAAAACCCTCATAATTGTTAAACAAAAAACCTCAAATTTTTTTCACTTCTTGGAGCTATTCTTGAAAGGCATTGGAAAAGATCCCCGTTGGAGAAACTAAAAAAAAATTATTTTCCACTTTATTATTAACAATCTAAGAGGTTAAAACTGTTAATTAACAAATACGTTTTTAAGCAATAAAAAGTTTTTTCTTTAATATTCAAATTTGTTCGTATTCTTACTATTTAAAGTTAAATAAAAATGATTTTTTATAATTTTTTACTCTAACTACATAATTATTATAAACAAATGCATTGTTTATAAGATATTTAATTTTTTTTTTGGATTTTAATCAGCAATAAATAATATGATTTTTAAGAACAAAATAGTTTCTTAAAATAATATTGGTGGTAGAGTTCCGGTCGGTAAGACCTTTTTTTTAAGGAAATTTCCTCTCCTTTAAGGATCATTTTTCAAATTTCGAATATCTTTAATAGTTTCCGAGATATTTGCAAAAAAACAAACCCCCATTTTTTTTTTAACAAATTGTTTATAACTTTTGCAATTTTTGCCGGTGCACCTTCACATTTTTCAAAAAGTTTCTACAGCTTATTTCGAATCGAATGAGTCCTGGATTATAATTTTCGGTGCCCAACTCCCGATTATAAAAATGGTGGAGGCGCCGGAAGATAATTTTTTACTGTATATATGTTTTATTGGGGTTGTACTTGTAAGAATTTTTGAAAAAAAAAAACAATTTTCCACTCTGTTACAGAATTATATCAATCATTATGATCGGATGTTATGTTGAACAGGCTACATACCAGTATTTTTCTCAAAACTATGTTTCCTTATAATCAAGATAATTTAGTCATCTTTTAGATATTTTGCTTCAAATGTTGATAATAATTAATGGTTTAAGAGTCCTTATCGGAAAGATCCACTCCCTACTCATACCTTCTAACGCATTCCTTTTTTTCGCCCGCTTTCCTGCTAAATTTTCGTTGCCAATCAGCAACTGGTGTTGTTTAGCCGCCTCCCTAAGCCATTCACTAAAAAGCCGATGTGCAATCTAATTAAGTTGAAACAAAAGAGCATTGACAACAGACAATAGACACTTATTGGAGTAGCTTCTAAGTAATCGAAACGTAATGACTGATAACAAATGTTACCATTCATAGTAATATCGATTCTATTGTCGATGAAATTTAATCACCTGTATTTTATTGAAAATAAGAATTTTTATTAAACGTTTCAAAAATCTAGTTGAAATGAAAATGCCGGAAAGCCCCAGTCATTTTCGAGTATTATTAAAACAACTGACAAAAGAGTTTTAAAATTCATTTCAAGTGTAGATTATTCATAGACGGCTTAAATGGAATCGATAGCTATTATAAATTCATATTAAATCGTTCATATAGTATATAGAAGTCAGATTTGAAATTGTGTAGGTTGGAGAGATTTGCTTTGAGATTATTGACCGGTTCTTTGCCAAAACGAATTGAAAGGCTTTTGTTGACAGTCACACAAGAAAAATGGAGCAAAGAATTCATCGTCTATTTTATGAGTTTATTTATGATTGTTAATAACACCCGAAAAAAAGACAACCATTGTTTTGTTTGTTTCAATTTTAGGATACATTGATAGATTAATACGATGTTTTTTTTAATTTTTTCCACTAGCAAAATAATTTATTTTCTCGAGAGTATACGAATTGTATGTTCGAATTGAGCTTGATTAATGATTTCTAGTCTAAAGCAACAGTATAATTCGTTGAGATACAATCAATTTATCTTTATTTTTGTGTCATCAAATTCTGTGTTATATTTTATTTGTTTTTTTTTTTTGGTTTAATTCCGGTACATTTCAACATTACACTTTCATATTTTCTATATAAATAACTAAATAATTGATTCAGTTCCTGAGTGTATAGCTGAAGTTGTTTTTCATTTATTGAAACTATTTTGTATTCTGTGGTTACCATTTCTATGCAGTTCTAGAATTGTAAACGAACAAGCTCTATAGAGAAGTTCATATATTATAGAACACGATACGGTGATCTCCTATATTGTTATAGCAATAACTACATGATATTAGTAATAGCGAGTAAATAGAGACGTGCAGACTATCGGTAATTAATTCAAATAATGTATTTAAGTAGATAGAATCTATTGTTTTATTAAGGGCCAAATCCTCGACAATGTCGGTATATGGAAACGAGAGTCATGAATTTTTGAACTTGAAAATAATAGAATAGTTTAAGCGTTAATTATTGTAGAATTCGATTATGATATTAATTATGCATAGAAATGATCAACAACGAGAACAGATGATTAGTGCAATTCAGCCAAATATATATGAATTATAGACGATTGTAAGTGAATTTTATAAATCTATTTAGAAAAAAAATCAATAAGAAGATAAAAAGAGCGGGTTAAAGGTAAATCTTTAGAAATCTAGCAATGGTGTCTCTTGGTCATTTTTTCCCTTCAATCTGATAGTGGTAGACATGTACAAAAGTCTTTTAAATTCAAGGTGAAGACCTTGGATTTTGATGATACATAGGAAGGTTGTATTTGATTAAATTTAAATATTTTTTTTACCGTCAGCGTTTCCCATTGTAATACTTTTTAAGTGTTTAAAATCCGTGTGTTCATAAATTTATCAACGTGAATCAACAGTCTTTCGACTATTTGACGATAATCTGATTTTTTGGCAACGATTGAGTTGCTGGCTTTGCTAGACTTCTATACTTGTGTTTCCTCGATCTTATGACGGACTAGCTGTAGGACATGTCTTTTATGTAAGGTGTGAATGTTACGTTTATTTGTGCCAACACAATAAAACGATAGATGACGTGGCGTTGATAAAGCGTTACTAGGGTCTTTGATTCAATCGCAACCTGTACATTATCCTTCCATAGAAGATGCGAACTTTGTCTTTCTACGTGCGTATCGTTTTTCACCTGTTAAAGCGCTTTGTGGTGTCTGATTGCTAATTCGAAATGATAATTGTTTGATGGTACACAATACGTAACCCTTTCGTAAGCACTGTGGCTCACATTTTGCCTGGTGTATTTTGAAAGGGTTTTAATCAGTCGCTCGCATTTCAAAGCGAAAACTGCTAGTATCTCAGATAAAAAAGGGTGCGTCGAAACAGACAATTGAAATGAGCGAGGTATCTATCAAATGGAATGATGGTTTTAATAATATATTTTACGTTACCAGAAGGCGGAGTACTTACGAACTTTTGACAAGAAGTCTAGTCTTGTGGAAGGTCTAAAATATTTGTGAACCCAAATATGGTAATTTTCAATAATTCTACATACTGTTATTCTTTATTTTTTGAGAATGTTTTGAAATTCGTCTCCGTTTATAATAGTTTATTGTTTGTTATATAATTATCATGTATCATAGGATTTAAGATTTGAAAGCTATTTGATTTTATTTATTCTTTTCTCTGTGTTTTTTTTGGAGTATAGTGTTTGTTTCGTTTTGTTTTAATGTTATTACATTTTGCTTTGAGTATTTTTTTTTATTTTAAACATTTTCTTATGTGCGTCTGAAAATGGTGGAGGCGCCAGGAGAGATTCCTTACATTTATATGTTAGGCGATACAATGTTGTTAAGTTTGTATTCTTTTTTTACATAGAATTGAACATTTAAAAAAAAAGTCTTTTAGATTCGTTTCCAATGGTAATGAGCTATAAACCTGAATAAAAATTTGTTGGAAAATTTATTTAGTTTTCCCATAAGATGTTAAAATTCAATGACAATAATAATTTGAATCGATTTTGACGTCGCATTTTTTTGTTTACTAACAGAATTGAATGAAATTTGTGTCAGTGATAGTCGTTAATGTGCTTGATATCTGATGGGAATTGTTTTTCCAAAATTTGCACGTATTTTCCAAAAAATCTGATAAAAAAGAATTATTTGAAAGAAGTCTTTTTTATTTTGTAAATAATTCAACTCTTTTTGAAACGTCACTCTTTTACAAGAATTATAGCAATAAATGTGGCCGGATGTTGGGTCGGGGCGGTTACCTATCAGAAACGTTTTTGTCGAAACTACGTTCCTAAATAACATCAGCACGATAACTCGGTCAATTTGCAAGATTTTCAAAATTTCCCTCTAATGTTGATAATTACCTTTTCTATAATTCTTAAGCACTGCTTTTTTGTTTTGTTTTAAGGCCTCTTCATCAGACTGTAACAGCTACATTATTTTTTAACATTCGTTTTTTATTTATGTAATTTTATTTATGTTATTATTTTCCAAATTTACTGGGTTTTTCAGCGCGTGCAGGGATATATACACCGATGCAATTGCAATATTTCAAAACTTAACAGGGCGCAACCTTTATTCTATTTATTCTGCTCGCCAGGTGGCTTTTTAATTGCTTTGTTTGAACACTTTGTGAATCTTCGAAAATTGAGTTACTTATTATTGATGATAATAATGCGACATCATGAATATAGAACATTTCATGTATTCTATAAGTAGTGCTTTTCAAAAAATGAACTCTATTACCATAATTTCAGCTATTATTCGATTTCATACAAAGCATATGATTATCTTGACTTCAAACGAATACAAATAATGTAATATAAAGACTCATTAGTGAACTGAATCAAATATTTAAAGTAATGGATTTAAATAGCTTTGATTTATAATTCAATTAATTTAATGTCCCTTATTAAAACTTACACAATTCGGCTGCAAAGTTTAAAATAGCCTGTCACCATGTACTGTTTGAATTATTGCATAGAGGAAAAAACACGTATAGTACTACGTAGATTAAAGGATCATTTCAAAAACATACCCGTGTAAATTAATCCACTGTAGATTATGCAGGTCTTTGAAAGCGGCAAAAGGAACACTGTCTAGTTGATTATAACTAAGATCCAACGAAGTGAGGCTTTTCCATAACGAACTGAAACAGAAATGTTATTACAATGTATTATTATCATTCAGTAATATAAGGTAACATTTACAAAGGTAACATTAATACATGCATAAATAGAAACCACAGTTACGATATCTTCTTGTTTGTATTTAAACTATATGCTTAATAATCAGCCTTATTAATGTAGGTATAATACTTAAAAGTAATTCAATAATGTAAGTGCAACCGATTCTATCTTTTGTAGAATTGAATCCGGTACGGTTTGAAAATATTTCTTGAATAAAGTCAGAGTCATTAAACAAAAAGCCAGTTTGTAACGTTTGAATGCCCCATTTCTTGCGGTTTTATGTACTAATCTCACTTTAAAAATTAAAGTTTATTGAGGTCAATATTGTAACGATTTAAACGAATAGCATTCAACTTGAGACTTTTATTTCGATATAATTAAATTGAATTCTGGACGCAGACAACAAAATGCGGTGATTTTAAAGGAAAAAACAATGTGATACAGACAAATTATAAATAATTTCAACATTTGATTTGATAGAGAATTATTCAAGCAGAAATAGTGGCATAAATGTGATTAAATAAATGGAAAGTTTCTGCTGCAGATATATTGGAAACGAATATATTTATCGTCAACTAACCAGATTCTCTCTCTCTCTCTCTCTCTCTCTCTATTCATTTGATTTTCTACAGAATTGTATTTATTTTTATTTTATTTGCTCCTCATTTCCACATTGTCGTTTTCTTTATTTTGTTATCACGTCAGAACAGAACAAGCAAATCTTGGGTACACGTTATAGTGACGTAACTGTCTTGTCGTAACTAAATTGGAATTTAAGTAAACTGCAACGTTACAGATTCTATGTTTGTGTTCGTATCTAAATCAGTGTTGTGTAGTTGTTTACATCTAATTTATTTCGACATTTTTTTCTTCTTCGTCTCTCTGTTAGTTGTATTTCCGTTTCGATAGACATTCTCTCCTAAATCGACACTTATCGATGTTTCCTGAATAGATTACATGTTTAAAGTATACATAGAACAGGACTCTTTTCTCGAGTGGGGACGTTCTGTGATGGACACACAATATTTTATCAGTCTCCAAAGGTCAACTCTAGAGATTTATTGTGTCCCACTCGCTGTGTGTGATGATTCTGAATGATGATAAAATCGAGGAAAAAACATCAACAAGATTAAATATTTGTTGTTTGTAAGATTTAGTCGACACGAACCACAATTACAATTTGAAAAGATGCATAGTTCAAAGAAGCGCTTCGATTAGAAAATTAACGTAAATGGTCAAACAAAAAAAATCTTTGAACGAACTGAATAATTTTTTCATCTATCATTATATTAAAGTACTAGTAAGTTTAGTGTACTAGTGAATAAAAGCTTGTTTTATAAAATCGCACTACATACATTGATAGCAAAGATTTATTGAGACACTACACTCTTAGCTGAATCGTGTTCTTTACTTGGAACATAAAATTAATTCAAAAATCCACTATAAGGGAAGACATTAGATTTCAAAAGTAAATGAAACAATCAATAATGTTAGTTTCAAAGATTCTTAAAAGTAATTAATTGTATTGTTAAGTACGTAGTTAGGAGAAATAATTCTAAAGTTCTTTGGCTCGTTCTTTCTTTTATAAAAAATGGTTTATCAGAGACGTAGAAGTTGCTTACACATAACAAAATAAGAAAAACTTATTCGTATTAGCCAATAAAATTGCCTTCCTAATGCCATTTTTAGGATATTAATTAGCTGTTTTACAGATATCCAAAGAAAGTTGATTTCTTTTAAACTGTAGAGATTATGGCAAAATATTTGTGCTTTTCAAACGCCATCAAAATCGAGAGTTTGAAGTGTTGTTGTAGCGTTAGCATCTTGTATAGACTTTATTCCAACTCATCATTAGAATAATTGAATTGAATTATACATGAAGAGAAAATGATTAATTTTTAATTTAGTCAACAATCTAGATAGTTTAACAAGTTAAACTATAATTGAAACTGAATGTTTCCACATAGTATTACGTTGTTTTGTAAGAGATAAATGTTTGAGAAAATAATAGGAAAACTTTTAAATCAGTTTTCAAGTGAATTTGATTTTTTTTTTTAAACAACCAGCAACTGCTCACAACAATTCAGAGATTATTTCATTATTTGTCTTCAATATGTGTCTCGTATGGATTGAACAATACAAATGCCTTGTATTGAAGTTTAAACAAAGAAACATATAAAATGAAATTCAATTATCGACGAGAACGTTAGATTTCTAGGAAAATATAAAGTGGCTAGTTTTTAATTACTCGAATAGACACTGCACAATAATTGTACATCACTCGTCTATATTAATAACAAGTTAAACAATTACGTTCTGAATATTCCAACATCATCCACCGAATACAATACATAGAATTTGCATTAAACTGAATATTTAATACGTTGATGATACATGAGATCAAATTGTTAGTTGGACGTTAATTATTATTTAGAATTGCAATTTATTGTTGTAAAATGTTTAAAACTCTTATGAAAAATATATCCAATCAATACCTACAGGGAAGCATCTTGGAAATTTCCAATATTTTTAAAAGACATATCAAATGTTGCCGATAAATCATTCTACCGGTTTTTCAATTTAAGGCAAACGTAATGTTTAAAATGATAGAGGTAATTTTGAGTCATATGTGGTGTAGTGTTACGTTGCCTGACTAACAATGAAAAGCCGCAAATACAGTCGAAAGATTTATATAAAAATCTTACATAAATTTATATTTTATATTGTAGAACAATTTACCTATTTGTCTTGCAGTCGGATAACATCAAGTGTTTATCAATTTTTTTTTTGTTGCGCCGATCATCTTCAAAATCGCTATTTTATTATCACGACCAGATGTTGCGAATGTAGAAATTTCAAAAACATCATACAAGAGGAGTTAAAACTCGCGACTATTCTTTTAAGATAAAGTTGCAGCGTTGTCACCTATTCGTGACACTTTTATTAGAACGTAAAATATAATTCAATATCTTCTGAAAGGTTGTAGAATATTGTTGTAAAACTGTTAAATCACAAAGCTCTTTCAAAAAAAAAGTTACAGGAGAAACTGAAGCACCGCCACCATCATCATTATTTAAACCGGTGTAATATTCGAAAGCCAAAAAGAACAAAATTAAAATATAATCTCACAACTTTATCCGTATACAATATTTTTTTTTGTTCAAGCTAAACATAGACGAACGATGTAATAAAGTTGTATTATGAAAAAATTTGTAAAGCGTACGGTTAGCTTTTTTCCCACACAATATTCATCTAAATTCAAAACTTAATAACAGAACATGATTTCCAAATATACCGACTAGTTTGTTGGGTGTTTTTCTAATAATAATATTCGAATAGGGTTATTGTTGGTTGAATTTCTATTAAAGTTTATTCATTAATATATTTCGAACTTCAAATTAATTCCCATGGAGGCTATTGTTTTAACCAGTAATTATTACACGTCAAAGTTACAAAATTGCTGTTGTAATTATATAACTTTTAACTTTTACAAAGAAAGTTCCAACTATAACGGCGAAAACCGAAAAAAAATAACAACAATTGAGACCCTCTTTAGTTAGAAGTTGATTGTTATTAAATCTATAAAATCTACCATCTTACTTAACTCAAACGACAATATTTCTCTACAAATGATCTTTGATGGTAACAGTTTTAGCTTGTCTCTTAATAGTATTATATTGTGATACTTGAACAAATGGACAAAATGGGATTCGTACGGAGATTAGGAGCCTTAATTGAATCCGTTAGTTTTAGGACACCATAACAGTTGAAATTTATAAAATTTACAAAATAAATCATAGAAAACGATAACTCAACTTTATTAACTGCTTAACAACACTATCTGTAAATGTTTAGTTTATAAGTGGAGACTCTTTTCATAGAGTTAACAGTAAACATAGATTTAAAATCATTGTTTTATGGAGAAAACGTTCTCTTCTGAAATGGCAATAAAAAATCAGTTGGGAGGAAATACGGGCGTTACACCAAGTCTCTTATTGGAGACTTCATGTCAACACAATTTTGGTTTTTCTTTGATTCGCGAAAAATATTCGTGAAGGCTAGAATTCTGGTTGGAAACTGCAATATTGATCGATCAGTTTATGAAAATTTACAAACAGGGCCGGCCTGGGGCCTTTAAAAACAGGCAGTTCCCTGGAGCGGCATAATTTTGGGGGCAGCACTTTATGTGTAACATTTTCTCTATTATTATCTATTAGGAGTTTTAATTTAAAAAAAAAAACGATAGAAAACAGTCTTAATTCTGATGAATATGGGTTTGGAGTAGAATCTCATAACTCGTAGGAGCTGTGCTAAATACAGAAGATTTATTTATTTATTATTAACAATTAATCAATTCCATGCCAGGTGTTCAGACCTCGTAGATTTTAAAAGAGGTTCAGTTTTCGGAAAACTCTTCCTGTCAAACTTTTAGGAGAAGGACAATTAGCTTTATTTTAACGGTACATAAATTGCCAGTCCTACAATTGAATGTTGTACCTGGAATTTTCCAAATCCATTCTTGGATTTTTTTTTTGAAATTTCCAACTGGCCCTTAGCCCCAATTCTTTCATCTTTATTGTGGAACCAAACCGCGAATCTGGCTCTTTTCTTTTGCAACGGTATCTCATATGAAAAGGTCGATTTTCTAATTGTTTTGCATTGTTTTAATACTTTTCAATGGGTCACCAGATTTTTTTATTGCGGTTTTATAAAATTCGACACAAAACCCTTGCGATAGTTTTGGAATTTTAATTTTTGAACGCAAAATGATCATTGTTTTTTTCTTGCGGTGAAAAAAAATGATTTTTGATCAGATAAAATTTATTTAGAGTTTAGTTTTTTCAAAATTTATTAATTCACGAAAATGTTAAAGACTTCGATTACGAAATATATGAAGTAGTGTGCTCAATCATTATAAATTTCTGGAAACGGACGACCATAATAAGCTTGCATAGAGCGTCAGGAAAGCTCGCACCAGCCTTTTTTACAAACTCACCTAACAGACCTACATTTGGAGAAACGACAGCCACCGATTTACCCAATATGGAATTACAAAAAAAAGATAAATATATTAAATAGTACTTCTAATAGTTAATTACTTTGTATTGTATATTTTAAAACTTTCTAGTGCCTTTTTGACGATCTATTTCACGGGTGTTTAGTTTGAATTCTAGATATTGTTTCTTATCCAATGTTCATACGATTTAACCAACAAGCTCTTCCTAAGGACTTCTTCGGTTGGATTGATTTTATTCCACTATTTTTTTTACACAATGCATTTTTTAGTGTCTTATTAATACGGTTACATTTTACATCAAATATTTTTCCAATATTGTAGAAAAATTGAACAGTTTTTCGTAAACAACTGAAAATGGTGGAGGCGCCAGGAGAAACATATCTTCTACAACGATTAATACAAAATGTGGTAGAGGTCAGCTATTGGGGAGATATTATCAAAAATTGCTTCGGAAGGGCACGCTCGACGATTTTTCAACTCTTAATCTTGAAATTCAGCACATTTTTCTCAATACAGTCTGCTTTTGCTTTAGCTGTATATCGAGAATCATGAACGAGAGCATTCTATAAAGAATATAAAAATGATTTTGTTGTTTGACCGTGCGATGTTTTCGTAACTAATTTATGGATGAGAGAAGTTTATTGAAAAACAATATCATTCAAAATGAATCGGTTATTTATAACGAACGTGAGCTAATCCAGACTTCATTTTGCTGTATCATGGAATATTTTCATATTTCCATCTGTTTGTTTGAGATAGTTAAGCTGTCTAAATGTAGTTTTATTCAAAAGGCAATTTAGTTGATTTACCGCCTTTATTTTTATCTTATTTATGGATTTTTTGAATCGAAATTTCACCAAAAACATCAAAAAATCATCAAATTATGTGGTAGGTACCATCCTGTCAGTAACGTGGAAATTTATTAACTTATTGACAGAAATGGGATAACTGTCTTGCATTGATAACCAAACAATTGTGACAAATCCACATTATGTCAATCACAATGGTCGTAGCCAATTGAATGAGTTATCATGACTGTCCAATTCAGACCCATCCATTTTGATTATCAGCAGTGACTGGGTCGATTAATCAGTCTTTATCCCATGACAGTATCGTAATTGTCTTGACCTTTACATTCACGATATGTTGGATTGATAAGAAAACGGGTATAACAAGTTTGTTGTATTTTGTATTTTAAATGGGAAAAGTTATTATCTAAATGGTGTGTGTATACCATGCATATTTGTGATTCTAGCTACTAAGTGAGAAGTATTCAGTAACAATACTGAAGGTGTATAGACTCACCTGAAAGCTCGATCCGCCACATGTTGCAGCCGGTTATTGGTTAGAATAAGAGATTGAATTTGGCAACCGGCCAAACTCTCCCCTTCTAAACTGACAATCTTCGATCCAACAACTTCTAATTGGCTGATAGTTCCTTGTGGTAGATCTGCAAAATTTCGAAATCAATTGATTTAAATAACTGATTTTATGATGGATTCTTAAATATTCTACTCGTAAAATCCATCCATGATATATCTATTGCATTTTAGTTTAGTCAACGAAAATTCTGCTGTGATTTTCAAATTCTATATTTCACATTTCGAACGATACAGGAATACGAATACATTTATGGAAAATTTATTACGATATTTCCACTATGGGGTTAAAGTCAGGACCGTATTTGTCGCATGGTTGTAATATATGATGATGTAGTATGATGTATTAATTCGATTCGACCAGTTTATTTAATCTCTAATGTGAATATTTTGATACTGTTTTATATTTGAGAAATTCCATCAGATTTTCACAATAAAATCGAATTTATTACATCTATGAAACCGATTGAGTCGCGGGAACTAAAGCAGTCCTTTCAAGTTTAATGTGCGCCTTTTAGAAATAACCAAATATAAACTAGTACCGATTTAGAAATCCATTGTGGCTTCTGGATAATAAAATCGAGCCAATTTTGAGGTCAGACGACAAACACGAATGAAAAATAAAAATTCATTCTCTTTTTCTATTGGGAAATAGATAATAATTCAGAGAAACGTTATTAATGTACGAATTCAACAAAATAATATGTTTCGAATACGACTCCGTTATTGTTGTGTCAATCTCTTTGAAGAACGATATATTAACAACGATAATGAAGTATATCGGCAAACGCTCTTGCTAGTTTCGCGTTTCTTTTCAACTCAATTTCGTAAACTAAAGTATCCTAACTAGTCGGTAAATTCCGTAGAAAAGCATTGGAAATATCGACGTGCACAAGAACGAATTCTACAACTACAACTTAATTACAAAGCAGGTCTATTGTTGAATAGTCGACAATTGTCTGCACTCGATGTAGATGAGTAATTTTTGTTTTAATATATTCTGCTTACAGTTAGTATGAAGGGCTTGCAAATGGCAAAGCCTAGTTTATTAGGAATTGTCTCACAACCTCTGGGATAGAGTGGACGACCACAGATCGCGATAAATGAGTGTGGTGGACCTGTGTGCGACACAAACTAAATATAGGCGACACTTCCACCAATAGATACGAATTGATCTAGTTATAGATTCATCTCTATCTCTCTTGCTCTCTCCAACTCTTATGATCGAATGGGTATAGTATTATTGTGATAGGGATCAGTATCAGGAACCTGGGGGACCAGGTGGATGAGTTTAATATAGGAAGTGCCTTAGGTATTAATGTCTGATTGTGTCATGGATGCGAGTATATAACTGGATAAGTTTCCGACGACATGTATGTACAAATAGACAATAACATGTACGAAATTTCGATTAATTACAGACAATAGTATCAACAACACATTAATTAAAGCAATTATTTATGGAAATATGTGGTGGTCGTTTGGGATGATATAACAACGATTATAAAGAAATTTCCATGTTTCAGGTTTTCACGCTCTTTAGAGTACGTTCTTAATAAGCCTGTAAAATTTTAATGCTGTATTGTCGCTTTTTCAACAGGCACGTTGTTGAATTTAACAATGTTTTACAAATAAAAATTGGAAATTATAATAGTAAAATTTAATAAAAATTTGCTCGATTCATTTTTTTTCTGTACTCTAATCAAATATCTATTATGTTTCAATATTTCACAACGGGTACACTCTATATGAGTGCCTTTCAGCCTTAATTATATTTCGCATAAAAGTGCTTCGTTGTTATTTACATAATTGATTTTGTTCCCAATTCTCGGTTAGCTGCTCGTTTTTTTTGCGTTAATTTCTTTACCGAACTCGTTTCGATTAAGATTTTTTTTTGTTTTGGTTCTGATATGAAACCTTCCGATTCAGAGAGAATGAATGAAATTTTATATATCGTTATCTTCAACAACAACAATCACTTTATTGGCGCGTTAATTAACATTCTTTTAGAAAGTGAACGGTATTGCATTTCAACAATGTTTATTGTCGATTAAAATTCTATTAACTTAGGGATTCGGTTATATAGTATACCTGGAAAGGATGGGTGTTGCTTTGTTTATAGTAAACTTTGTGTTATTTACATATGGATATGTTCTATTGATCATGAAAGTATCTAGTATTTTAAACTGTTTCCTGTTGTAGATTAACATTGGAATAGTAAACTACCCTAGGGTCTTACATTCTAGTCATGTATGCATATGTTTGCATTGTTATGCGTTGAACAGTTTAGCCGTTAACTAGTTGCAATCAAACTAACCTTATATATCCTATAACTCGTGTATACTCATTGGAGCTAACATTTATAATTCTGTTACTGTTATTGTATCATTTGTTCAATTGTTTTAGTGACGGTTCAACTGGTTCCTAATGTCCTTCACGATTTATTACTAAACGATAGCTACACATGTTCAACATTTCCAACCATTCATCTCAAATGTATAGTGAATGCGGTGAATTAAGAGATTGACTTTAAACAATCAATTCGAACCACTATCTCCAGCAAAAGGGGGAATCTCCCGAGTAGAAATTTAGTTAGGCTTGCCGAAAAATCAATTCGGGTCGAATTAGGCTTTCCGAAGTTAGGCAAGCCTAATTCTAACCTTCTTACGGTCACAAGCGGTAAAACGAAAACTGGCATGTCGAAAAATTTCCAAATTCGGTTATAGTGACGAAAGTCGTTGGCATAACCTAAGTTTGGCATACTATTGGACTTCCTAATTAGTATCTAGTTACAGTAACCAAAATGTTACCGAAGTTAGAACTTTATAGACGAATGTAATTAGGAAAGACTGTGGCATGGCCTAACTCTGGCATACTATTCGCATCCTAAATACTTGACAGAAATGCTTGTTTTTAAGTCGACACAGCTCATGTCAACATGAACGTATCGCTCTACCCGGTATCACTTGGTCTTTCAATATCTCAATTCGCGTTTTTCATTTTTATACATTTAAGAATGGATAAAGTGAATACCTCAAAAATAAATAAAAGAAATTATCGAAAACGTGAACTGGCCTGTTTAAGAAGTGAAAAATTTCGAAAAGTCCGTCGTGAACTCTTACATTTAGAAAAAAGCAAAAGTGAAAAACTATTGGATCCTATTTCACGTAACGTTGGATTATCTTTTAATAATTCGGTAACGGTAAATAATATTAATAGTGCTACTATTTTAAAATTTTTTTTTGATCAAATGAGCAGCTCGATAAAAAAAACGAATGTGGCAATGAATGTAGTGCCGACCAACAATTTGAAAACCTCCCAGTTATTTCATATTCTAATAATGACAGTACTTTGAATAATCCAATAGACAATTAAAATAGGATATAAGAAATCAGGCAATACTCCGAAGATAATCCGTTAAGTGATAAAAACAGAAGACTTTGCAAAAACAAGATTAGAATAATCACAGTAATAAGGAATTTATAGATGTAATAAAAAAATAGTTAAATACATTAAAATCATAACAAAAAACGTATTATTAATAAATTTGTTCCCTAAACAATCAACACTATAATAACTTACAGCAAATTAGGAAGCCTAATTAGGTACGAACTCGCAACTGCGTTACGTTTGTGATTCGGGCCTGATGTGGCTGCCTAACTCGGTCCACATTTGTTTTCGGCATGCCTTGTTCGGGGCCAAATCAAAACCTAACTAAAATTACTACTCGGGCTTCTGCTGTATGCTTCACAAAATTGATTGTTAAAGCGACATAAAAGTAACAGATATTTATTTGCGTGTCGATACGAGCAAAATCTCAAAAAAAAGGAACACATTAAGTTCTTAACATTGATATTTTAGCACAGTTGTGTTGGGTTAAAACGAGAATACATATTCCATCAACATTCCAGAGTAAATAAATATTTAAAACAATAAAAAAAAGGTCAATCACATTGATGTTTACAAAGAAACGATGAGAAATTCCCTAGTTATAGATTGACATTAAAGTAAACAGGAACTCAGATGATCGTAATAAATATTTTAGAATGTTTTTTTATGTTTCATTTTAGTTTTCATTCGACTTGTTTTATATTATTAATTCAGTTGAAATATCGAGTGTAACTTTATAGCTTGTATTTCCGTTTAATAATAAATTATAAAAGAAAATACAATTTATCAGTTTAAACTAAATTTGAAAAGTCCTGGTGATTTGTAGGAATTACAACAGTCCATTGAGTCTTCAAATATGTCGAATTTATTCTGTAACAGGTTGACTCGCCGGAAAAATGCACAAAAGGGAGCGTCCATAAATTACGTGACGCGTTTTTGACTAGTTAGAAATTAAGACTAGTATTTAAGATAGCTTAATCGTAAAATACTTAAATGTTTAAATTAACCCTTTGCGCCCGCCGCTGTTACTCGGCTCGTACGCTACAATGTACGTCGAGTCGCGCGTTTGGCCGCCCTACGGCGTCTAAACAATCGAAGGGCTACTGTGCTTCTTTGCGGCCTTCGGATAACGACGATAAATATTTAGTCAAGAAACATGTTTTACTTTAATTTAACCCAATTTTCTCGCAATTTTACACTGTTTCTTGCGGGCAAAAAAATTACTTGACATTCCCCAAGACCCCCCTCTTTCCCACGTGAGATTGGGTGAGATCCCACTCCCCCATAAACACCTCACGCAATTTATGGACGCCATCAAAAGTACCAGTGATGCCAAGTCTACTGGAATATTGATGAAGGCAATATTTTGATATGAAGATCAAGATCAACCGCGAAACGGAAGGCATGGAACTGTAAAGTTTAAGGAAAAGAAGAAACTGACGAGTTAAAATGACTGGGGGAAAGTTGTCTGTGTGACTGGTTTGAAAATAGACCGCCAGGATAGTGTCATTATTATCAAATGTCCAAATTCAAGCACTGCGTGGCCCTTCAAATGATTTCGCAAGGAACGATGTTGTGTGTTTGTAATCGATGAAAAATCGGCACACTTAATTTGTCGTCGTGTTATAAAACGCAAATAGCTCGTTTATTTTGTTATTAATTGAAATTTCGAGATGAAATCATCAATTTTGTTGTACGTATTAATTTAAAGGCTTCATCGATCTAACCATAATCCCTACGAAATTTCGTATTACTTACTTTAGCACACAACAATTTAGCGATAATTAAGTAGATGGGTAATGTTGTCACCAACCAATCTAAAGTTTTATAAAATTGAATAAATAATGGAGGCGGAAACGTGCGGATCAATAATCTAATGACTTGTCTCTTTATAAATATATTAGAAACTTTGAAATTATAATTGGAAAAGTCTTTTTTGTACCTATAGTTTGTTTTACTTTTATTTCAAATATTACCGATTCCATTCAAGTTTTCCCATCTAAACGGTTATAAATGAATGGAAATTTTCTTTAATATGTGTCCAAACTACACTCTCATTACTTTATAACGAGTTAACAGTGTTCGTATTGTATTTCGTTTAATGGGAACTATCCCTATAATAATCATCATGCTTTTAATAATCAATTTTTAATTGAACGGCTTGTAATAAAAGGTTCTTTATTTTTAAAATTGTACTCAAGCTGAATTGTATTCTATAGATGATAGACAGACGTCGTTTCGAGATGGACAGGTAGTTATTGTGGTTTTTATTAGTGGCTGTCATCGTAAGAAATTGGAAACGTTGTCTCGAGAAATAACAGCTTCTATGCTCAACATTGTTGTGTTTTATTGTGTTTTCCATTGCACTTTAGATGGAGTGATATTGAATTGCAACTGTCTTGATTTTTTTTTGTTAAAAAATTTCAGATTATTTTGAAAAAGCTAGACAGGAGGAAACACTGCATTTTAATTATTTTTTGTACACAACTGTTACTTTAGAACAACCTTCTTGTAATGCTAGAGCAACATTTTTCGTATTGAAAATAATATACGCAAAAACACAAAAAATTTTGATTAAAAAAGCAATATTGGAACGGAAAATTGTAGAAAAAAGGGAAGTTCAAGTGCTTAATTTTGAAGTAGAAAACTGTTGCTAGAAATAAACAAGCCTCCTTTATCAGGTCATGAGAAACTATGAAATTTTGGACACAAAGTCTTTATTTAGTGAGGACTACTCAGCCACCTCAACCGCATAAGAACAAAATAAAGAAGAAGTTTGAAGTCAAAAGAGCGTTTTATCCATGATAACTCTTCAAATAAATGTTTTGATGTGATTTGAACTTCTCAGTCTAAAGAAGTTAAGGCAGAGTCGCCCCTCGTCTTTCAATAAAATTTTTGGTTTTTCAAATAGACCAAGAAGATTAGGTTCAGATGATTATTGTAGAATTTCTTTGAGAGAAAAACTCAACTACTTAGTGTTGCTTTGTTCGAGGTCTTACTACCGAGCCAAATTCTCTAATCAGTTCTAAAATATTTAGTATGTTCTGTAGTTTGATTTAACATTGACCACATTTAAATTTTCTAGAAAGTATCTTGTCTGTAGTTCGTTCATTTTTCAGATTTATTCTTTCAAAATGCAATATCCTCTGACTGCAATTGTAGGGTCCGCAAGTTTGGTCAAGAGCTTAAATAGTAATGGATGACAGGTTATTACAAGAAGACACAATCTTGAAGAAGGAGTGTGTAGTTGAATGCGTCTGGCGACAGATTTGCTCAAAATTACTCGTGAATAGCTACTGGATCTTCTTCATAACAAAACAGGGTTTAATAAAAATATGGCAACTCCTTTAGGTGTATTATAATTCCTTTAGAATCATCTCCTTATACGCTTTATCCAAAAAGAAAATTCGGATCTTGTGTTGTTCTTCCGTTCGTCGACAAAGATTAGCGTTATTCAAATGAAGAGTCAGGGTGACGCCGGGCTAACCCTTTTGTTAATATTTTTCAATTTATTCACCACAAGTTTCAGATAATTTTGACCAACAAGTCAACAAAAAAAATTGTGTTTTTATTGTTAATAAAGTAGATGTTTTGTAGAATTTTATTATCTTAATCAACTGTCACCATTACGACAATCCCTATACGCCTTTATTAATTAAGTTACATAACACGGCACAGCACAATAAATGTCAGACATATGACATAACTTGTTTCTTTTGCGTATTATATATATATATATATATATATGTGTGTGTATTTGTATTTGTACAACTGACGTATATAATTATTTCTACTTACTTGGAAGCTTGTAAAATGGAACTGACAAACAACTAGCACTGTGAATACTGTCTGGATCTAGGTCGTGTTGGTCTAATGAACAACTACACATTGAATTGAAGTCACAATTGGTCGATTGAAGATTATTACATTGTATCAATTCAACCAATACCATAATCCATATGAGTAGCATTTTATCTGAAAATCAACCAAAGATCAATTAGAGATTAACGCGTTGATAATTTATCATGCGTCACATGCAGAATTTCGTTTAATAATTTATTGCAAACGCAAATATTTGTTGTTTGATCGATTTCTCTTAGACATTCACTGGCCGTTGACGGTGAAAAATAACGTTTGTGAACAAAATCAATTTTATTCAGACTGTAAACGTCTTGTATGATTCAGATTCGGTTGTAATTTCTTCAACAAAGACCGAAAAAAAAAAGGTACATTTCAGATCGGTCAGTTTGTAGATCTATCACTTGATGTTACCCAAGGGATACGAGTTCAATTCTCGAAACACTTGTGTCTCCTTACTGAAACCTTATTGGGATTTCAGTACGTTATATTTATTGTCTTTGTTCTGTTAATTCGCTCCCAGTGCTTGACTGGAACTAATTTAATAAGCAAAAGGAGACAAATATCTATCATAAATCAACATTTTCGTTTAAATTCGAAGTAAAAATAGACACAACACGATGTTGTCGAACTGTTTCCCAATTTATTTCTAATGTTTTATGTTGGCGTATAGAATTTGTTGCCTTTATTTCGCCTCAAAATGTAATTTACAATATTTACAGAGTATTAACAGCGCTGTGAATTGGATTTTGAAAACGTATTAACCGAGTGGATTGTATAAAATTCACCAAAATTCTCAAAAAGAAACCATTGGTGAATAGATTTAATCTGGCTATCGACAAATACCAAAGTATATAGAGTTGGTATAGTGACAGTTGTATTCGTCAAAGCGGATTTAAGATAAAGAAAACCGAGTTGATGTAATTGAAACAGGGGCGACTATAGAATAAAATACAGAATTGTGTGTGTGTCAATTTATATCGACAATATTCTTAAGAAACGGGTCGTGAACTCTTCACAACACTATTGAGCTATATAATAGAGATTTTACAACTAAAGTAGTGGATAGTTTTGCTGTTCTTGATGCTGAAAGAATACTGAAATAGAGCGTTGCTTCTTGTTTGAGTATTCTTACCGTTGTATACTTGATAGAAGAATAACAGTGAAGGATTCCAACAAAAAAACAAGTTCCTTTTCAAATTTTATCAACTGAATTTCGAGTTTCCTGTTTGATTTTATCGATTGAACTGTCTACGGAATAAAAGTGTGACAGTCACACAAAAAAACAGACATAAAAAGAGGAAACAATTTAATTAACTTCCAGGCAGGAAATGTACAACACTATAGTGAATTAATAAAAGGTATGATATATGGAGACATTTAAAAAAGAATAAACTACACATGTATAAACCGTATCTTTGGTGTATTATCCAGAGGATTTCTCCTTAAATAATTGAATAACTAATGGAATCTTAACGACTTTCAGACACAAATCTTAGCCTAATGTAAAATTTAATACTGTAAGCCGCCCAGTCTCTAAATAATTTTATCTTCTTGTTTTCTATTATGTAAAAATGTAAAAGACTCTTTCAAAAAGAAGAAAAAAATACCCATAAAAAGATTTAGAATTGAAATTTATAAAGGTTGAATTTAAATAACTTCTTTAACCACACAAAATTGAATTGAAACAAAAAAAATCTCTGCTATCGTTAAGATTAAGATGGATTAATTACACAGAGAATTGCATGCTTACATCAAAATGCATGTAATGTACGGAAATTCATTACTTGCTCGTTAATTTTACAGTGATTGTTGGTTTTAAGTACGAAAATACCACCACCAATGAAAATAAACATTGCTGATAGCTTGAAGATTTTCCGTTACAAATTCCTGTTGAATAGTTTTCCCATCGTATTTGTTCTGTTATCAAGTAAAGACAAAGAGATAGAGAAGTTGGAAGAAGGGTTTGTCAAGTAAACGTTATACGATAAAGTATGCATTTTCTATTCAAATATTATAAGAGATAGAAAGAGAGAAACTTGGAACTCTACCAAAATACTATATGAAAATAAACGATGAAGTCATAGATAGCGGAAGAGAGCATTTAGTCGTTCTTTTATTATTTTTATTTTTCGAAATTACAATTACAAATATTGCATGTAGACATTATTGGAAAAATCTATCTATCATAAATCTTATCTAACATCGGATAATTAACATTGGATGTGTATAGCGTGATTATTAGGGTGAATTCAACAAACGGAAATATCATTGTTGTTTTAGTTCTTTTTTTTGTTTTTGTTTTATGTTGTTGGTTATTGTACTTGATAGTTGTGATTACAATCGAGGGTTACTAAGTGATTTCATTGTTTCGTAAATATTTTAAGCGGCTTTCCGGTGCTAATCGGCTGCTATTCCAATCGACACAAATCGCATATTCCGGTTGATGATGATAAAGACAAAAAAGTGCCCCACTAAAGAAATATCAGCGTGCTAAACGAGTAATATAGTCGCATTTGGGGTATATAATTGTTTATTGAGGTCTACTATAATCGTTAATTCCCTAGATATAAATTCCAAACAATATAATTTCTTATGGAAAATATTTATTTTATAATCCATACAGAACAAATGGAGAGGTCCCTGAATTAATCCACAATGAAAGCAATTATTTGGAGATTTATCTGAATTTCATATAGAATGACCTGTAGTTAATATGCTTTATGTTTGTTGGAAGTAAACATTAATCCTCTCGAATACAACTCAAACTTTTGGCGATCAACTATCTCGCTCTAGTCCAATACCACTGACCTTTTAGATATACGGTTACACAATTGTCTGACTTATAAAATCCATCCGGGACTATTACAAAAATGGATATTGTGTTATTTTAAAGGATTAACCAATGTAAAGCAGCCCTTTTCATTAGTGTGTTGTTTCAAGGATTTACTATAATAATAATAGAAAGTCAACGGAATCCCGTAGAGACATTTCACTAACATTTCTTGCAACACTGCTTGTAGTTTAATCAATATTTGACAACAAGGTGGATAATTTTATTATAAAATCAAAGGTGCAGTTGTATATTCAGTTAATTAAGTACAATCTGTTTTCGACTTAAATAGGACAAACCTCTAGAATTTCTTAACCGGCGACAATCTAATGAGAATTCTAGTTAAAGTTAATTTGGTTGCATTAAGTGTTAGTGATTTAACAGACAATTAATTGTATGGATTTACTGTTTGTGTGGATGTTTCATTGAACTTTACAACTTTTCTAAAATAACCGTAATTTCCGCCACTTAATTCTAATCGATACACACTTTTAATTGTGCAATTTGCACAATGTTGCACAACATATTGTTCCGTCTTATCGACCGTTGTTTGACATGGCAATTGAAGGGATAAGGTGTACTAACTTACTAAAGCTTTCCTTTGATTAATAGGTACTGGTAAAAGAGAAAGTTTACAGTGGAACACATTCAAATTCATTAAGTTTGTTAATTCACTTTTACCAACTTTTGTTACATAAAGAAGTCGGTTCTAACATATTCAGTACACATTTCCGGTAATAACAATTAGCCTTGTACATCATTTTAGTGTTTTAGTAAACTGAAAAGTTACTTTGTTCGCACTCTTCTGTTTCTCTAGTACATCTTTTTCTTGTTGACTTTGCCATCAAGTCAGGGGAGAATTATTAATGCGGCCTGATTGAAAATTACTAACCATCTGAAGTTTAAGCTTCATTAGTTCCATCGTAAAACCGTCCCACGAATTGTTCGTGGAAGTTTTGTCTTTTCTTTTCACAGCATGCACGTTACCTGAAAAGGGTGGTTCCTATGACTAGCAAGGAGTTGCAGTATGATATCTATAAACTGCCACAACCACTGTGTCGGCTATGACTATACCAGTTGCGGTATAGTTCCGGAAAATACAATAATTAGCAAAGTTCAGAAGGTTATTTTTTCTCTTCTGTTGTTCAAATGATTGTTCGCGTTAGGTAATGACAGCGTTGGATAGTTGTAGAATTCTGTCCTCTAAAAGCGTTTGCATCAAAAAAGAAAAACAAGAGCTTTGTGGACAAGATCGTTGGTTACCTGGCAGTGAACAATCGAATTCGTAAATCTGAAGATTTTGATCTAATCTTAATTAAAAAAGCCATAAAAGCGTCTAATTTAAAAAAAAATAGACAGACTTAATTATTCTCAAAGAAATGATAAAAGAAGGAGAGCTCTCACAAAGTTGTGGGAATCGAGATAAGAACCAAGACAAGCTTCTCGTTCTGAATACCATTGATTTTCTTTTAAATTTCGAATGAGTTCACTTTAGAATTCTAAATTAGCTGCTAACGGAGACCAGATTTTCTGTAGTGCATTGCAAATAAACGTATATAGGGATAGTGTGAGATTTCGCTTCTATCTTATTAAAAATGCAGTAGTAAGGAAAAATTCTGTCCCAATTTTTGTGACATCGAGTCCCTAGAGAAGTCGAATAAAAGAAAAGCAAACATAATTATCCCGCTAGTTTCCTAACAGTTATGAGGCTATTCTGCCTCTGTGTCGTCCCTCTTTCGCTTCACTAAAGTAAACTGAAATATAGACGGGGTTAAAGTATAAACTCACACAGAAAATTTAATATTTCTATATTAAAAAATTCTGCATGTGAAATTGTACCTTTAATATACTTTTCTTTTCGGTTAGAATAATAAGAACGATAATTGTAGTTGTAAAAAGTTGGACGGAATTTTACGAGATTTGTCCTTATATACACGCAAAAGATTCTATTATATGTGGATTTTTTCATTTTTGTGTGTGATAATATCTCTTTCTTCTGTTGAGTAAGATGTTGAGATATATCTGTATATTTCATATCTCTCTGGTGACATGTTTTATTTTATCGAGTTGGATTTTAGGACGATTTTTCCACTTCAATGTTGAGGAGAGACACATTACTTTATATCTCTTTCTTTGGGGTTGGTCGAGTAAATTGGAATTGTTTCGCTGTAGTAGATTGATTCAAATTTTCGACAAACATATCTTTGTCATCCGGTAGACATTCATTTAGAACGGAATCTTTCTATGTCACTTCACACTGTTCTGCGTGTTTATTGTTATTGTTGGTAAATTTTAGAAACATGTTTCTAACAAAGAGTGACAATAACGTACACCACACGGCTGTCTATCAATCTGACGTGGTGAAAGTAATATTAAAATCTATTTATGCTCGTGTATTTATAATAGAACATTTGCTACATATTTGGATATTCGTCAAAATTAGACAGAGTTATCAGTAGAACCAGTGCAGAGTGCAAATACAGTCCCTTTAATCAGTTCCGATTCAAACTATCGACAAGATTATAACAACCGCATCAGACCGGTTCGAGCTTTGTTTCATATACCGGACAATTCAATATGATTCAAGTTCTCCAAGGAGAAACTTGCACAATACGTACATAATAACGTTAATGATCATCTGAATAATAACTACAAACAATAGTAACGACTTCTGTTTGTTTGTGGTTTGTTCTGTATCAAAACATATTTGAAAAAGGCAAATGATAATGATCTTGCGTGGTTCGTTTCTTTCTGTGTTTATCGCACTAAATCTAATCGCCCCAACGAGAATCGATAATTTTTTCATTAAAAACAGGATATGATGATCGCTCGTTGAAAACATGGTGCTGTGGAAGTCTTATTTTGTTTTCTTTACACTCAATTCCATTTCCGTTGCTTGGGGTTCGACTGAGAGAACCAAAACTTGCAGTTTCATCTACAATTTCCGGATTTCATTATTATATTTCTTCTTACAAAAGACTACAATTCTCTCTCAATTATATTCGACTATTCTAGTTGACAGATAACAGTAATTAAACCGAGTAATCGTCAGTAATAAAATTGAAGATTGAGACTCATCGAATAGGAGAAATCTATGTCAAACTTATGTTTGAGTCTTTTTATTGATTTCTTGTATACTTTAGTGATTATTAGCACGTGAAATGTTACCAATCTAATTAAAAGCAATCAATATCAGATTTTCTTTTGTGTAACTTGGCAAAAAGTTTACTTATTTGATCGTAACGTACTCTACAAAAATTTCCACTTATTTATTAAAGCAAATAATTAGGGTTCTTTAAAGAGAGTTTTGTAAAATTGATGAAATTATAAGAGGAATAATTGATTCATTTAACGGTGTCCAACTTGTTTCGTTCTATGATCAACTGGAGCAGAATCGACGCTACGTGTGCTCACAGTTCTCACCAAAACTGATGCTTCAATCTAAAGGCTACTAATTGAAAATAAAATATTTATTGGTGATCGAGTAATTTACAAGGAAGCCTTTAATCAGAAACGATTTGGTGCTGGTAAGAATTTTTGCAAATTGCAAGAACAAAAAGAGGTATTTCAAGGCAGAAAATCGTGTTTGATTAAAGAAAATATTTCTGTCGCCGCATCCCTTATTAAAAAAGTATTGAATGTAAAGAAACAGTTACGATGTTATATCAACAAAGGAAAATCTTTGGCTCGCATCTCGAGAAAAGATATAAAGAGCCCAAGATATTTAATGAGTCAAACTTTGAAAATTGCCAATTTTTCCGATGGATAAAATAGTTTTCTACGAACCTGAGACTCAGTTTTGTTAGAATAGGTAATTTGTTTTCGTATTAAATACTTTTCATTAGTAAATTATAAAGAAGATTAAAGGCTATCAGTAATCTCTTCTCATTCTTTTTGATGTAAATAGTTGAGATTTTCTATTCTCTCATCATAACTTTGTGAATTTTCATAACAAACCCCTAACATTCATTAATAGTTTCCCAGGAATCTAGTTACGAGCTTCACCAACAAAAATATTTAGATATTGGTGTTCGGTATAGGACGAAAACGAGCAGCACTCGTTTGGCGAATACGTGTACAGATGTTATGTTAGTGCCCGTGGAAGTGTAAAGAAAGACACGTTTGCAATCAAGATTTCTCCGATTTTGACTCGTTGACACAAATGTTTTGGGGGAAAAATGGTGAATATTAGGAGATGACCGTTGAAGGTACGCTCAACTGAACACTATTGTAATATTCTAGTCGGTTTGATTTTATTAAATCGTAGCAGGCAGCCAGAGAAAGTTCTTTAACCGGAAAAATCAATTTAAAATTTCAATTTTTCAACCTTCACATTTGACGTTCTTCAGTGAATGAGTGTTAAGATGTCAGTTACCAGTTGATCCTCTTTTTAACATATTATAAGAGGAAAAGGGAGTTTTCTATTACCAGTAACGTTGTATATAATATAGTATGACATGATCGGGTCTTATGTGTAAGCAAAACTTCATTTAATTTTGTTGTGCGTTCTACTCCTCGCCAGTTACCCTTCCAACACTCTGTACATATATTTTTTTTCATTTCTTATTTCAGACTGGTAGTTATTCATGCGAAATTGTTGTTTAATACCCATCCAGAATGTACGCTAGTGCTGTTGTAGATATCAAGAAATTGTTTGTTTTGTTATAAATTTATCACGACAATTTATTATTACTGTCTTTCAATTCGTGTACTGTTTCAAACACAAATCGTATAAGGGCGTCCTGGAATTCCCGGAGTATTAATAAAACGGCACGTTTCTGAATCGGAGTGTTCAATATATGTGTTTCTCTCGTCGAAACTAAATATAGAGAGGAGGAACGAACCCTCTACTATACACAACTACAACTGCCACCATTACTATTACTGTTTGAATTCAGTGTGCTGCGCTTGGGTTTTCGGTTGGTCGCCGTTGTGCCTATTTGAAAACGTACAAGTCCTGAGGGAACGACGCTGTGAATTATTAGCAGATCGTCTTAAACTACATCGAAATACGTTCCAACTGACAGTGTTGTTTTACATTGACTTTAATATCAGTTCCCCAGGGGGGCGATGATGAAAAACAGAATTATAGATTTAGAGGAGATCATTGGAGAGTACACGAACCAAAAAAAAAACCTCTCCTTTCATTCGTTTATAAACTTTTTTGTTCTTGCTGAATCGGAGAACTTGTTTAATACCGGAAAATCCAAAAAAAAACATGTCCATTTATAATGAAAATTCCTTAAGGAGTTACGGTGAGTATTTTAGTTTGATTGAAATTTCCAACTTACGGACAAGTACCAGCAGTGTTCTAGTTGGAAATAAAGACGGTTCTACAATAAAATCCGTTTACAACTAACATTTCTTCCGATCAAAAAAATAATAGAACTTTTCACAAAGACCATTTACAAACTTGTAATCAATAAGCGATGAAAATTTCCAAATTTCAGCAAACAAACAAATTGATTTGGATCCGTGAAATTAGACAGTTGTTCCACAATTTAATTTAAACTTTCCACGTCATCCCTGACCTATGTCTGGTGATGTTATGAATAAATCGACCAAACACCCATCTTTGGACCCTTTCAGTATCGTTCACCCGTTTAACCCAATAAACTTTACGCAAAGCATAGAATTCTTTATATCGCCAGAAGACTCATACATAATTTAAATTTGTGTTTAGAAAGTTTTCGTTTCGTCGAAGATTTCGTCTAGAAGGTTGTATTTACACAGCCTTAGTACAGCCAAAAAAATAAAACGACCACATTTCAAATAATAGTGAATTGTAACGTAAATATTTGTTTTTGTTAATAATTCAGCGGTTGTTGTTTTTGAAACGTACACTCTCTTGACAAAACTCTGATATATATAACAACTATATTTATTATTACAAAATTGCCTCGTTCTGGTTAGCCACAAAAAGCGAAATTGGCGGTGTAGACGAGAGCGGTAAAAAAAAAACCGAAGCGAAACGCTTTATTTTGTACCTCTTGATATTTCACATTTCACTTTTTAATTGTTTTCTTCAACATCAAAGGCTCGCGTATAAGCGACATGTAAAATAAGCTTTTCGGCCAATACATTGAACAGTTTTTTGTGTGTAATTGTTTCATTTTTATTTTTCCAAAAAGAAAAGAGAAATTAAATTTCCATATTGCATACGATATGAATCGTTTGGAAATTTAAACGTGAAATTACTTTGTAATATGAATGGAGACTTTATTTTATAGATTTTGTTGAATTTATCGTTCGAATGTCATGGGATAATTTAAAAGCTTTTATACGTTAATCCTAAAATATTTAACGATCATTTCTATTTTGTAGAATTTTTGCAAGCATTTCACATATATTTAATGCTTGTTGAGATAATAGTACGATAATATAGAAAAACTGCCATATGTTACCAACATATGTATACATATATATATAAGACACCTTAGTAGACAGGGATGGAGGAAAAACATTGCCTGCGAAATTATTTGATAAAATGTTAAACTCTGCTTCCTCGTTTATTATATGTTTTTTCTGCTGAACTAGAACTAGCCGTATTTTATTACGTAAAATATTTATTTTCGTTTTTAATTTATGTGTGAACGAAACTGCTGAATCTGCAAAGTGTCGTCCAGTTTTTTATGAGTATTATTGCACAATAATTCTCTTCTTTTGCGACTTGTATCGTGAATAGAGTCATAATAACTTATTTATTCAATTTGATCTTCTTGTTCATTTGGAATACGTGATTTTTCCCAAAAATAAAAGCGAACGGACACCCTCCTAGTGTGTTAAAGGAAAGCTGAATTTCTAATCGAACTAAATAGCTTTTCTCTTATTCCATCACGAATTTTTTGAAAACACGGATTAAAATAGGCGCACATAGGAAATTTAACTTTGCCACGTCGTAGATATAAAGGCTCTGTATTATTCGGTGTTATATTTAGTACAATACAATCCCCGCGCATCCACCATTTAGACTCGAAAATAATTGACAAAAATGTCAACCTATTTCTTAGATAGCTTTCCCTGTGCGTGCACAAAAAAAGCTGTGGAATAGAGAAGCAGGTGTCAAAACTAATCTATTATAAACAATAACACAAAAAACCATGGGACTATATTTTAAGAAATTATTTCACCATTCTGTGACTTTGAGTGTTCATCTATAAGACGATGTTTGTAAAAAGTCCTTGAGGGCTCTTTTCCGCCGTTGTCGTGGCCACTTTAGAGCTTGTTATTATCCCAGGAGCTTTTCAATTGTCAGAGATATAGATTCAATCAATTCAGTGCATGTCTTGAGTTCCTTAGGAAAATACAGAGTAGTAGTAAAATAATATTTGAAGCTTAAAGAATTTTGCACACGTTCTGGGTTTGCATCGTGTCCTGGGAGTTTTTAATCGATTACTTAACATTTCCTTTCACGAATAGTTGTAATTTTCACTTCATTTTTTAATAATAGTTTACCTCAAACGATAATCTTTAATTACTTTCCAGAATTCTTGAAATATGTTCAAATTATCCGAATATCTAAATACTAGAATGCAAGCTTATTAACGCCTTTATTTTGTTTCACATTCCCGCAAACATGCAACATTTATTTATAGGAGACATGCCGCAATTAATCTGTAAAGAAATAAATTTAAATTATACTTTTGAATTCAAAATTTATTGTTTTTCTTTACAAATAAGCTAGTCTTTGATTAAATATTCTCGTGGAAGCGACAAATTGGTAGAATAAATGGATTTTTCAGCAGAGACAACTAATGTGCGAAACGTTTCAATTTAGTTGGAACAATAATAAAATTGTAATGCCAGCAATCATTCATCGTATTTTTATATTATCTTGAAGACACAACAAAACGTCTATTTAAACGTACAAGAACAGGTAGGAAGACGAATATGTGACACGGTGTACGGGAATTGCATTGTTCTAAACTAGTACAAAGTGATAAATGGTGTTGTGTTGACGAATACTAAGAGCTTTACTTGATAGTACGTTATCTATCACAAGGTCTCTAATCGCTGTGTCAAAGGGTAGCCGAAATTTAATGCAACCATCCACATGCGTTCTCGAAAATTATTCGATTGACACGTATTAATTATATTGACTTTAATTAATGTAATCAAACAAGATAATGATTGAAAATGTGGGATGTGGAAAAATTTGTTAGAACAACTCTGTCGACTTGTTACGATCTGACAATCGATTCAACTAATTTAAAATTAAATCGAGAACAACTATTAACGAACAATTCGATTCCGTCTTGTTATTTCCTTAATATCAACCATGCTTGCTCGGTTTGTAATTTTGGTTTTGTGTCTTTTTCATTGCGGCTTCAGCTAAATACAGTTCCAGAATTAATCTGATAATTTTCGTGGTTGGTATAATTTGGACCACCAAAACTGGATGGAATTTCACGGTAATGTTTGAAATTCAATGTTGGTAGAATGTGTACTCGTTAATGAATATTTGTGATTGACTTGTTAACGTCGATAATGTTTCAGAGTTATGCAAAAATATTTTGCATAACTCTTTTGTTCTGGTAAAATTGTATGCTCTAGTTGTTCTAAATATTAAACAGATTTGTCACATTTTGTTTGGTGATGTATTTGCCGTTATTTATTCAGTTATTTACTTATTTAGACAATTTATTGAAATTCAACAATTTATCTGTACGCTAAATAATCGATAACTTCCACTTTTGTCAGACAAATTCGCTGCACCTATTCGTATTTTTATCAAACAAGAAACGAGCTCACAGCTGAACGTTGAATTTTATATGAAAATTTAGTGCAGCTTATCACACCATGAAATAATTAGCACATCTTTTGTCTTTCCCAAAATATTTCAATAATAGCTAAGTATTTAATGATCTATTTTTTGAGTTTTTCTCAGTATCGTGAAATCAATCGCAATCTATAATTTTTTAATAAACTTAAGCGCCGCGGAATAAGTTTCTCTATTTGTCGAAATCGAGCACTAACACTTTGTATTTGTTACGATGCATATTCAAATCCAATAAAAGCCTTAATACTTGAGAAACAGTACAGTTTATTGACGTGCTTGTTAAATATGAATTTATATCAGCAATAACTGTCTTACCAGGACTCTTTGTTGCAACAATGTTCGAGGAAAATGCATACAATTGATTGTATTCAATGTGGGGAAATTGCGGATAGGAAACTCGATCTATTGACACCACCCATCCATTGCTGTTTATTTCGTTCTAGTTTTCACTTACTGAAACAACAGTGTACATCAAACAAAAGAAATTGTATTCAGTGTTCAAATTTTTTAATAAAAACTAGCTTTGTTCGCGTAGATTAAAAGTACGTCAGATAATGTGTTGTTATCTGTTAGTATTTCATTTCTATCTATACCTCGTCGGCGTACTGTAAAATCCGTCATCTAAAAAACTGCATAAGTCTTGTTGTTTTAACAGGGACTGTTTTTGTAGCTCCTGACTGTTTTTGCTTTCTCCGGCTGTCATACGGTTTAGCTCGAATTAGGTCTTTGTCAGGTCAGGCCCTTGGCCGTAAAATATCAGAACATTTCAGGCAATAAAAGACTCCAAAATATTCATCCTTTTACGATCTGCTTAGTCATTTTCTAGATGACGGATTTGACAATACGCCGCCGACATATACTTATATTACACAAAATACACATGGCAACGTCGCAATTAAACTGGCCATGCTGACAACTGACATGTGAATGTATTGAAATTTTAGTGCCCCTTTTAACCCAGTTAGAGGGTGAATTTTCAAAAATACTTTCCGAGTGAGCGTCTACATCACGAAGGGAACATATATGTGCTAAATTTAAACACTATCGGATGGATAGTTTCGGAGATATCATGATGATGATGAGTCAGTCAGTCAGTCAGTCAGTGAGTGGTAAGTTGATTAGGTATAGATTTCTCTTACACTTGTTATGTTATGTTCGGTCGACAATGGTTTTCGACCGTTATCAAATACAAAACTGTTTTGTATTTGATAACAGTCAGGGATCATTGTCGACTGAAACGTTGGAAGTGTAAAAGAAATTTTTAATAAAGGCAATGATTGTCCGAAAATATTTCACTCATAAATCGACATTGTGTACAATCTTTGAACAAAAGTTATTCAAATTTTGTTGATTATTAAACAGATCTCAACCTTTTCAAGAAGCCACAACTGTAAAATATAAAGAAGATAATATTTTCAATTGTCATAGACAAAGAAATCTTCAAGTCGCCAAAGTTGATCATATTCAAAGAATAAATATTTACAAAGTAAATATTTAATTAAAGCTTATTCAAAAGATACTTCAAAAACAATCGAATGTGCCGATAACGATCTCATTATAAAATGCTCGTAGAAAAATTGATGTTGGATCTCTTTGTAGTTTTGAAAAATGTGTAAAATTTAATATAGGGTAGAAGGGGGGCAAAACGGGGTACTTATGAAAATATCAGGGGTTTAAATATACTGAATAAGATTAAAAAAAATTTCTAATAAAACTAAGTTAGTAAATAAAAATTTTAAAAATGGGCTCACGACTCATGTGCGGATATCTCAGACGAAGATATTGAATTTAATTGTGATTATTGTAAATAGATTCAGGAAATATTAAATTTTATCATATAAGATAAGGTAAAATAATGTTAGAACCTACTGTTGAGCATTTAAGAGACATTTAAAGAAAAAGAACTTTTTTTGACTGATTTTTTGGGGTACCCCATTAATAAATACAAAAATCATATGTCGCCGTAGACCAGAAAATTTTATTTTCGTTCCAGAGGGCGCTGTACATCGACCAATGACACCAACTTTAGACCCTAGTGCTTATTTTACACAATTAGCAGGACTTACAGAGAGAGTTGAAGTGACGCTATGACAACGCCCCCACTTTTCCCTCTCAGTTGTCTGTTAGGGGGGAAGGGTTTCCCGTCACGAGGTCCCGCATTTTCGTCGCGCTCCGAACAAATTTACTACCCTATCGCGTCTAAAGAAGTTTCACTTCAAAAATAATGCTTATTTATCGCTATTAATAACAAACGAGAAGTTGACAATTATAGTAAAGCTAGACGAGTCGTAAATAAACGTTAATCAATTTTATATTACTAAATGTGCTTTATTTAATATTATTGCACATAAATACAAATAAATCCATATTAGTTTGGAATAAATCAGTACAATCAACATACATAGAGCTCATTTGTCATTAATTTAAATCGACTGCCAAACTGGCAAACAGTTCTACATAAACGTAATTGTTGTATAAATATGTGGGAAATCAAAAAAATGAATTGGAGGGCCCCCATCAATTCATCCAATAAAACTTGCAACTACTTGCTGTCATTTGAATTTTGGTTGAAGAACATCAGCAATTAGATTACTGAATAAATTTGCATTACTTTTATTACTTTTTTAAAGTAACTTATGTAATATTGTAAGATTCCGTTTTTAATTGAATATTCTAATTGAATACGTTCTACGTAATTTAAATGGAAAAATTCAGTTGCGACTGTTCAAATATGGAAATAACGGGCAATTTCATCCGTTTTTGTTGGCCTACCCCACGATAATTCGCATGGGAGATTCCAACTTGGAGAGTCATATATTCTTCTTTATGTTTTGACAGTAGAAATGGATAATCAGTTCAGTTAGGTAATAATGGCCTTTCTCTGGGAGTTCCAAACAAAACAAACCAAAAAATTTATATATAAATGAGTGGATACGTAAAATTAGTAAAAATTTTAGTTCATGAATTGAATTTACAAACAAAATAACATTACAACAATTTTCAACAGGAATTACAGCGACCATGTCATGAATAAAGATTAATTCAGCTTTTATACAAAACATTCAACAAATTAAACTAGAGTCTTTGTTTTTAGTTGTAGTTTTTTTTGTTGCACCGTCTTTGTGTAATTTCAAAATAGCATCAATCTTTAAAATAGAAAGAAAGACATGACAAAACAAACATCAAAGATAACTAAGAGCTGCATTTCCAAAAAAAGAAAAAACAGAAATCTCCCGTTGAACAATTGGGATTATATCCACCGAGGAGCACTCTGTCACCCAGATATTTTGGAATGTTCGGCCGTGTATGTTAATCCATTGATCATGGATAGAAATGATCGGTGCCCCACTGTTGTTAAGCACGAATACCTTGTATAAAGCACACTGCCTCGCTAATACTATATCAATTCTTCCTCTTTATAATGTTGGTGAATATAAGAACCCCCATTGGCTTGCCAACTTTACGAGAGCACAGAATGGCTTATGCCTTCGAAATAAGTCCTTAAAAGAGAGAACCCGACAATATTTTACGACTGAATTTACAATGAAACCAACATCTATCTCTTCCACCGTTTTGAATACTGTCCGTTATTATGGGTGCGAATTGATTTGTCTTTTAATTTTCGACAAGTCGTTATTACTTATTTAAACGAATTCAGTGGGTCTCAAGTGGAAATCTGATTAAAATATCGTTTGGCGGAGACAACAAAAGATAAATTATACCCAATTTCTATGCGTAAATCCTCGAATTAAAATCGAGGTTAAGGGTTGTACTAAATGGCACAAAAAATAAAACGGTCGCCATGACTGTATTGCTAATGTCAGTCCCTAGTGCTATGTAGTCGTCAATTAATAGACAATCTTCCTTTATATACGAAACACGTCTCCGGTTTATTATTTTCAAACATGGTCGCAGAGAAACGGACTAACTAAATGAACAGGGGATATATAAGCCCGCCCCCTTTATGTATCACGATTTTAAGTGAACGTTTCGACGATATTCCGAACTTTTCTCGTGATATTAATTGATGACACCTTACAGATTAGTGTTCAAATTTTTTAAAAAACTTCAGACGAACAGGAGAGAAGATTTGATTTCTTACAATTTGATATAAATGAATTTCATGTTTCAAGTTTCAGGTCTTGTTTCGACCTGCATAGCGCACTTTTATTAGTCTTAACTTGTTAGTGTCCTAGAAAAAGAGATTAAATAGATAGAACGGCAAAGTTGTCGTTTTAAACAAGTAAATGTACTTTCCACTTTGACGTCTATTTAGTTTTTCGACAAAGCCAATTGTTTAGTTTTTAGCAAACTTCGGATAATTGAAAACGATCCTTACCTGTAGCAAAACAAAAAACGGACCGCTGTTCACTGTTTCATTTAAAATTGCCAACTTGAAAGTTTCTTTCCGACTACAAACACCACCGTTGATGAATTGCTACTGGTCCTGGAATTAAACGAATCCATCAAGTTTGTTAATCTTTCGTTAATTAACAAAAGAATCAAGCAAATTACAGAATGTCCGCCTAATCGAAATTTAAAATTATTGGTTTAGTTTCGGTTGAATTTCCGATCCCATCTCATTGATGGATAAGCTTGTAATTCGTCGACAAATTTTCTCCGAACGGAATCTTTGGTGATAAAATCGTATCTTTTCTTTTCATTTACTTGAAGACGAACACCAACAACAACAAAAAAAAGACATAGACATGTTGCGGAGAGAATTCCTGATCCCTAGATAACAACTTAGCCAAGTTCACATTAGCACAGAAACATAATCCAAGTAGAAACGTACTAAACCCAACCATTAAGCTACTTAATAGGAAATGAACGAACGAAAGAGAAACGTGTGGCGTCGAAAGTGATTGTGTTTATCTTTGTGTCCTGACAAGTCATGATGTTGGCCGAAGATCTACGGTTGCTTTTAACGTCGATACACAAAATGAATACAACATTTGGGGGGCGTGGGACGGGGTCGAGTCGAACAAAAATCTAATGGTTTTTATTTCGTTTATTTGTGATTCAATCATCTAGACAAAAATCCATCTATAACATGCTGTATTTTCGATATAACGAAAAAAATGTATATGGCATGTATCTTTCCTCAAATTTCTATTTGTAAAGAAATACAAGTGAGGCGTTCTCCTCTACAGGATGAAAGTTCACGTTGTTGCAGCTGTTATTTTGTGAAAGAAGAAAAATGTTTGTTTCATCTCCAAGAAAAATACGTTACTCGTGCTTTTAAATAGCCGGCTTTGCTAATGGAATGAATCACGTAACCCGGTTATTTATTGTTAACGTGGAACTATTTCGTTTTTTTTTTCGATAAACCTATTGGAGTTTAACTTGGGCCCAAATCTATGCTAATAATAAATGAACAAGATTCCCAACTTCTCTCAGCCATTGAGACGATATTATAGCTTAAATACACATACGTGTGTGTGTGTATTTATGGGAAAGTTCTAGTTAGTAAATCTTAACTATTCCAAGTTTACCGTATTTAACCAACCCTTAAAACAAACTTATCCGTAAGCGACATTCATTTTCGGATAAAGTTAAAGACCACGGTCTGTTAGTGGAATGTACCGACATGTTTCTAAATGACCGATCATGCATGACTTTGTTAAATCTTCCACCAAATAAAGTCGTTTCATTTCAAATATCGGTCAAAAGTCAATACGAATTAATTGGAAATCATATAGCAAATCGGATTCGATCTTATTGGATTTAAGTGAACACACACGGGAACCGATTTGTGCACGTATCACATTTGAAATATTCAAATAAACCCAATATCTACTCAAATATAATAGAGAAAATATACGTGGAATACACAGGGGATGTTAAAGTAAAATTTAATTCAAATGAAACTTTCATATTTAAGTTTGTTGACTTTCGTCTTTTTTAATGTGGTTCTGTATCTAATTTTTCTCTTGTATATTTATTCTGAATTTTGATACGGTAACCTCATTCTTCTAAATTAAAGTTTGAAGTTGTGTTTACAGACTTCTTCAGGTAATTTATCAACGTTGCCCTGGAAATGTTACATTTGCAATCTGTAATGCACTGTTTGCTAAAACACCTCTTACTGCTAAAGGAAACATTACAAAATCCATGAAAAATGTAATAAATGAAATTGTGGGTGGTTGGAGAAGAATTAAACAACTTTTATAAGATACTTTTGAGTATTCCCAGTTCAAAAGAGACATTTCTAATTATTTCAAGATTACCGGCTGTTATTATTTTTAAGCTGCTTGAAGTGTACGACAATCAATACGAAACCTCATGGACTCTCTTAAGTCAGCTGTTGTGGCACCCACATAATTTCCTTTACCAACAATAGCTGCCACTGGAGCCAATCCGTACGCCTTCAAGTCCCTCTCCAAATGTATCCAGTCAATTGTCTCTTATTAAATTTTGGACAACAGTTACAATTAGTTGGATAATTGCCGTTTTAGGATGTTCGTCCCTCTTGATAATTAAGACCTTTCCCATTTAGATAAACACTTCTAACAGTGTATCTAATCCCATCTTTATTTGCTACAAATATTTTATAAGTCTGCCAGATTTTAATAGAGCGCAGTATAAATGCAGAATTTGTGTAGTCTCTCTTTTTGTCATTTAGAACCGAAAAAACGGTTAGATTTATATTCCCTTGGACGATTAATGATCTTTTCATTAGAGAGTATCTCGAGTGCAATTTGTGCGGAATTAAATCGAAAAACATAATCTTTTACAGTTCTTGCTATAAAAGACAAAAAAAAATAATCGCATTTCCGCGCTATGATAATTTACAAAGTAATAGAAAGCATCTTTGAGAATTTTTATGTAAATTCGAGATGGAAGCCGGCCAAGATATGCTACCGGTAAAGTTATTGAAATAAGGACGAGTGAAAGTATAGCAAAGAAAAATAATTACGTAAAGTTGCATAAGAATTTTGTGTTGTAGAAATGATGAAACTTCCACACCATCTCCGTTTTATGTATTTATGGATATGGGTCTAGGAAATTAACCTTATTCCAAGTAAACAGTAAAACTCGCCCGTTTTTACTTGAAATGAATGCAGAAGGGTTGCTCCAATCTGCCTCTATTCCATTTATCATACATATTACCACCAAAACTTTAGATTCATTTGTTTGTAGGTATTTTACGCAAATGTTCAAAAATTAATGTGCCACTCTCTCGGCTATTGTTCCTTAATTTATGGCGTCAACTATGTTGGATGGTATCGAGGAATAAGGCTAACTGTCGCGTGCTAGACGATATCGATCGTTTCATACCTCCTGGTGGCGCATTGACGCTTTATAATTGTTTTCAAGTGAACTTGTTTGACATTTTCGCTTATTCCTATTTATAATAATGCCATCAAAAATTCGAACGAAATCTTATCGCTATTGTTCCGAATTTTATTTAACACGGTGTCACGATGTTTTCAGTGATTTTTTTCTCTATTATCGTCGTACACACAATAGATTAGCTGTTGCTTTATTTGCAGTGGTAATGGTTTCGGTTGTCGGTGTAAGTGTACACTATTCATGTGTACATTATTAGGGGGAAAAGGATACGAGCGAATTGAGTCTTGGCACTATAAATACGACACGGTTCATGGATTGGCGCTGGCGTTTGTTTAATATAACAGCAAGCAAATTCAGACTTTTGATCTCTTAAATGTTGAATTTTCGTGTAATTTAATTAACAAATGAGTTATTTTTCATTCGAGTCTATTAACATCTTGAAACTGTTCACGTTTATTATATTGCAACAAGTTATTAGCAACTTGTACACAATGTATTTTAGCACTGTAACAGATACTTGTTGGAAGTAATTCAACTCTGATGACAAATAAATACGGGACTGTTTGTTATTTGACGGCGATCTTTGAGATTCAAATTGTTCATGTGTTTTCACACAAAAAAAAACATCCAATTATTCGTTGCGTTTCAAAGCGATTCATGTTCTTATCTAGAACAGCATTCCATGTTCTGCTGCAATAGATACTAAATTATTTAGCTTTTATTATAACAATAAAATTTAATATTATACTCGATTGCATTATTTTTATCTTATCAAGATGTAATTTCATTATATCCAAATTACAAGTTATTCACGTGAATGGAATACTAATCGAATTGTAGTGTATTATCAGATTGGAAAGCACTTGTGTTATATCGATAAATAATTATTGTTTTTTTTCTATTTTATTTATCATTCCATATAAATAAATAATAATTCCATGAATTTCTATTGATCATCGCTGACTTTTTAAAAATTTATAAAACAACATGGATTTATTACTAATTAACTAATTTGTCGCGAAAATTTTCATTCACAATCTACTGTAATTCCAAGCACCAAAAAAATCAACAACAAAGTTTATTTGAATTGAATTCAAAGACATCGGAGCCCCTTTACAAACCAGATAATGGTTGATTTCCTTTGTTTGTAAGCTTGGTAGACTTCAGAATCTTATCACAAATTAATTTAACGTACATTTTTATTCGATAATTCGTAATGGCGTTTTATATTAAAAGTACAATCGGTAGTAAAAATTTCCTATCGTTTGATGGACACAATCGATTTTTATTTAACGTAATATTGTAGCTGACAAGCATTGCAAGAGTTTACGGATCAGAATGTTGCCAAGTTAACAAGAACTAGAAACAAACACGGGATGTCCTCGGGGGAACCAACAGAAAAAAGCAGAAAAAAAAATACAACAAGACAACAAATTTGATAACTGATCAAAATGGCCAAACGTATGATGGCGCCAATAGCGATAATTTTGTAAGAATAAGCGTGTGTCTTTATTATTATTTAGAAAAATGAACGCAATCGCAAGACCTTTTATTTGGATTCTAAATAGACTTGTTGAATGTGAAAAATGGTGGATGCGCCGGGAGTGACCGTGTCTAATAGTTAAGTCGGGCGAACCAACTATATGGGGTGGAAAGTCCCGAATCAAATGATTTTTTGGTATGAAAAGGAGGGATAATGTCGTGTCATTTATGCCGGTCGTCATGTTGACTACAGAAAATGAGGGTTGGCGGTTGGTGCCAAGCTAGCGCTTTGTGATATTTCCAACTGGATCCTTATTTATTTAACGGACTTGCGAAACATATAATGTAGACATGTAGAAGTTCTCAGGAGATAAAATTGAACAATTATCTGTTTTAGATGCCATTGTCATTTTGAATTTTCGGTTTTGGATAAGCAGAACAGGGGAAATTATTAGTCAAAAGAACAATTGGAATCTCGCCACCAAAAAAAAAGGTGCCATAACTCATTTTTCAGACTCAAAACTTCCAAAGCTGGTCTTGTAAGAGTAATACTATCAACGAAACAATTCTACGACTGAGATGAGTTGTTCGGATTCTACAGATTCCGGCAATGATTTGCCTTCTATTTTGCAGGAACTTTTATATCGGATACTAAACGTTTTGAAGCTTCACCTTAAAGCTCTGAAATGGGTATGAATGTAAAATACGTGCTCCTCTACAAGAGTAATCAAAGTCAAATATATATCCGGTTGTGTAGTTTTAATACACGACAATTTTAGTAGATTTTTACAGTGCTGTGTCTGTAAAAGGCACTGTATCAGAGTCAATTTAGGTGACTCTATGAAATAGTTCTGATATTCAGGATATAATACAACAATTGTGAAAGTTTGTGGCCGTTAGTTTTTTCTTTCTCAGCTCATTCTGAAAGTTTAGAACATTTAAAAGGTTTTTTTGCTTTCTAAGGGCGAACATTCTCTGTTCAGTTTTATTCAAGCTTTATCAGCATCGAATCGATTAGTTATTAACAATTAAATAGTTTTGGAGTTTTATGGTTATGGTTAGTTGAGTTCACCGACAGATTTTGAAACTAAAAATGCCTTGAAACATAAATATCGATTAGATATTAAATATATAATAAATTTAGTTATAGAATTTAATATGAATCTCTCCTGTAAGTATTGTTTTTCCTGTGTGAAGAATATTTCATTTATTTTATAAACAATAACCAAAACAATTTGATTAAGTGTGGTTCCTTTTTGAGTTTGAAACAATGTTGTAGTTGAATCAGAACCAGATTTGTTTTTGTTTGTAATTATTTGATAAAAATTGGTTTTTATCGATTTTATTCGGAAAAAAACTAGGTGTGTATTTGCCAGACGTCATGCAATGTTCAAATTGATAATGTAGCCGCATCGATTGTAATAATAATCGTTCTACATCAATATCTAAATGTATTTTTATACAGGAAAAAATAGTAATTGTTGGTTCGGTCTCTCTAATATGCAAACAAATAATTAATCGGAACCAACTGGAAAGCGCTTGATATATTGAAATTATTCCGATGTCAACCTTATTTACAAACATATGCACGGTCTGGTCTTATAAAAGATAACATAAATCCGAAACGGCTTAACGTGGAAGATCCCATCTGCATACATGCATACAAATTCGTATTCATACTTCAATTGTGTCGCGAACTGTATTGTGATTGCTCGTATTTTTGTAGAAAAGGCCTTTTCTATCCTTACATATTTATAATGAGGTCTCCAATTCTGATCTAGACACATTGGTTTGTGGTACACTCGAGAATTTCTTGATATTGCTACATATAACAATGAGATTTTGATCAAATAACTTTGTCAAGCAACAAATAAAATAACAATAATTTAGATTTCTGTATGCGTTCAATGATTGCACGAAACAGAAAAACGATAAGCGTACTTAACATGAATTTTAGCGAAACTAGTTTAGGAAATTACACACGTTGATTCTGACACCAATTACACGAAGAACAGTGCAAAAATTACTCAATCGTGATGTACGAATCGGAGCTGAAAGTTGCACTGACTCGATAATTGAACTTTTGCTTCGTATCGTATCAGGCGATATCTGTACCAAAAAATTGTAGCTAAAAACGAACAGTTGGATGACTCCTGTGATTATTCCATTTCTTCTCCATACTTTATTAATCTTACTCACTTCTTGTTTTACTCAGAAATAAACCATTTTTAGGCAAAATAATAAATGAAAAAGATCAATTATTTATGGTGGAAAGTAGTCGATTCTAGACATAAGTATTCCAGAAGAATTGTTACCATTGGGAAGTGATAACGATCGTCCACATATTTTTAAGAATATGGATTTCCTCCTAACTGCCCATAAATTTAAAAAATGGTTTAAATTTGGATTAAGCGACTCTCAAACACTTAAAAATAGGTTTTTCTATTGGTAGAAAGGTGATTACCAGTTTTCTAGACGAGCCAACGTCTCAATATGACCGCTTTAAAAGCGCACATTTCAGGTCATCGAGACGATGTGATCAAAGTTGTATTGATATAAAAAAAAAACATCAGGGGGAATATTAAAGTATTAGAATTGGGGCATTTTGACGATACGTCAATACATCGTCTGGAAAAGTTTCATAAAAGTACCTAGACGGATTTGTTGTAGGCGTTATTGATGAATTTTGTACTAAGAATAAAAATGAAGCAGACACTATGCCAGCACGACCACACAACTTTTATATACAGTTAATTAAAAAGAAATTAAACAGAAATTTTAGGATTCTGTTTAAAGTAAAAATCTGTTATAAATTTTAGAATCTTCCGTCTTTTCATGCTCTACTACCATTTTATGTGGGTCTAGATTATAAAACTCGTCAAATCTAAATTCGCCGTTTCATCTTATAAAACTGAAAATCTCTACTGATTAACACAAGCTTTTATTTTACCAACAATTTAATAAAATATGGCAAAATTTCCCGGTAAAATATAGCAAAAGTGAAAAATATCTCTCACTAGCAATTAATGGGGTAATTCAGTGTCTATGTAATCTCATTTCACTTGGATGATTCAAACTGTAATAACACTGACATTGAAATATTCACAACATGCTTCATGGATAGTTAAATCTCATTTCATATTGTTGAGCGGTACGAGTTTCTTGATTGAAATTAAAAATTTAGTTTGTAAAGTGTTGACAAAACTAACCCCATTCTACACACATACACTTTTTTTCCTATATTTATTTAGAACGAAAACAACGCAATTTCGAACATGTTTGAATCGATTAAACTGGTAATTATCAAACAACTGCATCAATTCTGTGTCAGGTATTGTCAATTTAATAAAGCTAAACAAACCAACGTTTACAAATGAAAGATAAATAATGAACTGGATGACGAGTTTCGATTAAATTTATCGCAGATTTATTCATAAATTATCTATTAATATATGGTTGAATAATAAACGGTATCGAGCCGAATTTAACAAATTTAAATCAATCAATTAAGTACATATTTAAAATTAATGAAAACCAGCCATATTTTAATTAACATTATCTTTGTTTCGACTTGCCTATTCCAACATAATTCGGATGGATGCGATTCAGTTCATGTTGTTTTTTGTTCGGCAAAGTTCATTCGGAAAGATAGCTGCAGTGTTGCACTCCCTGTCTGTGAACTTTTCTAATCGTTCGTTGTCTGTAAACGTAGTTTCGTACAGTTGAAATTTGTGTAAATGTTGTTGTCAAATGTTTATCTATTCTTCTTATTTGATGTTGTATTAAATCGAAATTTACACGATTAGAAATCGTTATCTAATCCATTACAACGATTTGTATGGAACGTGCATTTAGGTAATGTGTTAATAGTCACCTTTTGGGCATTAAACTGTTTAGATTTGGAAGTTTCTGTGCAGTACACTGTAAAAAATCGGGAGTGAATCCGGAGTGAATTTTCACTCCCATCACTCGGAGTTCGGAGTGATTCCTTAGCGGAGTAATTTCACTCCCATTTCCGGAGTGAATATCGATTTTCGGAATAAATATAGATGGCGTTCAAAGATTTAAAATAAAAGTATGTCAAAATTAGATAAAAATTTATTTCTTTTATTATATCTTAATATTTTATGCACAATTCTTATAGGTATCTAAAATTCATCCGGAGTAAGTATTATAAATAATTTAAAAAGAAAAATTCCGGAGTGAATTTCACTCCGGGCGGGGATAACTTAATTAAAAATCACTCCACTCCGCATTCACTTCGCAGTTCACTCCCGATTTTTTATAGTGTATAATTGGAATTATTTAGGAATCCGCGCCTGAATTTTTGTTTATACAACAACAACAGAATTGATTCATTTTGTCAGTGTCATTAGAGCTGCTGGTCGGTCGAATTGTATTTGATTTTGTTGTATTTTTTATTTACTTTTTGTTTGTGTGTTTTTTTTTTAAATACAGACCACTGCCGCCACTGTCACCACCATTACCAATATACACAGAATTACAATGTACAGCAATTTGTTGTCTATTGATTTTTCCATTAAAACCGCGCCGAGGTGCCAGAAATAGGAGGAGTTTACAAATTTTTAATCTCAATATTATGGTCTAAATTAATATTAGATTTAGCCTAGAGTTGATAGCAAACTGAGAATATTGAAAATCTTCCTACATCCACAGTTTGGCCACATAAAAAATAAAAAAAGAATTTGTCCAAAATTAAGAGGTTGTTGCATTACGGTGAAATTAACTTGTTTCAATAGAATAAAACGAAAACAAAGCGAAATTTATCGCCGCTTCAGTGTGTTCATAAGCGAGATTGCAATTAACAGGACAATCATTGGCGAGAATCACGTTTTGTGGGCAAAATTATTACAGATTAACTTGATGTAGAGATAAGTCGTAGGACCGCAATGGTCAAGAACAGTTATCGTTGCATAAAGTTTCTATAATCAATTAACTCTATCTACATATCTAATATTAGATTGTTCATTAGGTATTGTTGTTCTACAAGAAAAACACGATTTTATAATGTGCCTTCACTTCAATACTTTTGTAATTGATAAATTAAAAGAGAATCCGGATGACTGTCGAAATACGCTTCTGCAGCTCCTATACCTGTTCGGTTGATGAAAATTGTTTTCCACATATGAATTTCTTGAAATGTGAGAATAATTCGTACTTTAATTCACTAATTTTCGCGATTTTTTTTTGAGTTGCGTGAGGGTGAGGGTTCGTTCTCTTAATGAAAAATTTTTTTTTTTCTTCTACAAACCAGGTCTTTTGCGCGTGAATTTTTACATCCAACCGATCCGGGAGGCTACAATAATAATCTGTGTTTATGGTGTCACCAATTTAAAGATCATTCACCAACAAGATTCCTTTTGCATCCCAAAAAACTGATGCTAACCGATTTCTGGGATCTAAGATGCTTCGTAGCCTTTTGATTCAGGATCATCCAAGGTGATGAAACAACGCATAAAAACCATTTGGTTTTTTCTAAAACTTTCCGGAAATTGTTGAGAAAGTTGCATTCGAATGCGTTTTTGGAACCCTAAACTTTAGCCAAAACATTGCTGATAGTGCCTAGTGAGATCCCAAGAGCTCCTATCTCGGCTAATCCAAAACCATATCCTGTATTTTTGCTATGATTTCTGGTGTTGGTGCACTTTTTGGACATCCTACACGTGGATTGTTTTCAAAATTTGTATGACCATATTTCAATTCAAGAGCCCACCTTTCTACTGTTCTAATTGAAGATGAAGAATAGGGTGAGCCAAAATGACTAACCTATCGAATTTATGGTATCAAAAGGACCTATATGTTGAAAAAAAATCTCCTGTCGGGAAAAATTTTAAAAGGTGTCGGTGGCCATTTGAAATTTTCCATTTAAATAACACGTAAAAAATTTTTTGTCCGTTTAAAATGCTATAACTTTTGAACCGTTTGAGATAAAAATTTTATCCAGACATATTCTTGTAGGGCATTAAATTCTCTAACAAGATATTTTAGAATTGATTTTTTTACTCAAAAATTCCTATACTTACAGACTATGAAAGTTGATAAAAAATAGATATGTTTTTTTTCAACTTTCATAGCCTGTAAGTATATGAATTTTTGAGTTAAAAAAATCAAGTCCAAAGTACTTTTTTATAGAATTATTACCCTACAAGAACATGCCTGGATAAAATTTTTGTATCAAACGGTTCAAATGTTATAGCATTTTTAATAAAAAGCGTTAAAAAAGTGGAAAAAATGAAAATTACAAAAATTTATGTTTTTAACTTGCTCTGTAACTTTTTTCCTATGAGGCTGAGCAAAAAATGGAAGAAACCTTTTTTGTAGAGAATTTAATTTCCTATAAGATAATGAAAATGGAAATTTGGAAAAAAAATTTATCGATGATTTATATTGAAAATTAAAAAAAAAGTTTTTTTTCAATGTATTTTAAATGGGAAAGGGGACCCCCCATGCGCCAGCTCAATTTTTAAGATATCAAGCTCAAGTTTTAGGAGATTTTTTTTTGACACAGTCTAGTCTTTATACACTTTTAATAATTCATCATGAATTTGTTTTGGTGCCACACTTTCTAAAAATAAAAATTTGATCACTTCTTAATGTTCAATTTTTTGTAAAATAATACTACGACACTTCAACTTTGAGCAGCTATAGATATACAAATGAGCTGAGAGATACAGGAAAATAAAATGAAGAGCCTGGCAGCAGCATTTCTTATTGAACGACAAAACGTAGTGAACAACCCGATAACCGACTTCTACGAAAATTCTGAATCTAGACGATAACCTACAATTATTAAACACTTATCTGGGAGGCGCCTGAAGAGGTTAACAATAAGATTTTCGCATCGATTGATACGTTTTATTGTGATATTGGAAAACGGGTGAAATTCGTAACAATGGCGTGAACAGTAATTGCGTATGTAGGCCACAGTGCCAGTAACGCATGCAACTCTTCAACTAATTGATACTTTCAGTCTTTCCGGGATAGTTAGATGAATGGTTGACGCTTTAATAGTTATTATCGTGCTCTATGGCGGCGTCTTAACTCATTCTATACTAAATTATAGTTAAACGATCATTGCGAATATTCACATTTTTGTTTTGTTCTCGATGTTAAGTTGTCGTCGAGTGAGAATAGGTAATTGACATAAATTATAATTTGAATTACGCTTACACAATGTAGTATGAATATTTAAACAAATAAGGCTATAATTTGACTATAAACATTACGTCTAGTTTAGCTAGAATTTTTATAGCGAGATTAAATTTATAACTATTCAAGTACCTTATAACTTTAGTAATAATGTTGGTGTTTCATAGAGTGTTTTTGCTTTACTGTTTACCAACTAATTCACCACAATAGTTGACTGAATTGTTTGAACATGACAATAAACTTTCAGCATTTTTTAATAATTTCCACGGAACAGTTCCGTTGTGATGGAGCTTCGATGCCACATTGTGATACTTGATATTCTATCCGACCAAATCATTAGATATGCACTCCATCAACTCGATCTGCCTCCAGCACCACATCTGCCGATCTTCTAGTCTGGCCTATGACCTAATTTTTTTCTATCATCAATACAGAATTAAGTAGGATTAGACTAAAAGCTGTTGTTAATCTTCGAATGAATGATGTTGCAAAAAAACTGCATATCTGGAAAGATTTCGTAGCGACTTGGATGATTACAACAGCGATCCATCTTTTAATAGCCCAAAAAAAAAATGATTGTAGAGCGCTTGATTAATGTAATTCTAAATGAAATTCGAAAGTGTTGTTATTATAACTGCCCATTCCCCATATTCGTTATTCCTCAACCTAAGCGTTTTAGATTTTCAAGCACGGACTATATCATGTTATTTTTATGATGGATGATCCGGTGTTGGCCGACTATGTGAACACTTTTTAATCTACGTTAATGCAATAATCTGGTTTCAAAATTAAATTTCTTTTGATGAAATGTTGTTAAAGAAATGTGTTTAGAAAACTTTGAACTCCATAAAGTCATTTCATTAAGTGGTTTTTGCGGTCTATATATAGAGTTAAAGTTTTTAGACGGAACTGGTGTAGCCACCAATGTACTTTGTTTGAACGATATTTACGCTGTTGATAAAAAAGCTTAAACAAACCAAAGCGTAAGGGATTTTACAAACAAAATAACCACAACATTATGGTCTTAGAGTATTGAAAGTAATCAATGTCAATAAGTTAATGGAGTTTGTAATTAAATTTAGATTAGTCATGTTTTCTGGTGGATTGCACTTTTATCAACATTTTAGGAATATAAAGGTAAACATACAGATCTAGTAATTTAGATAGTGGAGCTTCTTCAATAAGTTGAAGAGCAACATGTTTCATTTATTTATGATTCAAAGTATCTAAGGACAAGTACGTTCTTTTGAATAAATGAAGTCCTCATCGTTCATATCTATATTTGCATCTCACTATTACTCTTCTCTCTAAGGGTTTTGCGATGTTTTCATCAACATAAAGAAGTGCATCTATTTGGAGTCGGTTGATAATTCCACCACAAACATGCACAATTGTTCAAAAAAAACCTTATATATTAATCCAGGTCAATAGTTTAATATAGACATCTAGGAATAATATAAGTTTCTGAACATAGTAGTAGGTTGTTAAAAAGTTTTCAAGAATACTTGAGTATGGTTTAAAGAACCCTACGAAACGCCTTATAACGGACCAGTGACAATAAGGGGCTTTATTGTATTCTGTAATGTTCTCGCAGTATTCACTATAAAATAAAATAAAGGATATACTGAACCTTTTTTTTTATCATTCATTATTCAACAACGTTGCCACCATATATAATCCAATGTTGTATTTTTTCTACGAATTCGTCAACTCGGCTCGAAACCATGACAAACACAATTATGTGGTTTAATTAAAAACCAACTTGTTATTTCTTCTTGTACAAACAGGGGTGTGACAGGACACATATTTCTTTTCAACTAATTAAGTCGTGTCCGGTAAATATTACACTGATAAATGTTTGTATAAATCAACTAATTTATATGTTGATATGGAAAAAAATCAATAATTAATTCTATAATATGGATTTTTGTTAATGTGATTTGATGAAGTTGTAAAATCGTAATAAGCGAAATAATACAACTTTAACTAATTAACAATTCGTAAAATGTGTTTTAATTAAATTCCAACGACTATAATTGCATTAATTTGAGATTATATTGAGAAAGCAAACATTATTGTAAAAGAATCCGTCGATGGGAGTTGTTTTGTATTTTTTTAATGCTAATTTATAGCTGTAGAAAGTTTTGCATTGCCTCCAATATTGGTTCGTTATATCCCAGTTACGCTTTCTATACAACAGGTCATTGTTAAACTTCCAGCATAGACGTCGAAGTTGGGAATCTTTCATATCATGATGAATAAACTTTGTGTATGTGCAGGCAAAAAGTTTGAGAATATGCCGTATTTCTTTATAGCACAAAAAAGCAATTTATGTTAAACACTTTCACTGGCGAAATATTGTATAAGTTCTCTTGTTCCATTTAGACGCTATATCTAATCGACTAGTTGGAAAATATTGTTTAAGAAAACTGCAATTGGCAATAATACTGTGGCTAACAAAACAAACCATAAAACGATAAACTAGGGCACTTATTTATAAACGTGATCGACGATTACTTATAAGCTTTATTAAACTTGGTCTGCAACCAGACAGAGCTATATGGGCGAGTAATTCTTCGAATTTATCGTTGAACGTACAAGAACAATCGGTTAATTGATTAGAACGCTTCAACGATCAAAGATTCAATATAACTTAGTGTCCACTGGAAAACATCTGTTCTGATTTTTATTTCGTGGAAATTGATCGGAAATTCAGCCATGGGGGTGAATTTTTTGTATGGAAAATCTAACAATACGTTGTAACTCTAAACTATGTAAAGCGCGTCCATAACAACTAGATTGGTATATACGAAAAGATAGTTTGGTAGCAGCAATTGCTCGAATTGGAATTTAATAAAGTCTTCATGAGGTTGTTCCGACCGTCGAGAATCGTAACGGCTATCAATATTCATAAAAATCAGTATTTGAAAAATATTACAGAACGCTTTTTTCGTTAAGATGGAGACAGTGCTCGACAAGAGAGAGATTTTCAAAATCAATTTGCATTTGACCGACACTTTGACGATTTTAACTAAGAATTGATGGAATGTGATTTTGTCATTCATATCGGTCTTGTTGATGTGTTTTCCATGTCTTTCAACGCACGAATCAATGATGGAAAATATGGTTTGATTGAATTACAAATCGGCAAGATTGATTTTGATGGATAACGGTTTTTTTTTCGCGTAAGGTACAGACGCGATTTCCGTTTGCATACTTTTCTATGTATTTTATTAGACGTAGCACAAAAGCATGTCGGCAATTGTATACATAAAATTAATTGCAATACAACCCTACTATTATCACGAAAAATAGCAGACAATTAATCATTGTACAGTTGAATTATTTGTATTAAACATAAAGTGTAAAAAAGCATAGAACATTTGTATTTCAGTTGAAGTAAATGATCATGATTTTGTTGTGATAGGTGCTATTTGTCGGATGTAAATTTATTCAAATTTACAGAACCTATTTACCATCGAATACATCTTATTACATAGCACTATTCTTTTTGTTTAAATTGCTACATTGCGTTTTACGTACAACATGTTTGGAGTATTTAGATAAATACGACACTTGTATGTTTGTGGTAGTTTTAATGTTGATAAAAATTAATTGCAATGCTTTCAAAAGAAAAAAGCAGTAAAAATACCATAAAAATACCTTTTGAACAAGAGTAAGGTGGTTCGTTTTAATCCACCGCACCCGTATAATTGTGCACTTGGTATTCAAGAGCTCGACAAAATCTCACAGCTCGGATCCGTACTTTATATATACTACCGGAGCTTTGTGAGCTTTAATTGTTAATAGAATATAAAGTCACTTATCTAGTCAAAGGCGGTTATCTTTTATTCCATGTGCCGTACAAGATTTTTTTCAATTCACTGTCACAAGCTTTACTGCAGACAACAAAGGATTTAATAATATTTTAAACTGGTGACAATTCCAGTGGAATTTAATTTAAAAAAAAAATCACATTTCATTTGTTATTTACAATTCTGTATATTTAGCAAAATTCTTCAATTATATTTGATTAATTATAGTCCGAAATATTGGTTTTTGCTGACAAAACTAGCTCTATATATATTTAATAATTGCGTTGAAGCGACAGGAAAAACCATGATTAATAGCCGCTGAAATGACAACATTTCTGTTTTAAAACAAAACCAGCAAATGATTGATTTTTATAAACAGTAACAAACACACCACCCAACCGGCTAGTTGATTGGGGAAGGCGATCGGATTAAATTGCCACTTAAATTAGACGATCAGGGTTAGTTTTGAAATTCCGATCATCATCACCATTATTATTTTCAGCATTATGTTATTACAATCGGGGGGCAATGCGATTATCTATCCATACAAATAGAGAATAAAATGGCATTATTACGATAAAAGGGGCCATTTAATCGGAATGTGTGCGTGTAATATCTTTGAGGGGTATTTTTTCGGAGTCAGTCGGGCAACATATGGTTACAAATGATTTATTTAACACCACAAAATTGTAATGTGCTTTTTGGTTATTATTAACGTCTTGATATAAATCTATTTCAACGGTATTGTAAACGAAACGGGCGAATTATCAAAGGAAATTAGAATGTTCTCCATACAAAAGTGATGATGATAATAATATGATAAGTTTAATTATTAACAAAACATTATTTGTAATTAATTTCCAATCAGATTACTGATGTTGTGAAATCCTTGATAATATTGTACTTGTGCAACTGACAACAATACCGTAAATGCCCTTTGTATTGGTGTAAATTTTTAAAATTCACCCATCTAAGATGAGGGCGTCCATCCATCCATCCCCCTACGTGTGTGGTGCTTCTGTACCGTAAGAAAAATGACTTTACGTTAAAAGATTTACAAACGAATTCCGTTGGCTTTCTACATGGGCATTTCAAAGAGAGAAAACTGTAGATTTTCTTTTAAAAAATTATTCAACTTCATTAAAAATCCCATGGTATCTAAATTAAAAACCAAGTCTAATTTCGTGCATTTTCTACAGATACAAAATGGAAATAACTTTCTTTATATTCTATTGTTGCGCAAATTATTCTACGGTAGACTTTTTAATAAATGCACGTCAAAACAATGGTCGTTGAATTGCAACATTTTCATTGATTGAGCGAGTTTTAACATTTTATTGAATCAGGTGAAATGGAAAAATTTCGTATAGGCATCAACGAACTTTTCAAAATATTGAAAATTGCTGGCCCCTCAAAAGCAGGCTGCGTCAAACGATCAGAAATGGTGAAGCAAGCGTAAACTCTTTCAATACATCTCTTTGTTATACATTTGGCGCGGTTTCATGTGCGACGTTTGGCAAAGAAGCTGCCTTCCAATCAGATCTCGAAAGTAACTCTAAGGACCGTTTCTACAATGGTTTTTTACGACCGAATTTGCCAAACATACGGAAAATGGACTAAAACGATTACAGAATCGCCCCTGAATCGGAGAATTTCCGTTTCTACAAGTCGAGAATAAAGCGCTAAATTCTGGAATATTCTCTAACTTTCGGCTGCAACAGAACAATTTAACAGAACTTTACTGCCGGTTTCATTATGTTGCCAAAGACGGTATAACTAGAAAAAGCGATTGTACAACTCCACGTGGAATAAAGTGGGGAATGCCGTTCACAACGACAGCATAAGCTAACTGAAATGGAAACTGAAATTTCGCAAATTGTAGAATTGGCCCTAAATTTTCTATAGATGCAGCGGTCATGTTAGAATAGTGAACTTACAACATGCACAAAAGGTCTACTGGTGGCTCATGAGGATAAGTATTGTATTATTTATTTCCTCTCCCCACAACAGGAAGTGTTAAAATTTTATACAATTGACATGCCAACATAAAACGGTTCGTCGTTCATAATTTACATGACAAAACAATACATCAGTCACTAGTGGGAAAGTAGGTAAACAATTGTGGCGCTGAATTGTCGAGAATTCTGGTTCAAGCAAAACAAAAAAAAAACCGGCCATGCTCCACCTAATTACTGAGCAAGGCTCTTTAAAGCTTGCGGAAACTTCAAGATGCTCGAACGTCTGAATTTCTCCATAATCCTCATGCCGCCGAGACGAGACTCTCTTGTAAAGTTGATAAAAGACGAGAAAGAATCTTCTCTCGTCTCGGATATAAAATATCAAAGAACGAGTTCATTTAGTGTGTGTCTTCAGTCTTTTTAAGATTACAAATCAGTCTGAGTAAAATACATAATTTAAAAAAGTCATAGTTTAGCTAATTACTGTGCAAGGTGGTAAAGTCATTTTATCCAACAGGGAAAGTTTGGATCACAAGACCGAAGGCAGAGTGAGACAAATCCACGAGTGGATAAAGAAACTTTACCACCGTGTGCAGTACAAAATTTTGTTTAATACCAACTTTTAAATCTCTTTTAAATTATTTTTATTTTTTACAATTTTCTAACATGTAAGTTATTATATTAAACTCATATGCAGCTATCAAAGGCTGTTGGTTGCTATGGTTCCCTAAACCACTAGCATTTGTTTTGGTTTGTTTATATGTGAAAGACAATTGAAAATGAGTAATGCAGTATATTACTGTTATTATTATTATTAATATTATTATTATTTACCTATATTATGAGCAATAATTTTAATTTTTATTATTTCATTAGAACTGATTAATTATTTAATTTATTATTATTATCATATAATAATAATAATAATAATTATTATTATTATTAAAGTGAAAATATAGTTTATTTCGTTATTGTTGAAGTTTTTTCTCCTCGATGGTAAAATAATTACTTTACCGTTGAGGTGGGAAAATTATCACTTTACCGTTAAGGTGGCGTGAAGATTTACTTTACCGACAAGCATTTAGTCGATAAAGTAGGACTTTGATAGTTAGTATTAAACAAATTTATATTGACTATTCTGGGATCTGATGATGCAACGTAATATAAGTAAAACGCTGTTATATTCTTTTTTAATACGCTTCCATAAGCAATTAAATAGGATATAATTTTGCTTAGGCACAGAAAAAGAATTTTTGGTAATATCAGATGAAATAATTCACATTTTAGTGGTAACGTGTGTACATATTATTGTTATTTGGATATGAGACGAGAGAGGCCTGTCTCGCCTCTTGTCTTCACGAGAGTAACCGAGATGATCTCTTGACGACAGATCTCTCACGGCATCACTGCTCTATAATAACAAAGAAAAAACTGTGAACACTGATTTTTTTACTTTTACCTTGTAGCAAACGTCCGTTAAATCTAATCGACAACTACATCCGGCCTTGCCTGTTTGATTAATTTCGCTGTTAATAATCGTTTCTGTTGTCTTTAAACCACAGTAATTTAAATTAAAATGAGATAATGTTTCGGTATTTAGAGAGTTTTTGATAGTATTTCTAAATAATTTGCAATTGTAATGGTCAACAGTGTAGAACAGTGCATCTATATTACAAATAAATTCTAAATGAATGCAAATTCAGATTTAAATATCATCGTACATAGGAGTGAATATTGTTTTGAAATTTTATAAAATCCAGCAGGAACGAGATAATCATTTTACAGATTTATAACGCGCTATATTGTTAATAATGTAATATTAGCAGATAGTTGAAAGTTCCATGTACCAGGTGATTTATTACCATCAATACACCCATAACATACTGGTATGTTGTGGGTGTATTTTAATAATTAAAATGATTGAGTGAATGGCGTGTATAGATGTTAAAATACGAATCATATTGTAGTTGTACACATGCTCACCAAGTCGTATTGTTTCAATTGCTTGTTACTAGTGTGTAATCAAGTTGGTAAATATTTATTCTTTGCCGCCAGTCTAGCATTGAGCTCTCTATGTATTAAACAATAGAGTTGTGAGTTAATGGAGCCGATCAAAACAGCATATTAAAGGCAATTAGATGCAGCGAATGCCTACATTTGATGGTGTATCATCATGGGTTCAATTTCAATTTACTCGAACCGATTCACAATTATAGCATTTCTATAATCCAAATGTCGTGACTGCGTTTAATTTATAATACAGGTAAAATTAATTGATACGATTTTTATTTTATTATTTATCATGTCTTTGTTGCTGTAGATAGTCTGCAAATATAATCGCTAGAAACTGTAATGAAATTATCAGTAAATTGAATTGTCCCATTTCTAACAAATATCACCATATAATAAGTGAATAGTAATTTCCAACGGAATAATCATGAAACTGTCGCGGTGTACGTTTACAATAAGTTCAGATACTTACGGGATATGTCATGTGCAGCGCCGGTCCGAGCTTTCCTGGCGCCCCTATCCAGAAATTAATAATGCGTGCACTGTTTTTATATATTTCGTAACCGAATTCTTTGGCGTCCTCGTTAATTACTTTCCTATTTATCCAAACAATTTTTAACGTAATTTCTGATCGAAAACCGTTTATTTGATAATAAGAAAAGCATCCAAAATAATTGCGATAATTCTCTGTTGAATTTTGAATAAATCCGTAATAAAAAAAAGTTTGGTGTTGCACAGAAAAAAGATTTCGTATTAAAAGACTGAGACACTGTTGAGAAAGAAAAACTCGCGGTTTAGTTCCAGCTGATAGTTGCATAATTGCAACAAAAACTGAAAGAGGAACTATTAGTATTGGAGGAAACAACATGAGTATTTGAAAGGCATTGTCATTTACACTGACACTAGCACCGGACACAATTAATTATTAATTAACAAAAAAAAACACAATTTATCGAACAAATCTAAAAAGGGTGTAAGTTACCTTTGTTCGGTTCGCGATCAATATAATCGTCACAGTAATAAAAAAGGTGGAAAAGTATTAAAAATATGTTTTGTGATTGAAAATACGACTACCCAAATGAAGAATACAATATAAGTAAAGGCATTGGGGCTAAGGAGGTAATTGGAAACTTCTAGGATTGCTACTTTTTGTACTTTCGAAATAAAGGTAATTGTTTTTATCCTAGAAGAATTTTCCAAAAACTGAATTCCTTTGACGATCCACCAGGTCTGAAGATCCAACATAGAATTTGACTCCTCCAGAAATAAGTTTTTTTCCAACGTGAATCATATCTTTTGCATTTAGCAACACTTCCAAAAAGTTCTAAGGTAGTACCACAATCGCATTAGAGTTAAGACTATTCTATATATTTTTTCAATTATACTTTCATACTCCTCTTAAGAAAATGCCACATATCCAATATGGACAACTCTCTGTTTTTCTGTGGTCGGGCCGGCCCTGGTTGCGTGCGCCAAAATATGCAACTATTATTACCTAATCAAATAAAATTCGAACATTCTCATTTCATTCTAAACAGTTTTAATTCGAAAATTATTGATAATAATGTAACTATTTATATTTTTGGAGGGTAATCCACACATGATTCATGAATGTTTAACTATGAACACAGAACAGCAAACATTTTGATGGATGATGGCCATTTAACAAATTGTTTGATTATGGTTGTCAAACATACTGGTCAAGACTGTTTGTCAAGTGAATTTGACGCCTCGAAAAGCCCTACAGGCTCAAGACCCAGAATTAAACAGTTTTTTTTTTGTTCAATTTTGTGGTCATTAGAAGGCTGTCTCGTCCTTACACTGGAAGTTCCAGGACGTACTTAAAGGGACTTAAGACTGATTTGTTTGCCTGGTCGTGAACTAGAGGATTAAATACAGACTCTAGCAGGATGCGCTCTTGAATATCCACAATTCAATTCTCTTATTATTGCTATTATAATTCCACAATCGCAAAGTTTAGGGAATTCAAAAAATAATTACGTGTCAATTGGGAAAGTATTTATCTGATTAATGTGGTAACCATCAATCAATCAGAACCAACGTCGGATAAAGGCGACAATCTCCCGCAGGACCATTGATGTGTTATCGGAGTTTACCGTGTATTATTTCTAAAAAGAACACGAAGTTCTAATCTAGATTTTTCAGCAATTTCGAGCAAAATGGTGGATGCGCCCGGTCTATTTTATAAAACTATTATATTCTCTAAGAAACCGGTGGAAATATCCGAATGGCAATAGATTTATCATTAAATTTTTCCAATTAATTTACACGTTGTGCTAAAAAACTGGTAGTGATGAAAATTTTCCGTCTTCTTCTGGTTTTCTTATAGCAATTAATAAAATATGTATGTATGGAGATGTGCATTATTAAATTCAGTTAATATTCATTCGCAGCTACACTAAGCGCCCTGAAAACCGCAACTACAGGTAGTTCCTGTGTTAGATGCTTTTTGTTTTACTTTGCCTAAGAAAGTACATCTCATTAATCTTTGAGAAGTAACTTTTTAGTTAAAATATGACTTGTTGCAAAAGAAATCAATGCACGTTATAAGTAAATACAAAGTAAGCTCGAATGTACGACTGTATAATGGGATAAAAGAAATACCAGCTCCTGCAGAGTGGTTAAGTCCCTACAATGTTGGAATCACTCGCTACAATTGATGCATTAACCAAACAATTATGGTTAATTAGCTTAGAACGTAAAACTAATCTACTCTTCCACAGAAACAATCGTATATCCCTTTCCTTTTATATAGGGCGTAGTGAAAATCATAAACTTTCCATATTTGTTTAATAATTGTGAAGTGCAGAGGAATCTGTTTGTTGGACTTCAATAGTCAAATCAGTCTCTACGATACCAATGTGGGTAAATTGATTTCTAAGGGCCAATTGTTTTATTCCAACAGGAACTCTCTTTTGGTATTTGAATTTAATTTCAAAACGATCCGGTCTCATTAAACATTATAAATGATGGTGTTTAACTTTAAAATCAAACATGGCAAGGCAAAGTAAAATATTTGATGATTTCCAATGAAAACTACAAAAAAAAACACGTTCCGGAGAAAATCAAGAGACTGCATAAGCTATGCTATGTAGAGCAATGTCGGCGTATAACACCAACATGAAAAAGTCAACTTTTACTTGAATTTCACACATAGTTTACTGCAAACTATTTTGCAAAGTGAGATTTGTTCGTAGTGCTTTGTAAATTATATTTGATGTTTTTTTACACTACATTTAGAAATTGTTGTTGTTAGCATGTATTCCTTATCGTAAAAATTACAGCTTTTAACTAAACTTGCTGTATATAATTACTTAATATCATTAACGTATAAAGTGGAAAATACTGTTTCATACTTAACCATCTAGATCGAGTAAATTTAGTAGTTGAGCGGCTGAACATGAAAAAGATAATAATAACAACTAAATCGAAAATTTTCAACAAAGTTCTTCCATGTTTTATAGGAAGCCCAAATTTGGTCCTAATTAAGGATGCAAAATTACTGCAAACGTTTGAATAATACTGCAAGCAATCTAATTTAATAACACGATAATCTCTTATTTATTGTAGCATCAACAGAAGGATCCTTTAGCACAATTTTGAGATCATTTACGGAACATTGCATTGTAGTGGTGTATTAAATTCTGGTACTTCTCACAGAATAGTGCAGTTTTGTAACCGACAAAATACCCAAATTAATTAATTGAAATTTACGTCATAGGGCATTGTTAAATTTAACAGACGTTATTCTCCTGAAATTGTGCGTTCTCGTGCTTCTCTCTCGTCAGTATTTTTTATAGAATAGAGCTTATGATCATTAGTGCTTATCCGTACAAAAAGAAACAGAAAAAAGGGCAAATCAATAATAAATCTCTCATGAATTTTAAATGAAAATTTTATTTAAATATCAGCCTAATTTTTTTGTTTTGTATCATTGTTATAAAAAGATATTGTGCTACAACATGCTATAACTCCTGGCGTATTTATTTGACTTTTTGTCGTGATTATCTACGTCTCTCTAATAGTTTCGGAGAACTTTCAAAAATTTAACTAAGCGCCTGAACTTTATAACAATGATCTCTGAACTATTCGTCTCCATTTTTAAGAGAACTTTCCTAAACTGTAGTCTAATGTGAATTATACATAGAGATAAAGTAAGAGAGTATATCTCTCGAGTCAACTTGAAATACAACAGCTTAAGGTTCAAATATAATCTTTCTTGGTACATTATATCGGTTTTTTCTTGTACTTGACGTTAAACTGTTCTTATTTTGCCACCAAGCGTCAGTGCTCGTTACTCTTTGGCTTTGTGGAAAGTTAACGTTTTTGGTGAATATACTTATCGTCCATTTTGATGTTTCCTGCATACAATTCCGCCTTATTAATATTTTAAATTAGGTGTTGAATTTCTCTACCTTCTACTCACCATATCCATACACAAGTTTTTGTGCGGTTACAAAAACGAAAATGTAATAAAAAATGTTCTTGTATTGTTGTAGAATCGTCACGGTTTATCTTATATTTTACATATTCATAATGTTGAAAGTTTCATATTTTGGAGTTTATTTCAAACACAATCATATTGACTTATTTCAAGTTTGTTATGGGTTGTAAAATCGTGTCAGAATTTGCTACTGAAATTCAGTCATTGGTAACAAGAAAACGTATTTTCGTTGTTTTCTTTTAAAAGCATAAAAACGCATCTGGCTTTCCGGTTTACGGTGGTGTATCTCTAATGAATTTTACTAACAGTGGAGACGTGAATTAAATTCAACAAAGTGGAAAGAATGTCGTGTAACTTTGTTCAACTCAAAATCGATACTAAAAGATTTTGATTTTATACAATTTTCAACTGCAAGAGCGTATGCTGCGATACAATTACATTTGAGAGTCATTACATTAAATTTTTTTTGTGCCTACAAAGGAAATACATGATTACACAAGAAAAAAGTCAGCGAGTTCTTTCAGTTGTAGACAAAAATTTGATACAATGAAGTACATAAAGACAGTTACCAGGAAAGACTAAGACAATACCCAACAAATCCAATTAGAACTTTTCTGTAAAAACGTATTGGCAAGAATAATTCGAAGCCACTGTTCTTTGCTAATAGTCATTTGAGAGGGTGTGCTGAAGAGCTGGAGAACAAAAGACTGAGCTTCAAATACCTGTTAGCAAGTGTTAACTATGGTGGCGGTAGCCCTGTGGGGAATCCTTTTCAGGGCGCGGTATGTGTCCAATTTATAAAATTGATGGAATCATGAATTGTCTCCAATCGTCTTTTATCGCATTAATAATGTTATTTCCTCAACCGTGTTTTGACCATATTTAACTCTACAATTGTTTATTGATATCCATGACGAAAATAATGAAATATTATTATTTAATAATACCTATTTATTGTCGAATTAATAATAAAACATTCAATGAATAATTCACTGATTGTTAACATAATTTCAACATTAAATTTTCCATAAGCAATCATTTGCATTATCAAATTTACTAAAAAGCCTCACTTGATTTATTTATTTTTCTCATATCGGTAATTTCAGTTGAAATGGCCATTTTATTTTGCCGTAATTGTAATGCAATTTAGATTACACTGGATGCACAAGCCAATGGTATTAATATGGCTATCAAATTCTAGATATGACTGTTTTTTTCCACATACAAAATCACAAAACTGTTATCTTTTTAACTAGCAATTTTAGACGTAAACTTCCGCTTATAATCGAACTCAAGAAGTACATTTTGTTGGAGTATTTCTAAACCAGAGAGCGTGAAGTTGGTCACAATCGAACTAGAATAATTTATGGATGAAACTTTGGAGATGTTTTTGTGTGTAAATATGTTCTTATAAAACTTTGGCTTGTCACTTGTTTAATTAATAGAGAGTGCACTTTCAGATTATGTGTTATTTACGGTTCTTAAAAAATATCCCATCAAATTTGTGATGTGTATGTTAAATTATGTAAATTAAAAGTTTTAAGAAGTTTTTTCATACGAACTTTTTGCCATCGATCTCTGTTTGGGGAAAAATATAACGCTACATACTAACAAGATAAAAATGGTACAAAGAGACAAATGAAAATGCAGTGGAACAATCGCGGCTTTATTAGAATTGATAAATTTACGTTTATTTCTTTTAATGGATTATACACTGTTAGGACGCCGAAAAATAAATGTTTCTTCAACAATTTGTTTGGGATAGTCATTTTAGCTTTGTTTTGATGTTTTGGACTTATAAAAATAACGATATCATAACAATGAACCAGGAAACGAGGAAAATTTCAGTGTTTAGTAAATTACTTGTTATTTTTGTTTCACAATTAATAATAGTCGGGAAACTGCCAACCATAGTAAAGCCGGGTGAACCCTACGTATGTAAATAATCGTTAATCAATTTACTGTACCAATTAAATTTATTCTATTCATTATTGTTGCCAATAAATGCATATAAATCCATGTTAATTTGGAATAAATCAGTACAATCAACGTATAAAGGGCTCATTCATCATTAGTTTAAATATATTACCAGACCGGCAAGTAGTTTTACACAAACATTATTTTTGTATAAATGGAGGGCCTGATTAATTTATCCAATAAAAGTGCCATTCAAATTTGTTTGAAAATATCAGAAATTTTTACTAACTTCAGTAAGTATCCGACCTTTTTTGATTTGATATACTCATGATACGAATCAATGTATCTTTTTCTCGGAAGTTGATAAAACAGTTTTTCGATTGTACCCGGCGCATCCACCATTTTTTGTTGTTAAGCCCTAACCCGCCACAACTCGATACAACATATGTCGATCTCTGGCTAGTTTATAAAATACAATTTAATTATCTCTAAAATATCATGAAGCTTGTTATCAAATTCTGAAACTAATCGTGGACGCCTTCTCGGAGAAATCTCACCGACGCGTTCAAATTTTTAAAAGCACGTTAACGATAGTTCGAGACGTCTCTACAAAATGTCCGAATGAAATCTTTTGTGTATATAATATGTAAACGTATATACGTTGGAAAATTCATACTGCGTATAACCGCTTAAAAGATCATCAAAAAGATCCAATAGCATTCATACAAGTTACAAGTAAGAGTTCTGATTCACGTCCTGTCTCAAATTTCTAACACAAAAATTTACTCCATAGAATCAGTTTTTGCTCAGGATATTTCCAAAATTTTTCCCAATCACATAAAAGCTAAATAACAAACATCCCTTGTGGCTATTTCTAGGCGCACATATTGTTACTAGAGTTGTAATTAGAACCAATTAAACGAATTCATCTTTTTAGCTGCTCTTTGTATTGAATTAACAAAACGACGAATATCGAGTAAAATTGCGCCCGATATTTGTGCTGACAATATAGTCTCTCCAGTGCCGTAAATAACGCTGTTCAATTTTTGTGCATTTCAACGTCAATTTTTCCAAAAAAAATCTACGTACACACATGTAGTTGCGGGAATCTAATTTAGTCGACAAGAACAAAAATATGTCAATCTAATTTCAAAGTGCATTGTTGGATACGCGCATCGATCGCTATTCAAAAATCATACTATGTGGAAGTGAATTTATTAGTTAGTTCCGATATATGGCGTGACTGATTTTTTAATGAAATTAACGAATAGATAAATAGTTGGTTCCGGATACCGAAACTGTGAGTTTTCGTGGCCTTGCGTCCATCAATAAAATTTTCTCAAATCTATTGTTTTCTTCCAGTTTTTGCTTTTGTATTTGGGCGCGCTAGTTTTTTTCGTTTACTTAATGTTCGTATCGATCAAGCAAAAAAAAGCAAACGCCGTAAACGTACACACATAGGAGATCTGAAATCTAGGATGGAACGTGCTTAAGAACAAACAACTACATTACAATTTCACGGATCCTGTGATGTGGCAGATATTGATTTTTCATTAGATAAAAAATAGAGAGAATTCTTCAGATTGCTTATGCTGATCGTTGTTTATATTAAATGAAATGTTGAATTGTTTATATTGTATTAATTTCTATAGTACCACTATAAATGACTACAAAGTAAATCCAATAATAAATTCAGACGTTGAAGATGAGTTTTATGTGTTTAATAAACAGAGATATAAGGGTTTGTTCCATTTTATTTTATGTTTGCATGTATATTACTAAATGCCCTGATGTTTCATGAATGTAATTCAAGAACAAACACTCCTCCTGAACTGTAATCTGACTAAGATCGTTAAATTCTGCTATATTACAATCTGATACAGCTTATTCTAACTTATAACTGTTTTAAAACCTTAACGTCTGATATTTTTATTACACGTAAATATAAAAAAAAAAAACAAAACAGAAAACAGAACACCACATCTATTTCAACTAGTATCAATGTCGTTTCCTTAATCGATTACAATTTTAAATAGATCTGTTTTAGATGTAGTCTAGTTTGCAAGATTAAGATTGAAGTAACATTTAAGCGATTTTCCATGTACGCTTCAGGGGTTACACGATACTACCTTGTTTAAGACTTTCTCAAAACACCTGTTAAGCTACATAACAAAATCATTAAATATGAGTGAAGACGCTTAAACGTGTTGGAAATTAAGAAATCTTCACGAATTTTCCAGCACACATTACCCAACTCACTGGAAAATATAAAAGACGCTCTAAAAGGTTGAAATATGCAGAACGGTGGCAGCAAATATTATAATAATGTTAGAAAATTGCCTCATATATTTCCACATACAACTTGAAAAATATTACGAGATAATATATATGGATCTAACCACTACCATCATTTATTTTATATATATACAAACTGTAAAAAGCTAAAAGAGTTTTTCTTACCTATTGTGCACATTTAGTGCAGTCCTCTGTAGAAATAAGTGTAATAAAAATTTTAGTCACGTCGCGTCCTCAACATAACATACACACATATATACCGCATTACTTTTATTGTGGTTTATTAATAATGCAGCATCGAAGGTGATACTATCGGGAATGGGCATTATTAACATTAAACATCAACCATCAACGATTAATATTTGATGGCGAATTGTGAGAGGTTTTTCCTATTACACAATAAATCGATATAATTTCCCATTTGGATTAATTCGGAATTTGTTTCATTAGATTAGATGCTAATGAACAAGTTGTTGGAACTAGTACACTACTGAACGGTGATGTTTGTATTATGCAACTTATAATTGTTTCAATCAAACAATTTACATTCGATATTACACAAGGAACCAGTTTTCTCTTTAGGCGTTTTGAAATTCTAAGATGGCAAGACTTAGGAGAATATAAACGCCACACTCACAACTCTCTCCAACTTGATTAGATGCTAAAGAAGACACACACACACACACACACACTGAGTTATGGTGTAAAGGATGAAAGCACTCTGAGAAATATCCCTTGGCTCATACTAACTTATTAGAAACTCTCAATATTTGCCCGTTTATTCAATCCAAGAATCGGAAACTGCATTTGACCGTTTTTAAGTCGTGTTGTAATGTTTGACTTTCTGATTTATGTGCGGCACGTGATGCTGTGAAGAGAAAACATAATTAGAAAGACCAATGTACACTTTGGGAAGTTTGGCAATTTATAGTTAACACTGATCAGGTTGTAGTAATGCAAACGGTTGTTTTTGGATGACAATCTACAATTTTTACTTTAATTTTGCTTCTCTGCCACGCTTAAAAAATACTCTTCGCACGCTACAAAATGTGGCACAGATAGTTCTGATATTTTGGACTATTTACATTTTTTTAATAAAATAAAGTAGAAGATTATTACAGATGGTTTCATGATAAATCTTTCGGAGTCGCTAGATGACCCTTCTATTCTGTCTCATCTGCAATACCACCCTCCACAAGCCACGCCTTCGGACAGTTGAATTTACATGAAACTAGATAACTAATGTTGTTGTGAAACAATTTTAAAACGGTATAGCAAATATTTAGAAGACATTAATTAATACGTCTTTTCTTTAGGAAAAATCAGCAAGATGAAAATATTTTCTGTTGACCCAAGTAAAATACTCTATGGGATCCTATCTGTGAGTTTTTCGAAAGAGAAAATCATAAATATAGTGGATTAATAAGTTCTGTAAATATATGCATGACATGAGATGAAGTCACGTGCATCCCCTGTCTTCTAGCTTAATCTACACAGCCCACATGGGCGCGGAATTAGGGGATTTGCCTGATTATCAACGTCATTCTCACAGTATGACTCCAACTGCAGGGTGTTCAGAGACTTATCTAAATCTCTACTGACTCACTCGGTGGAAATATCTGCTCTGTCTACTCCGTAAGGAGTTCCAAGCACTTACCCAGGAATGCAACCGGACCAGGCCTTACCTTGGGATTCTCTCGATTCCCGTGGTGTAGGGTAGCTACGCCCTAAACGGGGATTGAAATAAGACTAGAGTTAATGGTATTAGTTGCGCATTGTACAACTATTATTCGCGATTATATGTTGATTTTTAATGCATTCTGTTTGAATATTGTCCACTCTACACTTATACGTAATTACAACATGGCCTCAACAAGTAATGTAATATTAAAATAGAAACATTCCCTTAATTTCGGCCTGCATTAACTAACTAAACTGGAAGCTGTAATTTAAATATAAACAGAATTGTAATGGAATTATCTAAATTGGAAAAAAAAGCAAACAATAATAATAGCAACAACAACAAACCGACTATCAATTTAGTACGATTCTATTTCAAATGCAAATCCTTTTTTTTAATGGACGAAAACACTCTTGATGATGGTTTACGGATAAAAAACAAAAACAGGAAGTAGAAAAACTACAAATAAAAACAACGGCCATTTTAAATAAAACGACGTACATTTATTTCAACTGAAAAGAAAATTGCTTGTCTTTTATTATATCTGAACAAAATTTTATTTTTCCCTTTTGTTGTTGTTGTTGTTGTTGTTGGAAATTCCTGAGAGCTCGCATTAGAAACGCTATTGTTCTTCACAACAGTCCATAACTATTTTTATTCTTGATACGTAGCTTAAAGACAAATTTATTCAAAATCTATAATCAAGTTCCATTTATGCCACCGCCTACCCGACAAAAAAGAAACGAAACAAAAACAACAAAACAGTATTCAAATGTCATCGCAAATCTTTATTTTTACAATCCCATTTGGAACGGTTATTGTTGAGAATTGTCGTTGATGTTTTAAAATTCTCCTAAACTTTATAAAATTGGCTCGTTTCTATTCGGTTTTGATTTTTTTTCTCCCTGTTCTTTCCATCTTTTGTACACATTTTGTACTCATGTCTATTTCGTTTTGAGTTAGTAATGATAAGCATCTGTTGTTATTTATGCTTGATTTGCATGATATCTGGCTATAAATGTGGAAATAGTGCTATCCCGGATTTTGAAAGCAAGGAGAGGGAATTGGTGCTCAATGTTTAGAAGCGAACTCCAAGTGATTTCCCAAACGACAATTGAAACGTTCAATATCATTCTCTTTTTGAATATTACGTTTGCGATTATATTTTTTTGTCAAGCACACACAATCAAAGATTATCATCGGAGATGTTTAGCAGAATTGTTCCATACAACAGCTGCGCTATATAGACGATTCGTGTGTTTTATTCAATACTAAAAAAGACTAGTTGGAAGATGCGGAAAGTCATTGTCTAGTTCAGCAGGAGCGTTGGGAGTTGAGATCTACACTGAAAAACTTAATGATTAGAAGCTAAAAAATAGTCGCCTTCAGAGACGGCGGCTAAAGGTTTTCAATTATTGCCCGGAATCGATCCTTTTGGAAATATCATCGTACGCATTTAATCCGGGAATTACATCGTTTGATCGGTGTAAATTTTAAAAACAGGCAACCTTCAGGATCATAAATGAATCACGGGATAGAGGCGAACGGAAAAAATCTAACATATTATAGCTGATAACTCCATTCCCAAGTGTCATATAAAATATATGGCATACATCATTTGATAGCTCCATTATTCGATGTTTGAATCATTAGAAATATTAAACTGCTCTAAACAATTGTGTAGTAATTTTGCAGGATATTCAACCAATCCACGCTAAAATCGAAATTGGGAATTTCTACATCATCTCACTAGTTAAATTAAGTGCAGAATACTGCAAGCAATTACAAAATGGTCGAATTTGTCATCTATTTGGTGGATGCGTTATTTGATTCGATCGAAAAAACATGCACAAAAATAGGGCTTAATTGACCGTTGACAATTAAAATTCGTACTTTTTTTTATTTCATACCGAAAAATTTCAATAACTGTGAAAACCAATAGAAATGGAAATTTTCAGTCGTGATTGTATTTGTTTAGAAATTCGTGGAATTCAGTTTCTCACTTCAATGGTTTTTGATTGTGTAAGAGGAAAAACTGGTGGAAAAGTTATGTAAATTTTTCATGAACTGTGTGAGAACAGATACCTGATTTTCTTTGTAGTTTTTGTTGTTAGAAACCGGGCAAACCAGGTAGCACACTTCGATTTTGTCGATCCGGTTAAGATTAAAAATATTTTATAGGTACACTCGAATGTGCCAGATAAGTCAATTTGAAATTTTCATACTGACAATTCAATATCTGATAGACGGGATCGGGCCAAAGCGACAGTGGGCGTTATCAAAATTTCATATGTGTTTGTCTATCGCTATATTATCGTTTGGTAATACCTATATGACAGATGATGTCACGATTTCGACTTACTTAGCTTGCAGATGCTACGATACTGATCGGCATATTTCATTCTCGTTTTTACATAAATCAATACGTAATACTTTTGGGGAATACAAACATAACGCAGATGAAAATTTAAACGGTAAAAACGTGTGCTTCTGTTTATTTTCCAACTTGGTAAGAAATGCGTCTTATATATTAAATATTACTCATAACAAGTTCCCCACGATTATTTTATAGATAGTAAATTTACTGTTAGCAACACCGTTGCTACTATATAGCAATTTTACATCAAGCTATCAGCCGTATGGCTGGAATTTATTTATTACACCACAACTACCACCAGCATATCCTTCAATTATCTGTTAATATACTACAGAAGATAATGTATTTTCTAACGCTTTATATTGTGTACGATCGAAATTATGGCAGACTATTCTACCAATTTCATATCGATTTAGTTGTATTAAAATATTCATTTCCCGTCAACACCACTATAGTGTTTCGACTTTTTATCATAAAACTTTATAGAAAATTTGAATAATTTAGATTTTAAGTAATTCATTTCTTTTCGCTGTCTATTTCTTGAATATTCGGTCGCTTAAAATTCTCTAAATACTCCGGTAATTAGTGTACTTTTACACAAGAAATTGAATTAAAACTTTACAGTTTCTTGAGAGACGAGTCAGTGTTGCTAAAACTGTTAGTTACAAGTCTCAAGTGAATTCAAGACAATGTTTCGACAAATAACTCTCAAAATAATCTAAACAATTGACGAATCAAATTAATGGCGTTGAAATGTTGACGACAGGGAGAGGAGCTGTTTACGTTTCAAAAAAGAAGTTTTTTTAGTGAAATTCAAGTGTTTGCAGACCAAATTCTCCTTTTGCTAATCGGACTAAAGATCGCACCTAATTCCAAACAGATCGGTTTGGTATGTAGAACATATCAAAAGTGCCTAAAAGATCCTCCAATAGGAAAATGTGACCTATTTCGAAATGTTTGTAAGCCTGTTTTTGCGCTCATTGTCAGATCAGAACAGAAATAATTTCACCAAAGTGGAGAAAATAAAATATTACAAGTATGTAAGTCCTGGACTTACTTAAGCAAAGCCACTTACTTTAGCCTTAAGAAAACCCCTAGTCCATTCAAGAAAAAGTGAATGGAACGGTGCGCGTTAGAAGTGAGACTTCTCAGATTAGAGATGAAGTTCAGTTTTTTTACGGTTTTTTTTTGTAGTTGCCTGAAGGGTCGATTTTTTTCTGCAGTTGTCGTTTTCTGCATGTCACTTATCTCAAAACAATATTCATATATAATTTAACGCCATTATTTAATTTATAAGTACAAAAATCATAAATCACGGTAGGTCAGGAAATTTTAGTTTCGCTCCAGAGGGCGCTATACGTTGATCAATGATATCAACTTTAGACCCTATGTTTATTTTACGCAATTGGCAGAACTGATACAGAAAGTAGAAGCGACGCTATGGCAACGCTCCCATTCTTTCCTCTCTGATAGAGGGGAAGGATAGTGGGGAAGGGTTTCCCCTCACGGGGTCGGCATTTTCCTCACGCTTCGAACAAATTTACTACCCTACCGCGCCTAGAGAAGTTTCATTTCAAAAAGCGTTTAGTAGTGAAAAAAGGATTTTGTAATTGTGACTCGTTCAACTATAAAAGAACATATAGAAGATGGCATGTAAATTTTATTTACAAAAATAAGCAATTATCTGCCTGACTAGAATCGTACATATTCGATTGAAATTTTAAGCACATTTAAGTTATTTATTAAAGCCACTTAAAATGCATTTGTATAGCGAGCAGAGACGCTTATAAATGTGTCAGAAATCAAATCGATCGATGAAGTAATTAAATAATAATGGGATAAAACAACGATTAGATGCACATGACAATGGGAAATCTATCAAATTCTCCTACGTCGAGTAACTTAAACGTTTCAATCCAGCTGATCTTACAGAGTAAATAGATGGATTCGGCTTAAATGCCATATAGGGAAATTGCACAAATGCAATACTCGTACAAGAACGAATTAGTTAATGCGCTGTTCAGACATGTAATCATATAATGTACGTTAATATTACACATAGTCTAAATAATAAATAAAATGAGATCTGGAATACATTAGTAAGGAATTGATTTTCGTTTTTTTCACTTGGTATCAGAATTATTTTAGGAAAAGTTGTACATGCTTAATAGGGTGGAACGAAAAACGAATTGTTTTTTGTTTTTCTTAGCCTGAAAGTAGAATTTGTAACTCATGAAAAAAGGAGAATTAAATTAAAATTTTTGGTCACGATGAGATTTTTTTTTACTTATAAACTTCAAAACATCTAAGAATTAACAATTATGGTCGTTTTGAACTCAACTTTTACGCCAATATGATCAATAAAGCATGTTATGAACTTTTATTTTAAATTACAATAGTTTTTTTAATTCATAACTTCTTATTGGCTTTAAAGAGGACATATTATTTATTTATAAGTAAAGACCAAAAATTTTAATTTTTTACTTATTTTAAAAGCCCATGGGGCACCTCAAAATATTGAGTAAAAATTTTTGTTTTGTTTTCAGTAGCCTTCTTTTTTCATGAGCTGCAAATTCTACTTTCAAGCTAAGAAAAACAAAAAACAATTCGTTTTTCGCTCCACCCTAATGCTTAATTAAACTTGTTTTGATGACAACTTGACTGAGAAAAAATAAACTTGCGACATGTGAAACTGTAGAGCTGAATCTGGTGTCAAATAAAAGTTTGAGAGACACTGTAATAAGCAAAAACCCAAACTTTAATTAACATTAAGTTTCCATTGTTGAGCTACCGTGTAATTGTAAAGAAACAACAACTGGCTATTAGCAACAATTACAATTGTAATAATAAAAATGATAACACAATTCGGCAGTAAAAATGCGAATATATCACGTTTTCCATTTGCTTGTGTTTTCTTAAATTTTCACGCTGCAAACTGTTGAAATGTAATCAAATAAGTCATTATAGCGTGGAATTGTTTTTTATTAAAAAACGTACGGTTGATTGTATTTCAAATAAACACATTTTTTTCTAAATTAATCCTAAAACAGTGGAATTTCAATCTAAATTAAACAATTACAATTTATAATTAATGCCTATTAACAACATGTAAGCTGTCAATTGCACCCGATAGAAATTGTTTCGTTCATGAGAAATTGCAAATTGTTTCGATCAATTGGAAAGGTAGCGCGCGATATGTGAATAGATTAAAGGACGATTCGTTCAATTCTGTCCAACCTGTAAGCGCATAATTAGCCAAGTTTGTGGTGAAATTTTTTAAGTTAGAAAGTATTTGCTAAGGAAAAAAAGTTGAGCAAGAACTCACATTCAAAAGTAATTACATTACACTATCGCCGGTTTCGTATTAGACATAATTGTGTAGCTGATGATGATTTCTTCTTATATATTTTCAATTTTTTTGTTCGTATAAAATTAAGTTTTTTTTTGTTGTCTATATATATATGATATTGATGGAATTGAAATGAGATTTCGATTTCGTAGTGGCTATTTTGTCGGTTACGTATCGGATTTTTATCAGCAAAATGGAACTCTACAATTTAGGTAAATCAAATTCGAAAAATTGGATTTATGTCCTATATAGTTGATGGTAGGATACTGGTGTGAATTGGAATCGAAACCAACGGATTTTTTTCTGATTCGTCTATTCTTGTTATTGTCGATTGGTGGGAATGAAATAGAATGTCGACTGATTTTTCAATAGAGATTGTTTTGTAGATTGTACGTTAAATTGTTGTATTTTGTTAACAATGGGAAATGTGTTTCCAATATTACAAAATATTTATGTTGCAGACTAATTCTTACAAGAGACCCGAATATCAAAAGCCATATTAATCTGTAACGACATCGATGTAGTAGTAGTAATAAAAAATTGATAAAATAGCGCCTACGTCCCACCTAAAAGCCAGTTAGAGACCTCTCAGACTATTTCTGTATTATTTTTTTTCTGTTCGCTTTTTGTCGTCTGCACAGCTTTTGATCTTTGAGAATTTTCTTTTAAGTGATCGTTGAGTTAAGACTCCTGTTTCAATATCCGTATCCTAGAGAATCAATAGAATTAATCGCATTATAGGGTTAAACTGTTCAAATACTCGGCTACTTTACCGTTGAAAATATAAAGGAAAAGAAGCCGAAAAGACTATCAACGGAATATCTACTATAACAACTATATACCCGCTTATAGATTCTGATATGATCATCATCATTTAACCACATACACACACAAAAAAAATGGCCCAATTTCAAGAAAATTGATAAAGAATAGGAAAACTACACCAGTGTCACATATAGATAAATGGAATTGTATGGTAGTTAAATCGAAATCGTAGCTAAAGTAAAGCCGAAATTACTACCAGCTTCAAAACTAAATAACACTAAAGTCCCACAGATCTATTTAGAGGTCTGATAGATCAGCAACTATCCACAACGTATCCAATCACGCCAACGGTAGGATTACGTGTCCGTTTCAGTGTGCATATATATATAGTGAAATCCGTTCCGAAGTCGACATATTTCATGTCTCGTCTCTTGGACAAGGTCCAGTTTATGCTCTGTCACGTCGATTTAATACCAAGCTAAGAGTATATAGTCCGGTTGGATATTACCAAATTCGTCTAATAGCAAGAACCGCTTCATCACTGATCCTATCACAATATTGGCTGTATGTCAATATCATTCATAACCAATCAAGAAGCAACGAGAGAGTGCAATGACATTAACAGCGTTTAACAGTATCGAAATTGTTGATTTGTTTATACGACACAAAAATGTGTTGAAAAATATTTTGATTTGTTTTCACATTTGATGTATTGAAATCGCTTCGGAAATTATTTCTACTCGTATTTATATTCCGTGAATTATTTCCAAATATTTACAAAACAGTGCAGATGATTCAATATTTATATCATTATTTATATGGAAAACGATAATAGTTTCATATAAATTTAAATAAAGCGCTATAATTCATTTTTATACAATATGACGGTGATTTTATAAAATATGATGACGTTGAATTGAAAGTGCCAACAAATTTATCGGATCGTTTTTGTGTGTAGAATATTTGATTAAAATTTGAATTTTTATACAGTCCATCGATTCTTCATTCAATTAATTTATTATAGCAATGATCCATAATCGAATCTCGACTGCAAACAATTCTAGCATTTACAAAACTTTTCTACTTGTTTGGTCTGAAAAGAAAATATTCAGGGAATTGAGAATCCTACTTCTCTTGTTACCGCTAAACAAGTAGTGGAGCGATGATCAATTTGTACTGAGTCTGCCGATGGAGGTAAACTCGAGTGGTAAAAGGTGGAAAGCAAATAGTTCCGATATTTCGAATATTTCGTGGACACCGAGCTATCTAAGGATCGAGGTTTTCTTTTCTCGGCAGTGGGAAAAGACGACAAAAAATTCAAGATGCTCTCGGCGCATCCACCATTTTATCAATTAACTCGTATGTACAGTGTTGAAAATAACACATACTGAAATGGAAACTGTGAATTTTATACCTTGTCAATTTAAATCTGGGAGTCTCCACTGAGTTCAATATGGTATCTAACTATAGTGTATAATTTAAATAACTTTGGACGCCAATAATTTACTAGCTTTTCACTCAGGGACCAGTGAAAAATTGAAGAGTGTCGCCATCAGATCTCAACTAACTGATCAAATATAAAACAAGTAGAGCGTCATTGTTTTAATAATTCTTTTAATATTTAAATTTGTAGCTGACACATTACATCATTACACACTTTACTCATTTTCTGGACGTGTCAAAATATCGTTAGTCTTCTCATAACAATTTTAGACAATTATCATCGACCAAGTTTGGATTCTAACAGTCAAATTGTAAATATAAAAGCGTCATTATAGAGACTGCTTATTGCGTGTTGCTGAATTTGTATTTATTCAGTTCACATCTGTTTACAGAATAATTAAAACTGTTTTTCCTTACTAAACTATCTGTATGACTGTTATATAAATAATTCGTATATAAATAAACGCTTCCAACTGTCAGTTTAACTCCTAGTTACGATAATATTCATATTTGAGTCGTAATTTCTCATCAAATATTCTCTGGCAAATCGCCTAGAGCTTAATATTGAAAAACAAGAAATAATAGTCTCGAATGTCCATTTAAATAAATATATTCCAACTCTATCATAATGTTACAATTACCCAAGTTTATTATAGAGCATTTGACTGGGAGAGAATAATAGAAATTTCCTGTTATTAGTCGTAATGGAAAATTTTAGAAATTACACTGTGAAAATTGTAATTTCCGTTTCTTAATAATTTTTCTCGTGTACGTACATAAATCGTTGTAATATTTATGCGACTTGGTCTCGAAAAGACATCGACAAATGTGACTGAAGCATAATTAAGCGATAAAGAAAACCAGTGGACGAAAATATGAGAGAAGGTTGCTGCCGGAACATTGGTATAATTTACGGCCAGATAGAGTTGAGCAAATTTATGCCACTTTGACTTTTTCATCCCCAACAAAAAAAAATCATCTCTACATTATATGTCGCCTTTGGGAGGAAACTTTTATATCCAACTTAGTACTTATTTCTATTTATATCTTGACGGTTTTCTCGGCAACGTGTACTTGTGATTTGATCAAATTTGGGGGAGATTAACGTGATGATTTCTATTGTATAACAATCGTTGTTAGGATATGTTGAAGTATAGCATGGAAGTGCTTGAAAATTTCACGAATAGGCCATAAATCCAAAAAGTACACGTTGTGAGGCATATCTATGGTAAGTGCACAATCACAGCAGTAGATACCGGCAATCCAGACAAATGACTACGTATCACAGCGCTATTTATCACTGAAATACTGAAACATCGCTAAGCCTACAAAATACAAGTAGGTCACAAAAAAAAAACGAAAACATCAATTGAAAATTGTCTTTTTTTATATAAAGAATTTATTGTAAAATATTGCAAAATAAACTTTATAAAGGATAGTTTGAATAAAAGAGACTTTATTAAAAGCAAATGGAATAACGTGGATTATAGATGAAAATACTTGTGCATCTTTGAAGTCGTGTCGATAGTATTTCTTGGTTGACTGACAAGAGAACCGAGAGAAACTTGAAAATATGCGAGTCGTTCAAAAGCTTGAAAATTAAACTAAAAAGACTGTTAGTAACTGTATTAGGTTATTCTACAATAACATCGTATTTATTTTCTTATAATTTCAATACTTTTCCATTAATGATGAGTTGAAAACTTCAAGTTCAAACGTTGAACTAAAACAACATCAACGAGATGACTATTTGGAAAGTTTTAAAGAAAATTGTACAACTTTCATACTGTTTTTTATTACACAAAAAAATTCGACTCATTATCGGCAGAATTTTCCGCATGATAAAATGGAAATGGATACTGTTTTAGTAACGATAAGGAGATAATCTGGTTCGAATAGTCGTTGAAATGCAATCTCAAATTATCCAACCATTAATTATAAAGCGCCGCTTAGAGGGCTAATGATGTCGTAGATCTATAAAAACAATTTGTCAAACTGTATATAATTTATGGTAATAAGTGCGACATCATTTAAAAGTTCACTTTGTTCTAGCACAGTTGAGGATACACTTGTTTCACACTCGACCTATATAACAAAGAACTTATAATGGGAATCTGTCTTGTCCAGCAGACTTCTGTTGTCATTTGTAATCTATTTGATAAAAAAACAAAATAGTAACTATTCGAATATCTAATGAAGATAGAAGTTTAGATTAGTATTGAATTGTCAATAACCGAAAGGGATGGAATACCATCAAAGTTCCAACAATAATTACTTGTCAAAGTCCAAAACACCTGAACAATTCCAGATCACGATCATGTTACAGCTAATCTAACCGGAAACTATGCTGGAAAATCCATCAATTATTTGACAAATATTCCGTCTTCTTTCCCAATCAATTTCAACAATGAATAAATAGTTCAAATCAATTGTGTCAAATATGAAATGGTATGAAAAAGACGATCGAAAAGCTTGTAATTAATTTGTCCCCCATTAAATCAATGCACTAGTAATTAAACTGATTTAATTGGAGTTTTTCGTCGAACGATCACATAAATCATTTGGAAACGTCCGACGTTTGCCAGCCACATCTGTCGACCGTTGTTGTAGCCGGAGCACATGGCCCGCACTCTCTATCTGATGTTTGAAAATTATTAATCACTAAATCAAGGAGACATTCCCGATTCCATACTACCGTCAGCGATCATTGCTGATCATCCTGTAAGAAATTGAAGCCAAGTAATTTGTTCGCATATGTGTGTAGTTGGACACATTACGAAATTTATCAAATTTTAACATGCAATTTCCACGAAATTCATTATTTATGTTTGTATTAGCCACAAGGCACCGCACAATGTCATACTTTAATTCATGACAAGCAAAATATTTTAATAACAGATAACATTAAAATGTGGCTAATCAACTTTTCACTACCAAATGTGTGCTTTGCCATTTTAGTAAATTAATGATTGCGCTATTTTACCGACCCTCCTACAAAATTTCTATTTCGTTATTTTATAATAGTAAATTATAAAATTCATTAAAATGTAATTCTTTACTGAAGCGAGAATTTTTTCAGTAAATCAGTGTTTCTGGTGATAACTGTAGCGTGTAGTGTGAAAAAGAAAAATGAATCTTTTCACTAAGTTTGCTGGAAAAATCACGTTACTACTCTCATTATATCAGAAACATTAAATGTCTACTTAAGATAAAACAAAAAATACAGAGATTTGTATGAATTTTTTTTTGTTAATATTCTCCCAAACAGTTTATATAAAATTAAAGAAATTCAATAAATTCTATGAAAGATTTTAACAGTATAAATCTTAGTTTATATATAGCCACAATTATGATTAATTGCAGTCCAACTGTGTTAACTTGAACACAGAATATAGTCGATTTTCTTTTGAATTTTTCTTTCAACAATCTTTTAGAGACACATTAGCGAATCGTTGAATTTTTTGGCTTTGTGTTGAAATTTCTCTTAAAATTGAGTTATAATGAATGCGTAAAACGTGCACGAGACAACAAATGTCGGTCAAAATAAAGTGCAATCCACACACTTCACAAGACACTCTGTCGGCAATCTAGTGCAATATTTATTAGCCTGACCGACATTTGCCGTGACGTGAAACGCTGTACAAGTGTGCCAAACGCCTTAGACGAGTCTATTTAAAATGGTGGATGCGCCGGGCGCGGTCGAAAAAAAATCGTTTTCTCAAATATCGAGGTAAAACAAAATCGATTCTTAGCGTGTTGATGACACTGCTTAGTCTGTTTAATTAGAACGAAATATCACCTAGTTCCCATTTGGCTAGACTAGAAATCTTTCTATGTAATTGAAGAAGATATTTGGAGTTTTAGAGATACGATTTAGCACAGATAACATATATGCACCATTGTTTTGTAAAGCAGGAAATATCTTAGTCTTTAAACTAAAGGCTACTGGGTCATTCCATATGAAATTTTTATAAGCTGCCGTTTCGGCGTATTCGAATTAAGACTTTCATGAAATGTCAGTTTTAGGCTTAAAATTTTAGCTGTAAAAATTAGACTGTTTGAGATATCTGTGCGTTTGGGGCGACATTTTGAAGGCGAAAGACGCTAGCTTTCATGGGATAGATAAAAATTGGTTCAGTTAATGCCTGTAATTAACGAAATGGTGCAGAAGATACGTCTTTTTTACTCAATTTTTGTGGTTGTTAACTGATTCCAGCGTCTCGACTGTTTAATATAAGTGACTGATGTTACTCAGAAATTAAGTGTACGTATCATAGAAAAAACTAAGGCAAGAATCAACCCGAAAAGTTTACTCTACTAGAAACATGATAGAAGCAGAAAATTCTGCCAATTTACTGGTTTTTATGTGATTGAATACAGAACAAGTGAAAGTAGTTTAGAGAGCGTAACGCTGAAACGAATAAAATATTCAAAATTCTATTTCTATTCCGCAAAACCCTATCTTGGAGGAAAAAACAGAAGTGTATAAGTTTATGGGCATCAAGAAGCTTTTTGGCCTTGCATTGAAAATCCAGATTTTCCTTTGTGATTGCTTGAATTACAAAAATGTGCGCCTCTTGCTGACAAAAGATGAATTTCATTAATTTTATTACTTAAACAGATACGTTCAACAGACACGCTGCTTCTTTTACCGTTGCGAGTTGCCGTCAGACGTTTTCATTTCTTCGTTTAATAAAAATGTAAATATTGTTTTATGATAACGTGATGTAAAGAGTGACGAATCTAGTTGTGTAAATGTGATAAAATAAGTTTATTCTCATCTTACCTATATTTGTGTAAAGCAATATAAATCTCCTTTCCATTATGAAAGTTTAAACTTTACAAAACAACTTAGCTGTATAACGACGATATGAGACATTGTTGAAAATCTTGTACATACACTCAGCCACATACATAAAATACTTTCTGCCTTCGTCCCAGTTGATTTGGTTTGTAGAGATATACATGGATATGTATATAAAAGTATATATAGTGCACATATACAGACAGCTACTTACAATGGTACTAGTAGCTGAAATCAAAAGACCGAAGCCTTAACATACTTCACTGAACAACATTGTAAAGGGAAGGGTTGTGAAGTCATTCACGACAAGGAATCACTTGAAAATCTCTGAAATTCAGAGAGAAAATAAAGCAAAATGGGATATAAAGAGATGATGTTCAAGATTGCTATGTGTGTGTGTGTTAAGACCGAAAATAATTGAATTGTACTAGCGACTGGTACAAATCAACGATGGAGAATGAATTAAATGAATTTGTATTTTATAGAAATTCATTTGTTGGTAAAATTCAATTTATGATTATATGATGTTAGGTATTTGTTTGTTTGTGGTATTCTATCAGAGAAACATAAATATGTAAATAATAAACTATTCCATTCAACTCAATTTATCATATTAGCAATCCAACTAATAGGATGGCAATAATATAGCTATTATTTGTTAATTTGGCAAAAAAAAATTATTATTATAACTATTTATCAAACAAAGTATAACGATATTAAAATGAATTCTAAATTGAAAATGGTACACTTTTCAGAGAATTCCGTCATGCCAAAAATTATCTGATGATAAATTTTGTACATACAGGGGGCGCGCGTCTTATAAAACGTATGAAATATGGTTGTGAGGGAGACCATTAAAATTTCATGCTCAAGAATTTTACGAATCTATTATATAAACTTATACGTTAATGGTATATTCTGTTCTAAATTTAACAATAAATTTGTTACCATATTAAAACTAACCAAAACAAACTGGATTTATTTGCTAGGTCTTCTCGTCTCACAACATAAATTAGTATCGTAATAATCTCTTAGTGATTTCCACACTAAATAGTCCTAGTGAGAGAGTGGCTTTATGTTAGAATAACATAAAACGAGGCGAAATGGTGCTCCTTTTTTTCTCTGAAATATCCTCTAATTTATGATAGTTGATTTATGAATATATCCGTGCAAAATCCTCCTTATATTTCAACGTTATGCATTACTAGGAGGATTTATTTAAAATTGTTTCCAAGTCGGACGGGGTAGATTCCGTGATGATTACACTTTACAATTCAGATTTCCACGTTATACCAAATAATAAGTAGAGTGTCATCCGAATGATACCGAGCTTATTATTGTCAAGTGATAAACAATAAATCAGATAATAATTGAATAGAGAAATTCGTATTTGTATCGATTCTAATAATGGCAAATTTTTACGATAAATTCCAGGGAATCGATGTAGTTAAAAGAAGATTTTTATGTCTTTTAGAAGACAATCATGTCACTGCGTGTTACTGTTAAACAAGAACATGGAAGTGCCTAATGTAGCGTAAACGATCATATTTCTCAATGGATACACACACATGATGTAGCAGAAATAGTGTTAGTCTAGCCTTTATGGACGGGTCATTAGTATCAGCGATATAATTGCCATCCATCATAATGAAAACTTGGATTGTGTTACATGAGAGAAAATCGCAAAACGGTGATGATACACAATTCCGATCTGGTTCAGCTAAATTCTTAATTAATAAGTTCCAAATTCACGAGATAAGAGCGACAGATTTTCATTCTGGAAGTTGAGAGCAATAGAAACCGAATATATGTCCCTTAGACAGGATACATTTCGCTGAAAAACTAGATAGAAAGTAGACTTCTATGAGTCAATGTTTTTCGGTCTGAGGGCGCTTCTGAAGGCACAGCTATTGCAAGCGTCACTAAAGAAACTCTGGCTTCACAAAAATAAGCTCAGAAATGTAAGCTTTTTTATTCATCTTTGAGTTAGGGCTGTCTAATTACCTGACGACAGAAAATCAACCGCATGAACTATACTCAATAAACCACTTTCAAAGTCGTATCCTATTGTTGGGTCTAATCTTGTCCAAATAAAAAACAAAAAGTTAAATGTATTGAATATTTAACTTATACTTTATAATTTTCCAATTCTGTACCCAAAAATTCGTATAGCGGATACCTACAGACAGGGCCGGCCCGAGACCACAGCAATCCAGGCACTTGCCTGGAGCGGCATAATTTTAGAGGCGGTACTTTTTAGTGGATCATATACTGGGCTTTATTGTAGAATTTTCTTAAAAGGAATATGGAAATATAATTGAAAAAATTGCGGTACTATCTTCGAACCCCTTGGAACTGCTGCTGAATACGGAAGATATGATTCAGTTTGGAACAAGTTGTTTTTAGAGGAGTCGAATTCGGAGATAAACAATTCATCTATTATATATCAGAAATTCAGGCCCCATAAATCGTGAAAGACATTCAGTTTTTGGAAAATTCTCTCAGTCAAGGTTCTACGAGAAAGACAATTGCCTTTATTTTGAAAGTACAAAAAGTAGAAACTGTACAACAGAATTCTGACTAGGACCTAGAATTTCCAATTTTTAATTTAATCGCGTATATGCGTTCTTTATAAGAATCCAACAAAGGAGACTTACTTAACACCCATTTTAGATTTGTTCGTTCTTGTTCTATTCTCTGAAGTGTTAAGTTGTTTCGAAAAATTGTGATTATTTTTTGTTAATTAATAATTAATTGTGTCAGTGTAAGTGCCAGTGCGTTTCAAACAATCATGTTATTTCTTCTAATACTAATAGCTCTTCTTTCAATTTTTGTTGCATTTATGCAACAATCAACTAGAACCAAACTGTTTGGTTTTTTGCTCAACTGTGTCCCACACGAAAAGGTCAATTTTTTAATTGTTTCGAATTGATTTAATACAAAATCTTTTATGACGTGTTTTTACCAAACTTTTTTTATTATGAATCTATTTAAAATTCAGCAGAGAATTATTTTTTTTGTTATCAAGAGAAACTAGGTATTTTCGATCACAAATTGAGTTAATTTTTTTTTGATAAATAGGAAAGTAATTAACGGTTGTATATTTCAGTTACAAAATGTACAAAACTAGTGCGCCTCGTTATTAATTTCTGGATAGGGGCGCCGGAAATAAGGTTGCCTGGAGCGCCGGCTCTGCCTACAGACACGTCAAACGTAGACCATTCAAGAGGAATCCCACTTTTTCGTGACCATATGAAATAAACGAAGCTATTTCTAACAAAATTACTGGTATACAGAAATTAATCTGGTTAAAAAAAGACTAATGTTGGGATGGAATAATCCCACATTGAAGAACGACGCAAATATCAAACGTTGTTAAGATAATTGTTTGAAATTATTCGATTCAGTAGAAAATACAACAGAATTGTAAATAAATAGAGTCGTTTATTTATGTAAATTTCTTTCGCAACTTATTTGCTAACGTTTCCCAAAATTGAGTTTTTGGGTATATAAACGCTCCAGGTTATCAAATGGTTAGTGAAAGTATCCGAATTGGATTTCATTCTGTTGTGTTTATTTTGCTTTTGTGAATAACTCACAAAGTATTATTTTATACATATTGTTTTGTATTTATTTAAATACAAAAAAAAAACATTTACGTTAACATTTAGCCAACAGAAAACCAGCAAAACTCCAGAATTAACGAGAATGATTTAATAAAATTGTGGCAATATTTTAGCGAAACGGCTAAAGGGGTGGAAAAATGACGACTTTTAGATTTTAAACAAACATGGTGATTAGGTAAAGCTCGCTTTTGGTTTTTACCATAAAAAAGCTATTCGAAATACAAACATTTTCTATATTTCTGTATTTTGGGTTGGAATGGGAGAAAACTTGAACCGTTTTGTAATATCCATGATAAATTACCGGCTTGTTTTCGTTACAATTAAATTAACATAAAAAAAGTCAAATATTAACGCTCTTTATTTCTGATTATTTCAGATTAATCAACCACAAGTCTCCGCATATATTTAGAATTTAAAGCTGATACGGTAGTAGTACGTCCGTAGAATAGCATCTAATCAATATCAATGGTGATCGTTCGCACCTATCCGTGACGCAAAATTTCGTCGTCCCGCTAATAATAAATGAGACAAAAATAGGTTCACATTGCCAAGAGAAATATCATTGCCTCATGTTATTGGATTTTCTTATAATCCATCGTGGTTATGCTACGGATAGACGTTAGATTTCTACTGGAAATTTAGATATTCACCATAAGAGGAATAGTTGTTGGATTTAAGCTCGTACAGTGCGGAACCGCGCTGAATTATTTACAATTTAGTTACAAGTAGGCATTCGTTTATTTATTCATAAATTTGGCATATTCAACACAGATGTATATGCGTCAGAAGAAATTCCCCATATACTTCAAGTAAAAATCTTAAAGTGGAACAAAATTTTTCCAGCGCTCAAATAGAGACACAAAAATTGATTAATTACCATTAAAGACCATCTCGAGGGAATAGATTTTGTTACAAAAGTCTCCTATCTATGGACCCAACACGATTTTATTGTTGTCATAAAGATTGTGGTGGAAAATCGAGAACGTGGTAATTTCTGTTAGGCTTCGGGACAAAATGAAATTAATCTCGAATACACTTGGTGCTTACTATCTTTTAACAAGATTGTAACATGTGTTGTGTAACAGCTTTATCAGTTCATATCGATTTAAATAGGAAAATTAAAAAAGATATAGATACGACAGTAAATTTAAAATGCATTTAAAAATGTGGACCAAAAAAACACGCTGCACAAGGTTTTTGATATATTTGAGTGTATTTCACGGTGTACAATTTTAATAAATTACGCCGACTATAAAATAAAAGTTAACTAGAGAATGGAAGAATAATTCATTGGAGGGGCCTCTAACGGAAAATTAATATTACACCGTAAGTCATCCATTTATAAACTCTTTATTGGAGAATTTTTTGATTGTTTCCCCACACTCCAAACGTTTTGTAAGCATTAAGCATTAAAGAGGTTGTTTAAGAATCGTCTCTACATCGACCGACAAAAAAATGTTGAAGTAAAATTAGATCGGTCGCATTTGAATATCGGGTCGACGTCTCTATCAATTACCTAAATCAAACTGGAGCAATGATTGGAAGTTTGACCCCGAAATCGTGCTCGACTCACAACAATTCGGAGAGCTTCAAAAATTTACAATGATCGTCCATGGAATCAAAAGGAATTTACACTACAAAATTCGAATTTTGCAGCCGTGAGAGAGCACATCCTGTGAAATTTACAATTCTAGTAGTAATATTGAGGAACTGATTAGATTTTTATGACAAAAAAAACGAGAAAAAAGGCACAAATAACATAGGATTCGTTTTACTGTTTTCCGATTGAATATTAGTGAATGGAATTTGTATGAATTATAAAAAGTCTATAGGTCAAAGGTTGGAAAAGGTCTCTTGTTCAAATAATTCCGGCTATTTTTCAGTGAATTCAATCGGAAGTCAATTAATTTATTTTTCAGCGACTTTAACCGACAATAAGAGAAATATTTATACAAGTCAGGCTTTGACATATCCATTTCTAGAATTCGAATGATTATTAACAGAAACAAAATGAAAAAAAATGCTACTATAACGATCAAATAAATTCCTGAAAAGCTATGTTGAATTTTAGAAAATCCTCGCAACAAAGTTTTACCAGAAATCGGGTCTACTACCACAATTTACTTGTCAGACAACATTTACAAGGCAAAAACTTCGGTAGCTTCAACATTGAAAACATTTACGTTTTACAGATATGGGCAACTTCAACAATGTCGCTGATATTCACCGCACCGTACAAAGTAGAGAAATCATTCGAATATTTTGTCGACAATTTACTAAAATAGATAAAAGTTTACGCCATTTAATGATTCTATCCGCCACAGTTGTGCCACATAAAACTGTGCATAGAAAACTCCTTAGAGAAGGCTCTTATTTTGTAACATTTTATAACAGTTCGTGCCTAACTAACAAAGTCATGAATTCGGAACATTGTAAACGGAAAAACTGTGAGCAGCAAACTTTGAATTAGAAAAATATTGTCGTGAAATTATGTTGGAGATGTTGAAGAAGTTACCGAAAAATTCGAGTAAAGTCGCTAAACTGTGACATAAAGTTCGGAAAACTTTGCTTTACAGCAAAATTCATTAGAACAAAGTTGTTTAAGATTAATAAATTGATTCAATTACTGTATACAGACCTGGAACTTATCTTTAAATTCTATATTTTTACAAAATTTAGGATATGTTGTTGAAACGCCGTACGATCACAAAATCAATAGAAATCACCTAATTGTATTTGAAAACGTGCAATCTACTCTGCCTAAAGTTGTGTGTGTGTGTGTTGTGTTTTTTTAATATTTCAATACAGGGTTAACTTTTTTAATAATGGCTACCCGGGCGCATCCACCATTGTTCGAGCCTCAACGTTCTTGACTTGATACCAAAATTTATATTTCCGTTATTATTTTTTCTTCCAACAAAAAGACAGCCCAATTTATTAATGTGTTATCATTTTGTCGAGTCGAATTTATAATCCTGATTACATGTTCAATAACGACATTAAATTGTTTACTTACGAATAAAATCGATTATTCTTTGATTGATTACAGTAGTAAATGTAAATAAATCGAGGTGATTATTAAATGCATTTCATACGAATATACCAACAAAAAAGACGAATTACAGTAAAAATGCTGTTCTTTTATTGCACGTTTATCGTTCAGTCAAACCAAGTTTTGTCACCATCGATCTCAGACTGAGTTGCTCTTTCGACACATAAATATCGCAAAAAAAAAGAAGGAAAAAAAGCGGGCCAACAAAAGCAAAATAATTGTAAACCTCCAGGATGCTATTATTCCATTCTGCTTTAGGGAACAGTCAGGTGTGGCTGGAAAACAACAATCATACCCATACAATAACAAAAAAAAATAGAAAGAAAACAAAAGGGATACGTGTACAAAAGACAAATGATTTTTTTTACAAATTTATCAATATTATGCGGTGTTTTGTCTACAGTTTTTTTTTAATAAATAATAAGAAAGTATACTTTTTTCTAATTAAATTTAAATATATAATTCCGTGTATTTGTTACGTTTATTAAAGATAATTGAGTAAATTGCTTTGATTAATATTGAATAAGTATTGGATAACTTTTGTAATTAAGCCGCAATTTTGGTTACAATATTTTATTCAATACAACATCCAAATTTAGATTATTTCAGGAATGAGTCACTCTACCAAATTAATTATAGAGTCTGCCTGCCTTTGATATCCATAATCCTTTAAAAATCTACTTTAATCCGTAAAGTTTGCAACTTATCAGTCAATTCCACAATTCATACAAAATTAAAATTAAATTACTACGGCAAAAACTGTGGACGACAGGGTGTCTTTACACCTTTCCTCAAACTTTTTCTTAATTAAAAACGTGTCAACAATTACAACCGACTTAATGATTGATGCAAATCAAGTGAATATTCAAGACATCATTAATATTAATGATCACCACTACCAACTACAATCACTTACCAAAAAACAATTGCAATTTGTCACAATTATCGCCACTGAAATTCGAATAAAGTCCGATAATTGTTGAAAAGTTTCAGCAAATTTATTTAAAAAGTTAATTTTCTCGAGTAACTCGAACGTACGTAGATTACGTTGAACTTTGATTTAAATTCGACCAACATTCAAGTTGTCAGCAAGTTAGCCCGGAACATACTGCGATTTCAGGACTTTGCAAAGCACATGATAGCAGGACAGGTGAAATACGGCCAATGCCGAGTCTGCGCACGATCCTTTCAAATCGAACACAACTGAAAACAATACCTGAAAATACTTTGTCGTAGTCCTCGAATAATACATACGCAGAAAATCTCCCAAATTCAAACAATATTTGGAGTTGATCAATCAGGAAATCTCAATGCAACCTAAATATTTGTTAGCAAAATCTTATTCATCATTGATTTTAGATTATTATTAGAGAACACGCGATTACGCTTACTTTGTGTGTGTGTGGATTTTTTGCGGTATGATGTGCGATGGACGATTTTCAGTAATTACTAGAATCTGTTTTCTAGTAGCCAATTCCACGTAATCGTTTGATCATTTATTGAAAACGATAAAAAATTCAAACATAATCAATAATGAGATTAACCAAAAGTTTAGTTAAATTATTTCGAGGTCTAAATAAGGGTTCAACAAAGTTGGTTTTAATGGATTTATATTCTTAGAGAACTATCACTAGAACTTTAGAAGTCTGAATTGTCAGTTTTATAACTTTTTCAATTCTCGTCAAGTTTCAGGTTCATTTAATCTGTTACTTTATAAAGAGGAGCGTTTTGGTGATTTAGACAACGACCAATGTTATAGTGACCGTTCTAAAATGCGCCACAAAATATAACTCTGTATAATTCTGTCGCCAAATTCATTAATAATGAGCTTTTCAGAGGAAGTATTCAATATTAATTCGGTAAATGAATAAATTATTGTACATCAGAACTTTGTATCCTTCCTTTGGTGCTGTTAGTATATTCAACAACTCTACAAAATTTATTAAAAATACATTGTATGCTTATAACGAAATTAAAACTATATAAAGGGAATATGTCGGGGCTTGGATAAATAAGGAGCAAATAGAATTAGTTTTTGCACTTCGTGTCTATGGAACATTTGAAATGTCTACCCGTTAATACACGACTTAATAGTAAACTACAACGCTAAAAATAATTTAAATTGCTCAAGTTTTAAACTAAACAAAACCAGCAAAAAAGTGGTTTTAGGAAAAATACTTTGTGTGTTGGAAAGGAACAGTTCGCGACTTGGCTAGTTTAATCCGATGTTTTGTTAGAAAGACATCGATTTGTATGTCACTATTCGATAGCAAACTACCTAATTTCTTGTTTGCTTCTGTTAAAGATTCCTATCTAAATCGAAATCTGGAAAAAATTCTAATAGCTTTCGTTCAACTTTGCATTGCATTTTAATAGAGTATTCGATTTGGCCATACGTTTCTCTGTAAAACGGCTTTTCATTTATTATTCACACACAACAAAATAAGCGGATTTTTTTGATCGTTTCATTAGGGCAATATTGAAAATTTCACTATTAATAAAACTATTTAGTATTAGGGAGAATATTGCTACATAAATTTGTATATAGCCATATTGAAATGCAATATAACCAAATTTATGCAATAATGATCCTCTTAAGCTAGCTAAGAGGGTTTTACTATTAAATTCTAGTATATCTAACACACCAAATCCGGCTATCGAATTCACAAATTTTCATATTCATTAGCTACTTGAGGCAATTATTGTTTATTGTTCACAACTAATAAGAAGATGGAAAAATTCTACAGCATTCGAAATCTGCCACTGATTGGCAGATATCGTGAAATATTAAAAAAAACATGCATGCAATGAATGTTAGAACTATTTCTGTGTGAATTAATGTAAAAACAGCAAACATAGTCATGAAAATATTTAGTAATTGCACCAATTAAATACACGTCTAATTATTATTGTATCAATTGCGGTATAAATGCTGTTTGTATTGGTCTCTGTTATCGTTAGAACGATAATTAATGAATAATCAGATATATTGCAATCGATATTAATCGAATAACCTGTAATCAACAAAACTCATATAAAGTTACTTACTGTATGTATTTCTCCAATTGAGTAACTGTATGTTAAAGGTAATATGATAATTTCACAATTTGATACTCAATTAGAACTTCTACTCGCGTCAATTAAATGCGCCTTTAAGCTGAATAATTGCAGCTTGATAATGTGATCGCTCTCTATCAAATTTTATTTCCATCAATCTAATCTGAAACGGAATTGTTTCAACTACTTTACAAATAGATTCATTTTAGATTAGATATTAGATAATAATGATTTTCACTTGAATATGTTGAATGGGTTGATAGGTGTCTAATGTTCATATAGTGTGGCAAATTTAACTTGACTGACAGTAATGCTTATGTTCTATTGTTTTAGAGAAGAGGTGAAACTGCTGAATTTATTGATTTCTAACAGTTTGCACTCTTTCTCAAGCCCTATATAGCGTTTATTTTATTTGTATTTCGAGTGGAATTGGCAATGCCAAGTAGTTTCATGGTTTAGGACCAGAGCAAAGCCAAAAAGTTGCAACTTGAGATGCAATTAGAAAAACAGGCAAACATCCCTCGAGTAAATTACAATTTATACCGGTTATTTTCCCAGAAGCAAAATAAAAATTTTGTCTTATACAAGATAAGATAGGTAGTTTCAGACAACTCTCCCGTTCAGCCTGAAAACGTGTCCTTTAAAATAACTTTGTCTATTTATGTGGTGAAACTCGTAAAACGACAAGTGTGTACTTTATTCGTTAGTGTCTATTAGAAATTCTCTCTGAAATCTTCCAGTTAGTAGCGACAAATCCATTACAATAGATCAAGATTCTCTACCAAATACTTCGTTTCACAGATCCAAATTCCGTACATTCCTCGATGTCAGTTCCCCAATGTTGCACTCAGTTATACATGACAAGTAACCATGTAATATCAAACATTCTTGTGTCGTTACATCAAAATAGTATGATATTAGTCCCGTCTGGCACACAAATGCGGCTCGTCGTCCGCTCATAGAGAAAACTCTAAAGTAGTGCAATTGTCGGTTCAAATAAGCTCTTATTTCTGTTAGACAATTTGTCGACTACCAGAATTCGCGAAGAAGAAAAAAACACATACAGCCTACAGCTACACAACGACACAACTTTATTAAACTCTATATAACAAAGCTCTTCGGCAAGATTCTAGATTCGATCAGCAGCGATAAGATGATCGCTTTATTACTGTATAGTGTTTCAATCATAGTTACTGATCCGATAAATATGCAAGTTATCACCTATATGCACGATTTTAAGTTGTCAGAAAGGCGTAAAGTCACGTAAACTGGCAAAAAAAAGACTTGTAGATTTTATTAACAAACAACACCAATGGTAGAGGTAATTTGATTTATTATTTCAGCGTTCGTTAAATATCGCAAAAGATCTATGATAGTGTATGGTTTATTATTTAAGACAACCATGGTCAATTTGGGCCGCCCCTAAATATTTGAAGGTACGGTATGTTTGTTTAAGATAAACAAACAACCCCCAAGTATCCATAAACTATTAACTCTCACCGGCTCCAGTATTGATCTGTCTTGCAGTACTTTTAAAAATTTGATCCGATCCAATTGATCATAACTCAATTATAGTACATACTTGAAATTCTATTAGAAATTATAATTGAAAAACAATTAAGTTTTTATTAAAAGATAACAATAGAGTTTATAGGGGATGAAGTTGATTGTTAATTTCATGAAAACTATTTTATTATAGTAGAACAAATTCAATTATTAATTGTTGGATGGAACAATATCGAACCCTAGATGGTGGATAATGGGTAGTTTTGAGAACAAAGGTATCTGTTTTGATAAATTATTATTAAGCACATGATGATGTTGATGATGATAATTTACACTCTTACAAAACTTGCTTTTGATAAAACGATGGAATAGTTTCCTATTAAATCTATCGTTTAGACTTTCAAAACAATAGTGGTAAACAACACATCCCCTATTTTATCAATGTATTGTGTCTCAATATCGAAACGGACTGCGGTAGTTGCGTCGAAATTTCCAAGTCAACAATTTTTGATTGTTTGCACGGATTTTAATGATGTAGTAGCCGAATTTATAAAATTAATTATTCAACAAATGTATGTAACGAATTTGTTTTTGTGAGAGGTGATTCTGTCGCTTCTGTTAGTGTACGAAATTCACAGCAATAAGTTTCATATTTTATTAAATCGCACAGCTACATCTGCTGCAGAATGTACACAGAAAACTCTGCCTTTTGTTCGATAATATTTGAATAATTTTTGGTTAACGTTAGTAGCTTTTTATGGATGAAACGTATAGGAAACACTCAACGGCAGTGCATTGTATCGGATTATTATGTATAAAGGGAAGCTTTCTTTCTAGAAGCTTTTAATAATAAATCAATCGAATTGTACGATATTCCTGAAATTGTACGATCGATATATACATAAACATATGGGTTTTTGCAAATTTCAACGATTTTGTGAAGGTGATGGTGGAAATTAAAAATGGTGCGAATACATTTTTTGCATTCAATAATAACAAATACTCCCAAATGGTGACCGTGTTGTAAAATCAACATATCCCCAATAATGGACATTTATAGGTAAACTGAAAACATCCACACATCCATGTTTCACAGCCAAAATAACACAAAACGATCACTTTGTGTACAACAGCATCCTATCAAATTGGCTATGTTGTGTTAAAATCGGAAGTCAACACACTATCTCGCTATTTTTGTTTATATTTGTTGATCTAAACAATTTAATGACATTTATCGGCTTAAAATTGTTACGTTGAGGTTAAATAAATAACATTCCGTTCACCATTACGGAAGTTAATGGATTGAAATTTATATACATATAACACGAATTTGGGAACATTTCCAAACACCATCAAATCTTCATAAACATTTTTCAAACTGAAATCTATTTTTAAACATATAAATAGAAAAATCTACTACCAAACTAAAATTTTTGATATGAAAACTTGTCAACTGTATGCAATTTTTGTAGGAAATTCAATAAAATCCAAACGCTGGAATAAATAACAATTTTTTTATTTACTGTCAGCTTTTTGAAATGCGAAATGCAACTAAGCTGAAATAATATCCTTAATTTAATAAAGATACCCATTTCGGTATTCACTATATAGAGCGAAAGAGATAGAGACATTGTACAACGAATTAACGTGTTCTTTTGAAAGCTCTCAATATAAATTCATGATATTTATACTGAAAACAGCGGTGGCTTTAATCAAATAATCGCTTCAAAAAAATTGCCCAATCTCTATTGATGAGATTATCGATTCAAAATTTTAAGCGACTCGAAAATTGTTAGCGGTTTTGGACAAGTTCTTCCTATTAATTTGCAACAATTGAAGAATAAGAACATAACTTGGAGCATTTCGAAAAAAGCCCAAAGCTTCAGGGCATTCTGAGCAATACTTGATGCCCTTTAACTATAGTTATCTAGCTTTTACAATTTATTTATTACCCTAAAGGCCGAAATTTCTTGAGGGGTAGGTTGGTTCCAGCCGAAAATTTCAATTGAACTTTATTCTCTCTCTTTTCTACTGGCAACTCCCACTGTGTTGTAAAGATGATAAAATTGAATACAGAATAAAATGGAGAATATAATATGTTCTGTCAATTATAGAATCAGCCCTTAGACTTGTAAAAGAAGGCCGAATAAAATATACCACAAAACCCTTTTCGTAAATAGCAACAATAAAATATAATAATAAAAATATAAAACTATAAGACTAGAAACTGAAAACTGAGGTATTTCACTTGAAAGAAGAAGCCATAAACGTATGGTTCGATACTTTCTTTGAAGAATGATGAACTTCTTCTTCTTCTTCTTTCTCTTTCTTATAAGGCATAGTCTTGTTTATAACTGCTTTTTATGGGTTCAGTCTTAGCTACGAGGCGGAAGTCCAGCTCTCATACCATCTTTTCGGTGGTCGGCCATGAGGTCTTTTTGTGTCTGGTTTTTCGTCTTTAGCCTATTTAGTCCATCTATTCTCTTCCTGAACATGAAAAAGGTCCATAAAATAGTTTTAAAAGACCGTAAAATGAAGTTGTGTGAGATAGCTAACAACCTGAAGATATCAGAAGGTAGTGTCTTTATAATTTCGCATGAAAATTTGGGCATGCGTAAGTTGCTTTCGAAGTGGATGCCGCGTTTGATCACACCGGTCCAGAAGCAACAACGCGTCGACGATCTAGAGCGCTGTTTGGAGCTGTTCAAGCGAAATAAAAAGGATTTCATACGTCGGTATGTGACAGTTGATGAAAAATGAATCCACCAAGACTGAATTAAAAGAAGCGTCAGCTGAGTGAAGAGCAGTCGGTGAAACTCGTCCAAAGCGACTAAAAATTCAAAAGTCGGCTGTCATAATTATGGCAGGCGTATTTTGGGACGCGCATCAAATTTTGTTCATCGACTACCTTGAGAAAGGCAAAACTATCAATAGTGAGTATTACATGGCATTATTGGATCGATTGATTGCAGAAATCAAGAAGAAACGGCCCCACATGCAAAAGAAAAAAGTACTGTTTCACCAGGACAATGCCCCGTGTCACAAGTCTGTGAAAACAATGGTTAAATTGGATGAATTACACTCTGAATGGCGTCCCCACCCACCGTACTTCCCAGATTTGGCCTCCAGTGACTACTGGCTTTTTGCAGACATAAAAAAGATGCTTCAGGCAAAGAAATTTGGCTCAAATGAAGAAGTGATTGCCGAAACTGAGAGCAAAGACAAATCGTTTTACATGAAGGGCATAGAAAGGTTAGAAAAGCGCTGGAATGAATGTATCACTCTTGAAGGAGAGTATGTTGATGAATAAAGTGGAATATCTAAAAAGAAGACTGTTTTTCTTAGTTAGACCGGAAACTTATTGAGCGATGTGTTAAAGGCTTGTCGAACTCAATTGATTTTTCAACCATCTGTCTCAGTATGGAAATTGCATCCACCGTTGATTGATTTTGTCTGAAACCTTTCTGTTCTTCACTTCTCTCAAATTTATCTGTTATTTTTGTTGTTATAATTCTAATAAATAGCTTGTTAGTGCTGTTTAACAGCGAGATCATTCTGTAATTTCCTGGATCGTCCATATTTCGTTTTTTGTAGATTGGTATGGTGATGCTATTTTTCCAGCCCGTTGGCGTTCTTCTGGTTGTAATTATTTTCTGGAACATAGTAGCTAAAACTTCTTTCAGTTTTGTGCCGCCGTACTTTATTAATTCATTTTTGATCGGGTCCTGGGGACTTCCTTGTCTTCAATTGTTTTATCGCTTCGCAAACTTCTTCTTGTGTTATCTCCTCTGAGTTGCATTCTTTATCTGATATTGGTGTTTTTTCATGGTTTTCTATTTGTTCTCTATTATATAGTTCTTTTACATACGACTTCCATCTTTCCAGTGTGATTGTATCGATTTGCACCTCTTCATTGATTATACTTTTCCTATATCTCAATACATTTCATATCCGTGTTCGCCGTACAGATCGTCTTCCATATCGGTAGAAATTTTTTCCCAGTAGGATTTCTTCAGCTATCTTATTAGTTCATTTGTTCTGTTTCGAACCTTTTTATAATCGCTATATTGTGCCGCCCATCGTACTGTTTTATACTTCAGGTAGACTTCTTTCTTTTGTTTTGCCAATTCCTTCACCGCTCTTGTAAACCAGGGTTTGTCGTTTCTTTTCCCATTCATATTTACTTGTCTACTTCCTAATGCCTCTCTTGTACTTTCGATTATACTTGTTTTTATTTCCTTCCACATTCTGTTTACGGCTATTTCGTCGGTTTTATTTAATTTTTCTTCAAGTCTGCTCTTATACAATCGTATGAATGTTGAACTATATAAGAAAAAGCTACAACATGAATACCACATTTTCTCCGTATCGAAAGTTTATTTGCTCTGAGCAGTATTTATTACCGATAATGAGAATAGAAAATTCGTTTCAATAAGAGCCTTGGAGACTTGACTCCCTCCGACACTCCTGTTAGTCGGAATATTTCAGTTTATTAATACAAAAATTTCCCATAATCCACAACAGAAATAAGGTGAACTAGTTTTCCGTTTTATTACGGATTATGCGAACATTAGGGATAACCTACCGCAACGATGTTACATCACGATTGGGATATGGATTTTTGCACATGAGGATCCCGTTGAAGATTGTGTTGCCACAATGTCTTAATAGATAAAGTGGGCTTTGTGGGGACACGAGCTGTATTGATAATTTCTCGAGATGCATTATATCAGTTTATTTTACACTTTTGTCCCTGATGATCGGTCACATTTTTACATTGTAGGAAAAGTTTGTGTTAGCAAAAAAACGAGGAAAAAAACGGCAATCAATTTCCATTGTCTTTGCTCTCACTGTGGAATCTTCCCATTAGGAGTAAATTCATTAAAATTTTATCCTCTATTTCCATAGTTAACGTGCACTCTATGTTATTACCTTATACTATTTTTGCGATTATTCGAACGAATATGTGCGGTAGCTACATCGATTCGCCACCAGTGCACATATTTAATTTTCAATAGCAGAATCGTTAATTTTATCGTCTCGTACGTTGCAATACCGTTTAGAAACAACAAAAATTAATCAATTTTATGATTATCTATAAATACCCGGTTAGTTTAGCTACCGTATTCCTAAAAATAAACAACCACTTCGACCGGTAGTTACAATGTAAATGAGTTAAACTTTCAAATAGGTAGCCGTGGCTTCGTTGCCTCGTTTAATAAGATAATGTACCATACAGGTATAGTGGAAAGTCTCAGATATGAAACATCCAAAGACAAAGGAGTTGATGTCGCCATCACAACTATGCAAATGTGGTATTTGCATAGTTTGTAAGGGTTCATTCGCATTTCTGTACACACAACATAGGGATATTGTAATATATATCTATGAAAAACTTGAGATAACGCAGGATCAACTAATTTAAGCCTAAAATTTCTGTGCTAATCATCACTAAGGAAGGAATCGAGAAAGAAATGAATGTTTCGTCTGCATTAACTCATTTAATAGAGGTCATATGTCAGCGATCATATGAAACAGAGACACTCTATACAGAGCTTTACAGCGACATGAAATGTTAAGGTTATTAGAAGATTGCCGTTTACCACGATAAATTTAGAATAAAGTGAGAAGCCAACAAAAGCAGTCAACTTAATTGAATTTGTAAATATTAAATGAATAGATCAGTTGTCATAAAGTTAAACTGTCTTCATTTGGTTGTATAATTTCGTGTGTTATTAGTACACTAGTAAAAACGACGTACGAACGTATCTTTAGATTATGCCAGTTATCTAAAGTAGGGTGGAGGGCGATTAATTATTCCTTTACATCTCCTACTTTGACGACATATTTTGCTCAACTCTAATGGTAATAGCGTATGTCAAGTTTTTGTTAGCTGTGACACTTTTGCAACATAATAAATTGACACTGATGTTATTTCGTGATAGACTAGCAAGTTTTAGAGAGACAAACCTTTGTTACATCCAAATTGTTAGTAAAAGTTAAGAATCCATTTTGAGGCGACCGAAAACAATCCTATAAAGGATTAACGTGCCTGAAGAGAGACTTGAAACTTTAACAGCAACAAAAGATCTCAATCCGTAACAGAAGTTGCCATAATTGGTCCTTCTATCCAATGTTTCCTTGTCAATATTAAATGAAAAGCTGTTTGAAATATTTCTAGTTACGTTCAGTTGAATAAGCTTTATTTTATATTGTAACTGGAAACAACGAAAAAAAAGACGAAGAAACCCCAAATAAAATGAAAACTAGTAAAATTGACGCGATTTTCATAAGATGGAATTTTTCCAAGCTGCTTAACGCATTGTTATGTAAACAGAATCTTCCCGACAGGTTACCATGCAAAAGAAAACTTGTAAACTTGATTAACTGACTGTTCCACAACTTTTCTACTTCACAAGATTTATTACTAAGAAAAATACTTGCCGTTTGCCATTTCTATCCTACTCTCCAGAACCGTATAATTTATTGAAGCGACATAATCTTGTTTAAGTCAATTTTTTTGGGGGCGTTGTAACTATGCGACATTATAATTTCTGGTTGGACTGGAAAAAAATAAAACTACACACACAGGATATTAGTTAATGCAATAGCTAGTTGAAGCGGTTTCAATAAAATCCGATTTCCTTTATGTTTTCTACTTTGACAATTTGTACCGGACAGTGAGCATACAAATCACAACAACTGCACCCCAATATCGGTCTCAATAGTCGACCAACACAGACACAATCACCTTCCAATTTCTCTGTTCGAATGGGAAACGTTGTAACGTTTGTTTTCGAACTAGTTCAGCACAGTTATAGCAGCCACCAAATGTGATTTCGTCTATCTAAAAGTGGCTATTGTAAAACTTGAGAGTCGAAATTCCTTGTAGACGCAACGAGCGACTATTTCTCTGCACCAACGACGACGACAAAGAAACAACACAGAAAAGAAAGAATTCACCAAGGACCCAAAACGATCGTCTTATTTGACCTCAAACATTTGTCGTATAGAAAGTATCGCACCTTTCACAAATCGAATATTGAGCAGTTAAATGGCCCGGTATGCTTGCCATTATTGACTTTTTATGTGCTGAAAAGTACTTGAAATATAATTAGTCTCAACAAAATGTACGAGAAAACGCCCAATTCCTTTTGAAGACCTTATACATTGACGTTTCGTTATTGGCAGTTGGTGAACATTTCTTTTAAAATGAATCAAAAGCAAAAGATTCGACCTTCTTTATGTCGTATTTATATTCTGGTCGTTTTATTAAAGGAGATTGAGTTGTTTTCAGTTTAATTAATCAAATTGTGGTTCCTTCAACAGGGAGCAGTCGTTCACGTTTGTGATTGATGGAAAAGCATCTTTCAATATGCATCGAAAATGTCAATCGAGATTCGGTGAAATAAATGTTGAACGGATACGGGTTCTAGAATAAAGCTTTTTTTATCTACGAATATATCGAGAGTTTGTGGGCTTTTGAGAGAAATTTAATAACAAAAACAAAGCGAAAACTCAATCAAGACAGAATCTTTTATCGCCTCCAAACTAAAGTAGAAAGTTACCGTTTTCCATTGATTTGTATTCATTTTTAATGCAGTAATCGACCAAACTAAATAGTTTCCTATTTCGATTCTAGCCGATGGGCTTGTTTGGTTCATTTCTATTTTTAATGGAACAGACTCACTCCCATTAACAGGCTCTCGTCGATAATCATTCATAATTAGTGACGATAGTTTTTGTTACTTTCAATTTTGATTCGTCTATAATACAGTTTTTTTTTTTAATTTTTATCTACGACAGAGCTGTCTGCTTCAAGAGATTGGTCTTAAAATTTCAACAGTAACATAATGGACGAGTTTTATTATTATAGCAGAAACGATACTGTTCATCTTGTTGTGCCTTATGGCCGTCTCTCAAGAGGCTCGTTATATATCGATGTTCTTTGTTGGAATAACCTTTTACGATTTTTGATTAGTCTATAAATTTTTCATATTTTCAAGAGGAATTGCTGCAGATGGAAATGTGCATATTTTCTCGACCATCAATCTTTATCTATCGCTACATGAGAGGAACATTCATGATATTCTGTTTTACATTTAGAACTGAGAAATATGAGAAATTGTTGGTTTGTTCCTCAGATATGTATGCGGAATCACTAATAAAACGCTGTTATTTCCCTTACATTTACAACAATTCTTTCAGAATTCGTTAAATATTTGTAGTTGCGTGCATAACGATGGAACTATGTAAATTTATCATTGCAATAGACAGATTTAATGTGGTAGAAATTTGTTTGTGTCATATAAAGTACCATTTCACCGTCTTTAATTTTCGTTTTCACTTTCCATTCTCTTCAACGTATTTGTTGAAAGTTAGCCAACAAACAACTGACGCTCTCTCACTAATTAAATAATGGATGTAATTAATTAATAACCGACTGGGATTTTATATAATATAGCCCATAATGTACCATTGATTCCACCTTATTATAGAAAGGTGAGGAACGTGCCAAGTCTCGCTCCCCGAACATCGTTGTCAAGTTAGACGATGTGCTTTGAATGCATAAAAGCCGGTGCTTTTAATCAGACCAGCAATGAAGGCACCAATCACGAATAGAGAGAAAGTATTGTGTGTAGAGAATTTAGAATAGAGGGTCTGTGATGATATGAACGGATTTAAATTAATTAAATATTTGAATAGGTTCAAGTTTCTAAAAGGAAATTATGGGTTATTATAATGTTTTCTTGTTAAAATTTAATTTGTTCGTTCTTAGTTTATTACGTTGAACTTGGTGCTGAAAGATAACGGATTATCCGGACACCGGAACTTCACTTGACGGCTGCAACAGCCACTATTCTACTCTCTATATATATATACATATATAGATCCATTCTCAAACAAATTATCTAACAGCGTCAGTTTAATTATTAATTTATCTTTTAGCAAAGTAGTTATTCATTAATTTATAAACGTAATCCATCAGAGATTCGGCTTTTAAATTGATGCCTAATTGGCAAAAACATATACGGATTTATCCCAAATATGAAATTCACAAATGGGGTCTTTGGTATTATTAAATATTCAGCCGTCCCTGAAAGATGTACCTTTTCTCGGTTTCTAATATGTCAGTGGAAGACAATCAATTATATTTTTATCTAAATAATGTTATTTGCGGTTGATTTTAAGCTCGTTGTACATTAAGAAAATTACAATTGGGAGATTGGAGTAGAAAGCAAAAAGCTGTCATACCTCAACAGACCGGATTATTATTATATATCCTTTGTATATATATGATTTATTTTTATGTCTTATTGTTGGTATTATGGTACGTAACGAAATAACGTGATAGAAGGAAAACGAAGCTGGTTTATAACCAGAAACATTTTAATGCGAAATTCTGATATACAATATCGATTTGTTGAGTACAGAAGAAATGTTTCGGTGTTGTCAATGTCTCTCGCTTCCTTAACAATACACGGAAGTCTGTTATTATTATAGTGTTTAGTGTACATGCAATTCAATTCTTCACGCAGTACAGGAAGTGAACGGGCGTAGAAAATATCAATTATCTTCGGCCCCATAACAAATTAAAACAGATATCTAATCAACAAATTTACATAACGATAACCGGTCTTCTATTCGTGTTACCGTTTAAATTCAATTCTTATAAATCATCAGAATATTTGAACGTAAATAATCTTATTATTTCATTTTTAGTTATATTTGCACCAGCTATGAGACGAAACTGTAAATCTAATAAGAACCATAAATCAGATCTTGAGACATTTTGTATACCTAAACACAATAGTTGCAAGAATATAAATTTAAATGTTGAACATCGCACTCTTGCGATACTTATACCAAATAACACAAAGAATCGGGAGCATCATCCCTTGAATATCAAATGACGGTATTGTAGAACCAGTTGAATAGATAAAGATTTTCGAAAATCATTTCGGAAATGCACCCTCCACGTTCGCTATATGTAGATAAAGATATCCTTTGTGGTATAAAAACTCAATTTTGGTCTCCAGTCGCCTGCAGTATATGGATTTATTGTTATTTTAGTCGAAAAGTAAATACACGTTGACAATGTTAATTAAGCTGAGAATGGACGGAGAGAAAAAAGTCATTGTTTTTGTACAATAAGTTCGTGTTCAGGATCGTTTAGATAAAAAAGCTTATTATAACAAGGTAAACAATACGATAAAAAGTCTTTAATGGCATGTCGACACAATTTAACAATTAATTAACGTCTATATAGAAATGTTACATTTCGATTGAAATTAATAAAATACTATATTTGCTACGGAAACTTATCATTTCTTTGGAAACAATGAATACAAAATTACATTAAAATTATACTTTTCTCAACAAAACAAAAAGTCTCTTGTTACAGTTGGTTCCTTATTTTATTGAATAAGTTCAATAGTTTGAAGAGAATTCTATTTTCTTTGTTTTCTCAGTTCGATTGGATGGGAATTTCGTTTTAACTTTGAATTCTATATTTGTGTTGTTTTAGATTAATTGAGATAAAGACCGAGAGCGTACAAGCAAGACACAATCCAGCAGTGTCTATCAAAAATTAATATCATCGGATCTCTAATTACAATCTATAATTAACGATGATAAATGTGGAGAGCACTTTATATTTTCGTTTATTTTCATTGTTTTTCTTGTACTCGAATTCATTGCGCTTGATCTCTTTTGACAATCTTCCCATTGAAGTGGATCCGAAAAAACTTTCAATTGCTTTCGGTACGAATACAGTTTGTTTAGATTTGGTCCCATTCAACTCAACAATAAGAAAGCAAAATTGGCAACAATACTAACAAGACTTTTAAGAGCAACTTATTGATGCGAAAATCTCGATAAAATTGCAACTTTCTCAATTTGATTCGTACGAGTTGCAGGTATAAATGCAATACAATCACAAATCACCACCGTTTTCCACCTAATAATGGGATACTATCAAGAATTAAAGTGTTAATTGCGTGACCGTTTACTTTTCAATTATATTACAAAACGCTACCGTAGATCAGATCAAACATTTTAAATTGGAATTGTTTACTTTAAAAGAAAACCCAGTTTGTTGATGGAGTGTGTATGTAACGGTTAAATAACGTTCCGGCACCGTTTGCTTATTGATTATTGGTTGTTTTGTAGACAGTGGCAGTTGTCAGTGTGTATGCAACAATAACTTTCCGTTTCTGTTCGTGCAGTGAGAGGTGAGGCTCTGTGAAATTGATTACACAGTTGTTTAGGAAAGCTTCTACAGTACAGACAGAGCAATTGCTATCGTTCACCAACAACAACACACAGTATTATGTTGTTACATGAGACCATACTACGCATTTTCTATCAGAATAGACAGTTAAGGATAATAAGATAGGTTCCCTGTGGATTTGAAATTTTGAACAGGTATTAAGGTTGGATAATGGCAGTCACGCATACATAGGTAGAAATCCACTACTACGGGTATTATACACAATTCCGATTTATATTAATACAGTTGTTAGTTCTTATCAGTGTAAAGGGTTAGATAACTGGGGAGCGTACTAACAACCATCCGTGAACTGTCGCTCTGTTCTGTTATATAATTTTTAATAAATTATCACATGTAATATGAGTTGGAAGTGATTTGTGCGATCGTATAAGGTTTTTGGAATGGAGTTAATAATGAACATAGGGGATGCCAAGTTTATGTTTATGGGCACTCAATGTCCATTTTGCATAAAATCAAGATTTCATTTAAACTAATTGCGTATGTAAAGGACACTGTAGAAAATATGCTAATCGAGGGCCGGTATTTGATAGAAAAACTTTCAGTTGAATTGCAATATAATCGGATTCAATGGAAGAAACCCTAAATTAAAATTAATGGTGAATTTTGGGTAGGTATAAACATACCAATTTTACATTATTATTGCATGATTCTTCAACAAAATGGATTTTTGATTAAATTGCTGGATATACGAGTTGCTGATCTTTAGCAGAAACTTTATAATCAAAGGATCATCACTAAAGAGACATCAGAGGCAATATGATAAGATAACACAAGAGACGTCGATAAAATTTAATTAGAAATTTGAAACAACTTCAAATTTAAAGTAGATTGGTGACTACTACTCCCCTATCCCTACTATTACTACTATTATTAAAGTAAACAAAACGGACAACAAAAGCTCGATGAATATTGTTGACACAAACACAATTGAATTTTGTCACTTTCTACTTTATCTTCCTAGTCATGGAGGCGATTAAAACTAAAACTTTCTCTATTTAGAAATATTCAATTTCGTATTCAATTTTGCTAATGGAATTGTTCAAAATATGACTACATAATTGGAGTTCGTTCGGAAGGAACTGTTATTATTTGATAATAACAGTAGATGCCAAACCTAAAGATTTAAAAACCGAGCTTAGCTGTAAAACCATTATTTTTTTCGGGAATTATAAAATATATGCGACAGCAATATTTTATGATTGTGAAGAATTTTGATTGAAGAATCTCTCGTATCTCGTCTCGCATCGCCTTGTCTCGATTGAGAGTTGGAAAGTATATCTGTGATAAAATCGACGAAAGAGTCTCTTCTCTCGTTTCGGCTCTCGATGTGTGTCTCTGGAAATTCTCTACTTTCGAGAAGATTAAAACTATATTTAAAAACTTATTAGAATTCTTCTTGAATTGAGAGAAAATATCAAGAGCGAGTTACCTAATGTAGAAAAACAGGATTAAAAGGTTTCAGTATTTTTGTTATGTTTCTGATCAGGTTTTTTGCTTGATAGTTGCTGAAAACGACGAGTTTTATTACCTGAAGAAAAAACATAAAAGAAAGAAAATACGCAATAGAAAAAAATAACTACTGACTATTCTGGGATTTGTTAATGCATGCTAATTTAATCAAACGCATTTTTAATGCATTTTAGAGTTTTGCACAATAATTTGTAAAATAATTTGCTAGTTCATAACTTATCTACGATTGATTAGTAATTACAGAGGTAAAGGCGAGAGAAGATTGTTTTTACAAAATGGATAGCAAAATGAATTTATGAAATAGTTAATTTGTAGGGCTAGTCGTCCCTCGTTTTCTCTCAACGAGAGAAACCGATTTAGTGAGTTTCTCTTGAAAATCAAGACGAGTCGATTAACACATTTTTCTCAACGAGAAAACTCTCGTGAGACCGCTTGTTATTAACATTAATAGAAGAAAAATCGATGAAGTTGAAAAACGATGCTGCAAAGTCTGTGCCATTTGGATAACATAAATTGTAATTTTATTTATAAATTTGAACAAGTTTCTCAGACACGGAGATCGTAGTAATAATCCCACGACCGACAAGTCCTAGTAGAGCTTTCGATGTATCAATAAAAGATCAAAATTAAGACATGAACCGAATTAACTCTAATTCCTTTCACCACCCGAACGTGAAAATTATTAATTTAATTTGGTATGAATGTTGTCATGTTGTTGTGTATCATCACATACGGTTGTCGACGAACATAAAATTTATGGTGGAAAATACGGGCTCCAGGCCAAGTTCTATAATACATAATGAAATCACACTGAACCGAATCATTGTTGGTAGAAATAATAGGGAAAAAATAACGAAACAAAAACAATGAAACAGTAACATAATCAGTAACAACAACAACTAGAATAATAACAACTGTATAAAACTAAAGCAAAACCTTCAATTTAATATAAAAAGAGAGACTGCTTCGAACAAAATTGGTATAACAGAGTGGCCGTGTGAACAGGAGAGTGGTATTGCCGTGATGCCGCAACACTGTGTGGCGAACACGCAAAGCAGACAGAATATTTCAAAGGGGATGTTGGTCGCTGTACAGGTAATAGGAATAATGGTGTGGGTGGTGTCAGTGGCTAGTATAGGTAGTAATGTCATCCATCATCGCATGTCCACGATGAATATTATCTAATACGTGTACACGTGTTCCGCATACAATTATGCCTGTTCACGTGCATTACGGTTTCTTTCATTGTAATAATTTAATTCAACTTATCAGAAACTTTAAATTAACACACAATGAACGAAGACAACTGGATTATATTCGATGATTAATGGGTGAGATTTTATATTCCATCCATCCAATGCAACAAGAAGAACGACACCTATCAAATAAGTGGGAAGTGGTTAAAGAGTTTTGCTGATGGGGCGCTAGTAATGCACCGGAAAATCGATCTAATCGAATCTATTTTACGGTGTGTTTGATTTAATAAGCCATTCCGCCATCGTTCAAGATGATTTCGGAACTTTTTAGTCAATAGTATCCAAACTAGAACGTGACTAAATGCAATTTAGACAGGCTCGGGTAGGAAACAAGCCTCCTCTCCCATTTTTCTAGTCAACTATGTTCGATTAAATTAGACGGAATATTTCGAATTGTTATTAGATTTAATGAAGTGCAAGAATGGGTCGATGGAGTGAATGGTCATTTCTATAGGCCAATTTATCGTCCATTGTTGTTCTGATCAACTCAATAACTTCATTAGGTAATAGTGGCTTTAGGGTTAGAATATTTCACCTGTAATGTCATGCAGGTTGTATTTAGATGCCGACGTTGAATAATTATTTAAATGGAAGCCTGCAACTGTGTTTTATTAAATATTTCTCATTCAAAAAATAAAATAAAGAACGTTCCTATTCAAATTAAAATTAAAACATTCAGAAAATTATAAAGGCGCCAGTTTAGCAAGCTTTAATTAGAACAAAGCTTTAAAATTGCTTTATCAATTAAACCTGTTTTTAACATTTTACTGCTGAATTTAGGTACCCACACACACACAAACAAATACGGTCAACAATTGTCTACATACACAACTATTTTAACATAAAAGCAGCGACGATTAATTAACATGTGTGTTCGTAGCAAGTGACAAACGAAAAAAGATTGCAGCCAAAATAAAGCAATAAATTAATTTCTGATTGTCGACGATTACTTATTTATCTCTTGTTCTTGACAAGCTGACAACGAGCATTCGGACCTGAAACAAAGGAGTTCTGGACTGAATGTGGAAGCGAAACGGCGACTATCGAGACGACTCGAACGAGTTATTACTGTTGTCCAGCCACCATATTTCTCCGGCAAAAGATGATCTGTATAACAAATGACTGAGCTAGAACGTTGTTGTGTTTAATTTATTGGAAAATCTAAACTTATTCGTCATGCATTAAAGATCGCACATATCTTTTTTTTTGTTAACAAATATCTTCTGACGGAATGTAAATTTTGTGTCTGTTGATTGGAAAAACTTTGTTTCTACCAAAACGAGTTTGAGAAATGTGAAGGAACTCATTGTAGCGCATATCGAAATTTAATATCCGCATCATGCTGTGCTTAATCACCAGGTAAAATTTTTCATCAAGTCGTTGTGGAGTTTTTCCAAAGAGCGGGCCTTTGTCCGCTAAAAAAAAGAACGGATACTGGATTCTTGATTGATGTCGGCGTATTGGAAAGTTGATTGAAACGAGAGTCGATCGAAATACAACAATTGTAGGTCGCCTTTATTATAAAAATTTCTGAGTAAATCGGCAGGCTTTACAAACAGCATTTTGTAGATCATCAGGTTGTCATTTTATATTGCCGTCCGCCAGTTTGCTGCTGTTCGAATTTGATTTTATCGACAAAAATCTAGAATACACTTAGGAATTACAGTCTCAACGATGAAATTAGTGCAGAAATGTTGAGAAGTGCTGAAGATTTATTTTACAGATTAATAAAGTTGTAAGAAGAAATTAGCAATCTCAACTTTTTTTTTCTTTCATTACATTCAAACTAATCGCTTCTTTTCACAAGGTATAATAAGAACAAGATTTTATCTCATTTGACATATACCATCAACGAGATTGTGTCGTTGTTACTGATAGTCATTAGTTGTTTTACTTTATGCATTCATAAAAAAAGAAACAACAAGCATTAAACCAGTAATAATTCCATTACAATTTGTTGGATTAATCCAATTCAATTAAAAAGAATAGAATCGTAAATACGGAACATTAAATTAATAGAAATGGTGGATTCGCCGGGGGAGTGCTTATATGCGAGGGCGACAAAACATGATGAATAAACAGGTCTAAACACTGGACATTAAAAGCTGGACGAATTTACAGAATGTGAAGAGACAAACAGTTATAGCCAGCCATTATACAGCCCTCAAATAGATTGCTTTACTGTTCTACGTTGATTAATTACATTCGTTGAAATATAGGTAGAGAGTTTGTTAATATAAATATTCTGCGTTTTTAAATGATGTTCGCTACATATTTCGTCTCAGTTTACAAGAATTCTATAATACAAACCCTCCTAAAGTTGAAAAGTTCAGATCAAAGAAGAATACCATAAGTTCGGTTCAGTAGCAGGTCGTGTTTTGAGATACGGCAACCAGTCTATCTATTGATTGTTGCTCACAAAAACTCTCCCTCATTGGCCATCGTTTACAGGAGGTACTGCAAAACTTGTTAGAAATTTATAGTTTTATCCACTGTTGACTGCTGAACAATTTAAGCTTGTCTAACGGTGTATTATGTTTTGTAAATTACTCGTTGATTCTGCTGAACTCCCACCACACTACAAACTACAAGACTTCTATACAATATTTAACTACCTGACCGATACAGAATTGTTACATTTCCAAATTGAAAATCGTTAGATTTGCATAATTGAACCGACTCTATATGCATACGATGCAATTTCCTGAAATAAAATGACACCGTGGAAAATTGTGACAAGTCCTTCGGTATGCTGACTTTTACCGCTTACTTGTATAATAATTTATCTTCAGATACGGGTGGTCTGATAAAAGGTTAATTAAAATGGCAACTATCTACACTATATTTCCGTTGAAATGAATTCAGCGACGAATTTCGTACAGTTACGATGAATTTTTAATCCAAAAAGTTTGATCAATATTTAATTACACCACCATGTAAATATTTACATTGAATTCAGTTACTCGGTTTGGTACAACCTCAGGCTGTACAAGTATTAGTTTTGTTATTTGAGTAAGCTTGTTATAGTTGTAGGTGGGAAAACATCCTGGTAGACTCCAATCCCATGTGATAACTTTCGGCTAAGTGGAAGATTTGTTTTTGGATTCGTGTGGTTTGTAGACACTTTAAAAACAACAACCTCATATATGAAAGATTATTCTCTACAAATCGTAACACTGATGTAATTATTTGATTTTTTTTTCAAAAAAAAAAACAAAATCAAATCAAAGGCCCTTAAAAACGTAATACCAAATATTGGCAAAAGTTGTACACTTTGAAGTGTTCCACTTACTTGTTCGACATCGTGTTAAAGACTTTTACGGCTGTTAAATGGCTTGGAAGGGTGTCGAACAGAGCACACACACAAAAAAAAACTTCCAAATAGAATTTCAATCAGAATTCCAATTCGTAAGCACGGATTAAGAATTCATTCAATTGATCTTCTAAATGAAATTCGTTTATTTTATTGTTCAAATCGTACATTTATTACACTTAACATTGCTGTAAAATTTGCTTGTTTTTGTAATAAAATTCCATAATATATTGGTGAATTGTCTGAAAAAGGGGGAGAATTTCGGCCGTTTGCATCCTTTAAATAATTTATAGTCGATACAAAGGAATCCGTGTACAAATGGAATCGCCTGACTGCAATTCCCAAATTGATTTAATCACAATCCCTGATTGCTGTAAATTATCCTGAACGACATAAACATTGCCGTAAAACATTAAATAGTTTTATAACTTCATATTTGCGTCGTTTTACTTTTAAAATTTACATGGTAATAAAATGATGGATAAACTAAATCCATAATGCTAAAGTCAAGTTGGTTTGTTAAAATTTATCTTAGAGCAATGTAATAGTGGCAGGTTAATATCCTGAATAATGTTCACGTAAATTTTACCATGTTTGTAAAATGTCAACATGCATATATTTCCTGTTTAAGCAGAAGACTCATTAAAGGGTTCGAAACCACAACTAATAAATGTGCTGTAGCTTCAATTTGAATAAGTAGGTAAACTCGAAATGTTGTCTGAAGCAAAATTACATGTAACTGAAACAGTTTTGATATACAGAAATGTTTAATACATAAACGTGTATTTATTTCGACAAATCATAATTCTCGATGGATGTTTTGAAACAAATACTTACAATAAATGTACTAAAAACAAAAACTTTGCAATGTATGCAGTTCCCAAAGTTTGCAAATATAGAAAGTTGTGCATATTACAGTCCAAGGTTATTCCAACCATCTGTCACTTAACTAATTGGATTCCTTAATGAGTTGTCGTTAATTACATTGTTGTAGGATAAGCTCTATATGTGTACCAGTAACGTAACGATAAAACTTTACATATTTAACAGTATTGGTAGCTTTCAAATTCCCCATACATATTGGCTAATAAAGTTTGATCGCTCCAATTTGTATCACTTGTGTGCTATGCTCAGACTCAATAGTTTCGTCGACAAATGAAAATTAGAATAATTTACAACCAACAAAATATTAAATCCGTGAGTAGTTTCAAATAAAAGGTCATATTTTTGTTTGCAACCACATTTCGGGTGAGTCTATGGAAAATGTCAAAGTTTCACCGTAAAAAAAGTGACCGTTAGTTATTCAGATGATAAATGACCGGAATGTATGTGTAAAATAGGGAGCTGTCAATTGGAAGTCAAGTCTTCCAGCTTTTGTCCACCCGTTTACTAAACAGCTTTTCCAGTTTTTCTAAAATTGAAACGTTATAACAACGAAATTCACAATAGTCGGTTGCTTTCGAAATTGATATGTCAAAGTTGTTTATTAAGAGTTCCCTTGAGGCTAAAGGTTGCAGTTATTAGTGGCCATGCCTTTTTATTGAGCCAACAATGCGTTTTGGTGGCTTTTTTGGAATTCTCGAGCAAACTACTGGGTCTTAGAATAACTCAAGTTTATTTCGTTTAGGAATTACTATCAAATATCTAGTGCGTATAAATTTGTTCACTGTACTCTTTCTACTTTTAATGCTGTTTCAACAAGTGAATCTTTTTATTTTATACAGGATGTCCCAGCTAAGTGTTCCACCTTAAATATCTCATTTGATTGTGCATTGAAATGGAAAAGTATCTAAAGAAATTAGACTACAACGTCTATACTTCAATTGATTGATACGATTTTCTTTCTAGCTATTTTGGAAATACCATAACGTCCCATAAGGTCTCGAAAATTACTGATTATTAGGAAACCAATTACCTACAATGAATACTGCGAATCAATTTTATGCGAAAATAATATTTTTCTTTCAAAAACTTCTCATTTGCTACTCAAAAATAAATTAGAACTTCTCTGAGATCAACAGTCTATTCATTGATGAAAACTGTTTGTAAATATTATTGGCCTTACAATTGTTTTTAAATCAAATCTTGTAAACATAACATTCACATTGCAAGTATCGTAAACAATTCTAACGTACGCTTTTTTCATCAATGAATAGGTTATTGATCCCAGAGAAGTTCTATTTTTTTGAGCAGCAAATGAGAAGTTCTTAAAAGAAAAATATTATGAATACAAATCTAGATAGACATTGTAGTCTAATTTCTTTAGATACTTTTCCATTTTAGTTGGAACACTTAGCTGGGGCACCTATATATTAAAAGTTGTCTTGAGATTTACAAATATCTGCCAAAAATTGGGAAATGTAAAGATGTGTCTGCACTCCGTATTTTAATGAGCTTCCCACAGATTTAGCTTTAGAAAATCAACAGCACTAAGGTCCAATCTCAAATACTCCAAAACCAAGGCGGTGTTAATTACGAACTATACGTGTACTGCCTCCACTACAGAAGGCCTCAACATTTCTTTCAAATGTGACTGATTTTTTTAATTTGCAAAAAACTACCAAACTTCTTGAGTGATACATCAATTCTTCTTTCTAGAGGCCCCCAAAAATACATTTACATTACCTCTTTAAATTTCGTTTATCTTTGTATTAAAAGTTTTTTGCGTTTATTATCGTAAAGGAACTTTGGACCCTAAAATATCACTTACACTGAGACTATCGGAGTAAAGAAGGTCGGTCCTGTTTACAGAAGTGTTTACTTACACTGCTGAATATCCTGCTAGCTGAAAATCATTTCATAAAAGCAGAACGCAAATGGTTGACGAACTTTTCAATGCGGCCGGAACTTGAAACCAGATTGGTGGAAAATTCAAATATAGTAGTTAAAACGAAAGCTTTGCTTGAGAAAATTTCCCACGAACCGACATTTTCCGTACTTAATTTGCATCAAGTTACTTGACCGGACTTTTCCGCACTGACGCCGATCAGTAATCGATACATAGTACAACCGTTTATAAATGATCAGTGGCTTCTAAGGTATTAAAATAATAGTTAGAACTATAATAATGATCGATTTTGTAATTAGATAGTACTAATTAGGATGAGATTGAGTGAATCTGTTAATTGGATCGGCAGAAACTTGAGTGCACGTTCCATTTTGTCCAATCAATCCAACCCGTATTTCAACTTTGTGGTAAACTTATTTATTGTGAATTCAGTTATACGTGTTGTGTAGCAGTAATGATTCTGAATAATTCACGATACTCTAAAAGACAAGAGGAGAGAACGTTTTGTAAATAAAAACATTAGTATATTCGGTAGTACATAAGGAGGTACATTAAGTACGTTAAGATAAGCTCTACTTGGTCGGAAAATAACAACAAAAAATGTCTCTCGGCTTAATCTACCATTAAAACTTGAACTCGTTTATTATTCAGCTTTTATTTTAACTAATATATGAGATTTTAATGTAATGTGATGGAAATATGATTGGTTGACAACCCGTCTCTACTCAGTCACAATTTACAATGTTTTTGCATTTCTTTCAACCGAAATTTCGGTATTTTCGATTATTATAGTGAAATAATATTTTTATTATAACTTGGTTTCCTTTGAAGGAAATTTATGTTTCACTGTCAATAAAATTATATACGACAAAAAATTGTCAAGACAGAACATATCCGTCGATAAATCAATGGTTATAGTCATTATTTTCAGAATATCATAAATCAAATAAACTCTTATTTGACTATCGTTGCGTGTTGAAAATTGTAACATATGCTCGTTTCCAAGTAATCCTTTAGGCTTTAAAATTATTTAAGCTGTCGTATACGCAAAGACAACAGACCACTTGAAATCTTTCTTATTTATCAAGAGAACTCTAAATGTTTATTTATTTAAACGATCAATAAAACTTTAATACTTTGAAGACTTACGAATTCTAAATAAATACAACCAACCTATTTCTAGTTTCACAATCATTGATTTATGCATCCAATTTTTCCTCTTTACTTTTGATGTCTGCAATAAATTTAATTCAACTATTTTAGTTTTTTTTTTGTATTATTATTATTTTGTAATTCGTCGAGTTGAGAAAAGTGGGAAAAAAGTTTATTTTATGAATGATTCTGTCAAGTAAAATGAATAATCTTAGATTGGTTTCTGAGCCTGTGTAGAAACCGTCACGCAAACCCGGATTTAATCAAACCCGTCAGCAGGTTATGGGAAGATAAAGTGTCAAGACCACATGTTCACAGTTACAACCCTCTTAAATATTTCCATCCATCAATTCATCTTTATTCAAACTAATCAGAAATTACTGACCATACACGCTTCTAGTACAGGCCAAGAATAAATCAGTTGCAAACATTGTGTGTCAAATAATGTTGTGGAAAATAAAAAAATAAAAAACCGAAGCGGTGATGTTTTAGAGAGATTTACATTGTTTGAACTGAGTATGTCATTGCGTGAGACATCAAATTTTGATTTGTACAACAAAAAAAACAACAACCGATTGATGATGGATTTACAACGGAAATCTCAAATAGACTACAAATTCGGGATGAATGTGCAGAATTAATCAATGTTGATTGTAGAAACTGCATTGTTTCGTTTCAACAATTTGTACAGTTTATCAAATAAACCAACAAGAACGAATACGGGTCTTTGGTGTACACCGATAGATGCCACATCAAAAGCACTCAATATTTTTGTTGTGTGTAAATTACGAGAATTCAGTAAAATATGCCGTAATATTAATGATTTGGCAAGGAAATACACAGGCGTTTCACCGTCAGCGTTGATAATTGGAAAATATTCAAAAAATCTTTTACAAGAGAATTTAATGAAACCTTTTATTGTTGAAATGCTGTGGACGCAATTATTGGAAAATTCTTTGCTGATGACGTCGATTTATATATATAAATACAAAAAAAAATAAAGCAATCTTTGAAGAATCCATTAAACCTTTTAATACGTTTTCCATTTACTTCCCTGTCATATTGGTATTATCTTTTATTTTTAAGTAACTTAAATCTAAAATATTGAAGTTGATGGGACTGAAAGACACGTTATGGGATTGCAGGAAATACGTTACTCTCGAGAATTATTTAATTAATTTTGGTGTTATTATTGCGATTATTTACTGTATTTCCTAATAAAAATAACAAATAGTGTACGATTTATAAGCTTCAAACTACTACTGTTTTCTATTTATTTAATCAAATCACCATCATTATTATCACCACGAACACGATTATCATCTTTGTTGTTATCGTCGTCTTCCCTTAGATTCAGATATTTACATAAATTTCAACCCGTAGTGGTAGTATTTGATGTTCAAATACAGCTACAAGGCATTACTTGTTTTGTGTTATAACGATGAATATATGTGTATAGATGGTATATTGTGAAAATTGGGTTAGATTTCTCTAGTACCCTTATATAATTATATTCGTTTCTGTTTGGAAAATACACAATATTATCCTATAACGAATACGAAGTTGTAGTGGAAATTCAGATATGGAAATTTTACGAATCATCCATTCAACATTCGTAAGCATAAGGGTGTCTATTCTAAATAGCTCCATATATTTTTTTTGATGGTGGTGGTATTTGCAAACCAAATCAAATAGCCGTTTTGCTACATCAAAACTGTAAGCGTTACGGTTATTTTTGGTTAGTTAGATAATAAGAGATGGGGGACGCGACGAACTGGTTGTATTTTGAACGAATCAATTCATTAACAACGCTTGTTTCATTTGTATTAGATGAAAAAACTAAATTCAGATTCGTATAATTTTACATATAAATTTTTTTTTTATTTTAAAAGCAGTTTAAGCCACTCTCCTCCCTTAATTTCCAACTAACACCACTAAATTAGTGAGCCACAAACTATTACTAAAAAAACACTTCAAAAAGGTTGGCCAGCGCTGGCACGGAGGATGAATTATAAATATCAAAACCTGAATTGTTGTACGCTGTGTTGATGTTTTTCTTAATCTTGCATGTAGGAGTGTAATTCGTTAGGTTAATTAGTTCCACTACATAAGAGAATATCTGTACCTATACTTCTTTTTTTTCATAATTTCGATAAAAAATCTGTTTTTTTTTTCAGTTTCTTTCTCCATTTTATTTATTATATAATTACATAAGCTTAATTTTCTAATTACGTGGTAATTGCACGTTAAACATGTGATTAGATCAACGATGCCGGTGTTGCAAATAAGTTACACGTCTTCCCAATTGGACACGTGAACAATACAAAACTTATGGCTAAATCAACGCCGGAAGTCTGGTTTTCTGATCTAATTATTTACCTGCAACTAAAGTAAAAAGAATGCACGTGAAAACTGTTGGTTTTATGGATCACTTCTACAAGATGTTTGTAAGTGGTAGTAAGGTTTTTTTTCACGTATACGTAAGAACATGCTTACAAGTACTTAAATTAAAAGTGATAAGAGCTCTAAATTTCCTACATGAAGTATCTACAATGCTTGTTTGATCGAACAGGCCGCAGGTAGAGGGAGGAACAAAGTTTGCTTGCCGCGAAACATCCCATAGAATGCTTGATCTCTCTACAATCTGACAGCTTTCTCTCGGACTGCGTATTAAACAATGAGAGCAAAATGTCCTACCACGAGGAGAAGAATTGGAAAACAAATCTCACAAAATGACTAACAACAAGTGCTTATTAAGTTAAGTTAAGATATAAGGTATGCAGGTTTAAATATCTCCATTCTAGACAAGCTTGAAGAGAAGCAAGAAGAGACTTACTTTGTAGAAACTACCATTCTTTGAAAATATAATTAATCTAACCAACTTATGGCAACGCAAATGCAGAAAAAGATGATATTTTGAATGGTCTACTATCCACAGTTTTAGAAACACTGGCTTAATGATGTCACATACCTTTATGATCTTATTCTGTTTTAGCATCATCTATTTTTATAAGATTTACCATACATTACAGATATGATGCAGCAAAATAAATATTTTCGTTTCGCATTTATACTGAATAATTGATATGCACCACATGCATATCATATCATATCATACTATGCACTTTGGAGGTGCATTATAATGGTAGTATTGTCTACGAATAGATATCAAGAGATGTTATGCGTATATATGGATAGACTTCCTTTAGCTAGTAAAAGTGTGTTTTTACTTTTAGAAACGTGATACAAATGTACTAATATTCGGCATGTATACAGTAAATGAATGCGAATCATTGCTATTAGAATTTCGTCGCCCTATTCAACAGAAAGCCATTCTATTGTTTTCAACATGTGGCATTCCATTTACAAGCCGGAAAATTTGAAAAAGCAACAAATATTTGTAATGCAACTCATGAAGCTCCAACAAACAAACAGTTCTCTTTACTAATGAATCTGGCCAAAATATTCGATTTAAAATCACTTCCACTGGTCACAAGGACTCCCAAGATTTTTTAGACGTTTTAATCACGTCATAAATAAGAGAAATATCGCATCTCTATGGTGAATAATATGCAACTCTGTGGCACCGCAACATTAATTTTATTGTTGTTGTCAGAGCTACATCTGTTTTGGTTTCGCTCAAGGCATATATGCAAGATTGATATCTAAGCAATTATAGTTTACTCTGTTTATGTTTTATAACACGTTCAAATAACTGAAAATAAGTCGTTACATAATTTGTTCATTAGAGATGCCTCAAGTGAAACAGTCAGTTTGTTGCTAAATACTTTAACAAAGTTTATGACATACTGTAGTCTACAATACTAGCATTCGTTTATGAAATTATGTTGGTGAAATTGCAAAATGCGTATGATGATGTTGTGTATATTCCTATTTCCTACCAATATTTTCCAATTTACAAACGAAGTTTCCTTCGAAATGCATATAAGAAACGAATTTGGGGCGCATCCACCATTTTTGGTAATGTGACAACAGCACGACAAATTTTTAACGTTTTCTACAACTTAAAGTTGATCTATTAAGCCAAACGGAATACAAGACATGATTAACGAAATGAACACAGCGACACAAGAAATTAGATTAAAAATAAATACAATAAAAACCGAAACAATGACAAATACACACACAAATGTTTTATTAGAACGGACGTTTCTACACGACTATATTTACTTGGGCGATCGAAAAAAACAACACCAGTGAAAGATAGCACTAAACATGATGAAATTAACAAAAGTATCAGGTCAAAAAGGCCCGGTTCGCCAATAACCGATGTGTTTTGTTAAAGAAACATAGATTAAGTAATTTTATAGTTTCTAACAAAAGTTGCGGTGACAGAGAACAGTTTACGCCCATCTATTAAACGAATAAAGTGAGTAAATAGCAATTAAGGCAACGTTGTTCATACAACCAAGTTCCATTACTTGAATGACTAAGTTGTCGCATCTTGCATGTTGTTTTCTTACACTTTTTGAATTTCTTTCCAATTTGATCTCAGCCTACTCTTATTACAAAATTAAATTGAGTTGTACACGTTTAATGAACAATTAATCAGTGTGTATTTTTGTTTTAAGTAAAATAAGAGTGATTATTACTTAAACGTAAAACTTTATAAAAGATCACCGCTAGTTCTCCAAACAAATACACTTAAACTCTTAAACAACACAACATTTGCATAAGAATCTAATCTAAATATTTGCAAAATACAAAAGTGCAACATTCAACTAGTGGTGGAATGTACGATTATCGTATTCGTAGCACTATTTGTAGTGGCTTCTATATGGACAATTAACAACAATTCAATGTTGTGCTGAAAACGTAATCTGACATTTCCATCAAGAGGCAATTTGAAAAGAAAATATTTATGCGTAACAGCTCTCTACAGTTTTCAAATGATTTCTCAAGTTTAATAAATTTTGGAAAATTCAATGACGACCGTCTAAAAACTCTCGTTTTATTGAAATCGAAGCAATTAACTCTAATGGTATTTTGTTGCTTGAATCAATAGACCCATTTGAAGATTTGCCAATATTATGAGATGCGGAGAATTGTCGATAAATTTTTGTGTATTGTTTGTGAATTATTTGTATTATTAAATACCGGTATTATTCGTATTTTAATACACAATACGTATTCTATTATTATTTATTGGTATTATTTTATGAATGAATAATATATTCAATGAACTTAATAATACCATCAATATAATGCTTTGAGCATTGTACGATGGATAATCCAATATTTCATCTAACAATGATAGACAAGAGAAAGCTCTAGAGGGTATTTATGTCAGTATACATATATATATAAATCGCCAGTTTAACTGACAATACATAGGGGCCCCAATTATGACAGAAGAACATTATACGAAACGATTGGAAATTATTAATTGAATTTGTTCGCTTAATTCGAACGAAACGATTGCTATTTCAATTTTAGATAAATATAATGAAGATTGGCAATAGAGAATCTTGGCGGGATTTGTTAAGAACAAATCGATCACTAACGTATAAATATGCAAAGACTCAACTGTCTTCAGGCATTCCAACATAAAACAGATGGTTTTATTTGTACAGATAAAGTTGGAATTCTAGAGAGACTAGGAAAACTGGTAAAAATTTAAATTGAGAAAAACTCTAAATGTAAAACTTTTGATACATATCTCCAAAATACTTGAATGATTGATGATTGTTTGATATTTTTTAATTGGCCCAAATTTATTGGTTATTCAAGCAATATATTAAATCGACATTAAGCGAACAAATCGTTTTTTTTAGTAGATCATAAATATTTAGAGTTTTATTAAAAAACAATTACAACTGTATCCAAAATTTCACATAGGATTACAAATAAAAGATTGGAATACTAATTTACCTTCGAGGATTAAATTTATTGAAATAACTCAAATTTTATTCAAATATTAGCAATAGAATTATAACAAGTCGTCCGTTTAGCAAATGCGTACAAACATAAATGGTGGAGTTTTTATTTCCGCTCGCCATAATTGGAAAGTAAACGATGCCTTTCAATGTTTTCATTAGTTCCTATTCTTTCGATACGGAGACGTAATAAAAATGCGGTGTACGAAAAAAAAACGGCAATAATTGGATAAAACAGTTTAAAATATCGCCGACAAAATGCACTATAACTAAATCTACATTTCAACTTTATTTTAGTCGCACAATCGATTACTTTAATTGGAGCTTTTAACAATAACTCTAAAATTATCTTACCCGAGTCAGTTAATTACTGTTGTCTCGTAATGCCAGCAACAGCTAATCAAATTAATGAAAACAAATTAACTGTAATTAGCGAAAAGTGTTTTCTGTTGTTTTCTAAAGAAAACTCAAATTCTCCTGTTAAACTGTTTTTTGTATATAAAGAAAAAAAAAGACGAGCGCAACAAAACATAAAAACGGATTTTTTTCCTCCTCCAGTTTATTTGTAACGTTCATTTAAAGCGCTTGAAGCTCCGGATAAATTTCCCCGGATTTATTTCATTCTTTATCAAGCCTTTCACAATATATCTGTTATTCATCAGATGAGAAAAATAATGACTTGTACAAAAATCATTAAAATTTGTTTTTCATTGTATCTATCTCTGGGAAATTTTTATACTTTTACAACGCTAGAAGTACTATTTCCGAAAGGTATAGAAGAGACATGTGCTTCCGGGTAATGTATTACTTATTCCTGTTCTGAATTTAAAACTTTCGTAACTTTATAACCCATTTCTATTATATCAACTCAACAAATAAAGAAATTTAAAGGTTCGGAGGCAATACGTTTTATAATAAAAATCCGTCAGGTTGAAATTCTATTTCCATAGACTTTAAAAAAAACATTTAATATTAAATAAATATGGTTGTTGTGCTGTTATTGTACGAATTGTTGGCTTTATAGCTCGGTACTGAATTGAGTGTATCTTGTACATTAATTATGTATCGAGGGGATACATTTCGGATGAAATATCTCAAACCTAAATAGCACTGTTTGAGGTTGCTTGTATTCCATCTTCTAGCAGGATTATTGTCCTTTCTCTACCGTACTTTTTATCTTCCCTAACATTATACACATGTGTGTATGTGTGTATATGTGGTATTACAACTAGTCACCAGACAAATAATAGCAAGCCCTTAAAAGTTTGTAGCGTATCCTCTCTCTGTTCTGTATATGTGTGTATTCGTCTCGTTACCCTGTTTTGTATTTATCACGCACACATAAATTATGTCGTCGAATTATACTGTTAGATAAATCTTGATCAGTTAGAATTACTATACGTTTATATAAAATGAGTAGAATTCAAACTAATCAAATTAACTGATACAGAGAATGGTTAATTAATTTCACCTCTAATGTTATTTATTGACCAAAGTCATGATTCGTTGCAAGATTCAACATTATTCACTTTTATAGTCTTCGCACAAATACAAACGTGCGCATAAAATCAAGGAAATTTGTTAATAGTGGACTTTGAGGCGGCTATTTTACCGTGTTTATGAGTAATTTGATATAGTTTTATGTCCTAAAGCTAACGACTTTCCGATTTCAACAATTCTAATTAATATTTTAAGACCTCGCCTGTCGGAGATCTCTCATTAATCCATGCACTACACTTCACTACACTGATATAAATGTCTTTCGGAGAAATTAAGAGATACCAACTTTTATGATTTTTTTTGCAACAAAGGAGTACGTATAATTTTCTGAAGCTTTTAGTGTATTTTATATAGATATTTTTTAAAGTATTTCTTTAACAGATACTGAACCATCAGACGTGCACTCTAAAGCCCACAGTTTTCGTCCTCAACAAGGTTTTAAATTCATTTTAAGAATTGTATCAACCTAGCTTCTTCCAAAAATTGAAAATTACATATTTTAGCGGTGATTAGAAAAGGGTTACAATTTTTGTATTATTACTCCTTATTCAGGTTTACATAGAGTTTGAACGTGCAAAGAATCTGTGATTGGTGAAGAACTTTTTGATTCAAAGTGTAGGTATACAAGTTCAAAAAGTGTCGTTTCGAGGAAAACGTGTTTGAAAGAATGAGCAAAAACAACTAATTTTAGGTATTGCTAAATTTATTTGAAGTACTTACTTGTTATATAGCAATTCTTCTTCTTCATATCCTTGAATTTTACTTTCCAACTCTGTGCATCCGTAAGTCACAGATTTGTTTTACGCACTTTATCGCTTAACTAGTCGCAATTTCATAATAAGCTGAAAAATTTTTCTTCTAAACTTCGATACTTTGAATTATCTAAACCTACTTCCTCTCTTAACAAGAGAATCAGAAATACTGCACACTTTTTTGTTGTTATGAAAAATTAAAAAAAAAAAAGATTATTTGTATGTGGCGAGCGTAATCTTATCGTTAAATGTATGATAACAAAAAATTATAAGAAAATATGCAGACTTCTTAAAGTGAGAACAACTGGCTTGATTATTCATTTCATACAGATTTATTAAATTTATAATAGCAAAAGGAAATTAACAGTCGTCCAGCACAGTGCCGGTCCGAGGGAGGCAAGCTACGGGTACATTTGCCCCGTGCACCGTTGTCAGTGGGGCGAAGAACCATAAACATATGAATAATATTATTTAATAGACAACGGAAAGGGCACATGGAACTGTTGTTTGCCCCGGGCGCAATTTAACTTCGCTCCGGCTCTGGTTCAGCAAGTTCGCATCGAATCCAGTTCATTTCTTTTCGGATGAGTTTTACATGAATTTTGTGGAAAAATTTGCGAACAAATTTAATACACCGTTAGTCTTTTCGTTCCGATTTTTGAGGAAATTACACTACAACTTTAATTGATCGAGACGGTTTTTTTTCTAGATATTTTGGAAATGCCAAAACGTCATATAAGATCTCGAAAATTACTCACTATTAGGAAATCAGTCATTTTCAGTCAATATTGCAAATGAATTTCATATGAAAATATTTTTTTCTTTAAGCAATTTCTCACTAGCTACTCAAGAAGAAAATAGGCAAGTGCCACTCGCCCGGCGCCACCACCATTTTACGGAGTGTGGTATGGAGGTCAAATTGATAAAAGCTGGAGTTTCGCGCGATGAATTGTAACGTCTTTCATCTGAAATACAGTCTATAAACCGAAATTTTAGAAAAAAAAAACAAATTTCAAATCAAATTCATTCACAGTATTTACTGCAGGTCATTGGTTTCCTAATATTGAGTAAACTTCGAGATCTTATATAACGTTTTGGCATTTCCAAAATAGCTGAAAAGTAAGTCCTATCGATCAATTAACGTATGGACCTTGTAGTCTAATTTTTTTAAATACTTTTCCATTTCAATTCACAAACAAACGAAATATTTGAGGTGAAACTGTTAGCTAAAGAATATTAATTTGCGCATTCTTCTAATACTTTCCCAACTAAATTTTCCTGTTAAAGTGCACATGATCGCCTTTCATTATCAACGTAGCAGTTGAAAATATGTTCTGAGAAAATTCACCAAACGTTCTATAAAAAAACATCCAATTTCCTAAACAACTGGAAGAAATGACAGCAGTATTTAGAATACAAAATTGATGAGAGTATGAAAATAATACTACACGTACATGCCATCTTTCAAATATCAATTTCTAACAAAAAAAATCTAATAATTTCATAGTAGAACTTTTGATTTTTATTAACAGAATAGGAGATTAATGTTAATTTCAAGTTTCAAATAATTTCCATTAATTAAAGTGTAATTAATTAATTTTGAAAGATATAAATACTAATTGGATCTTTTCTTTAATAAATAATTCAATTAATCCAAGTTAAGCCTTTCTTACATTAAAGCGAATTGTTAAAAGTTTTCAACTGATGGAATAATTAACGAGGTAATTATCTTTTTCCTCATTTATTTGGAACAATTAAATCACTCGTAATCTCTCCTCTAAACACTCCTTTTTTCATTCCCGAATTTATTATTTACCATTATTCATTATTACCGTCTTAGCGTAAATAGAATGGGGAAGGGGAAAAACCTATCAAATTTGATCTAACATCAAACAGACTTATTTGTATTGAAAATTCCATTTTTTTTTTGATGTAGACAATATTCTTTTTTTAATAAGAATGAAAAAAATGATTAGCCGAATGAGTTTTTTCGCTTTCGGTATTTTCGAAGATTTTAAATTAAAAAAGATATTATTAATAAAATTCTCAAACTCAAGAAAACATGTTGGAATCTGTTTGTTTAAATTATTGTACCGCATAGTTTTCCAACGATTGTTTTAGTTCTTGGTAAAACATAAAGCTGCAACTAACTAGTAGAAAATTTGTTCTAATTAAAACTTTTACAGTTCCATATGCTGTTTCAACTTTGTAGATTGCAATATTGTTATTATTCTTTTCAGTATTACATTTGCTCTGTATGTGTGTTGCCTTTCCGTTCGAGAAAATCAGAGAGAAAAACGTAAGTTTTTCTTGTATATTGTCGCCAGTTGTTTTTCGACGAGTTATTATTAGGAAAAAGATGAAAGAAAGACGGTAGCAATTACGTTTGCAAATAGATAATTAAAAATAAAAAACAGAACTCAATATTTAATCTAAAATGTATTCCGGAAATTCATAATTAATTCGAAAATAAAGTTTATTATACAACAACTGTCGCTAATATTCTGCGAGATAATGACCATTTCATTGTCCACTAATTGAAAAACTTTGAGTAATTGCTATTATTCAATTTAAACAATAAGCAAGGCTGTTTTGTTCCGTTTAGCAGCATTATCAACAAATAAGTCGCAATAATATTTATATATAATGATTGCGAATGCAGTGGATCAAAGTACAGGTACATCGTACATTTATAGAGTTGTGACTCCATTTTCCAAGACTAACTCTCTCGCACAACACAGCATCAACGAGCCAATGGGACGTATTAACAAAACATCAACGAGCACGAATTGAATGATATTGGAATAGGCTTCTCAAAGTGAAATAATTGTGATGGATGAATGCGAATATTATTCTTTCATTTGACTATTTTCAAGTGTCTCGACTAATGGGGATGACAACTTCAACGCAACTAAATTTGTTGTTCTACACCATTCGTTTTATTTGTGAATAAGTGGTTCTTAATGTCCCCCTCTTTTTCCTGTTTAGTTTATATTCAAAATAACAAAGTTGAGTGGATTTGTGCGAGAAAAATAAATCGGAAAACATGCTCAAGTACATCATATAGAAAACAAATTATCTACGATGTACTAAAAATAAATACTGGCGACAAATGAGAGAGGGCGTTTTCTCGAAACTATTTACTTTCTGAACTTTAATTAACACTTAATATGCCTTCTATTTAGTAATTAAACAAATAGGGAGAAGACTGGCGGCTTTATTGTCCTTGATGTAATTCTGACTTTAGAGTAAATAATGCTGGAGAAATTAACATGGCTGAAAACGCCCGATTTTGATGATTATTAGTACAAGATTAGAGGAGTGTACCATAAAGATCACCTATTTTACTATTCTCAGTTTGAAGGACGCATGCACGGTGTCTGATTTAAGGGGGAAATGGGCTTAGAACTTCGTTTTTTGGCCCATATTCATGGCTTTTTGGCAAGGAAGAATACATGTAATATCTCGAAATTTGAAGGTAAATAGAATAATATTTTGCAAGAATAAATAGTAACTGTGAATAGTGTCTACACTCTAAAGCTCAAAGTTTTTATTTTATATGAACACAAGGACATGTAAGTTAAGGTGAGCCAAAATGACTAACCTATCCAATTTATGACCTCAAAAGGGCCTATATGTTGAAAAAAAATCTTCCATTGAGAAAAATTTTTAGGTCAATTGTAAGAGGTATCGGTGACCATTTGAAATTTCCCATTTAAATTATACGTAAAAAAATTTTGTACATTAAAAACGCTATAACTTTTGAACCATTTGAGATAAAAACGTTATCCAGACATATTCTTATAGAGCATTAAATTCTCGAAAAAGGTGTTTCGGAGATGATATTTTAGCTCAAAAATTCATATACTTACGGGCTATGAAAGTTGATGAAAAATATGTACGTTTTTTCAACTTTCATAGCCCGTAAGTACACGAATTTTTGAGCAAAAAGAATCAACTTTGAAGTATTTTTTTATAGAATTCAATGCCCTATAAGAATATGCCTGGATGAAATCTTTATCTCAAACGGTTCAAAAGTTATAGCATTTTAAATAAAAATTTCCGTAATATCTTTAAACTAAACATATCTGTTTTTCATCAACTTTCATAACCCGTAAGTATATGAATTTTTGAGTTAAAAAAAATCAATTCCAAAACACTTTTTTAGAGAATTTAATGCTCTACAAGAATATGCCTAGATAAAATTTTTATCACAAACGGTTCAAAAGTTATAGCATTTTTAAAGGACAAAAATTTTTTCTGTGTTATTTAAATGGGAAATATTGAATGTCCTCCGACACCTTTTAAAATTGAGCTAAAAATTCTTCCCAATGGGAGAATTTTTTTTCAACATATAGACCCTTTTGAGACCATAAATTCGATAGGTTTGTCATTTTGGCTCACCCTAATGTATGTGTATATTTTAGACGTGATTAAAGAAAAGTGCATCATTTTTTGCCTCTTTCTTATAACTTTTGCAATTAAACAGTACTTTAAAGTATGATATTACTCCGAATTGGGGTTCATTTAGAGGGTAAATGTATAAAGAAACTGCCTATCTATTTTGAAAGCAACTGATAAGGAAGCTTTTGAACTGCGTTCGAAAAACAAATCACGAAAGCAACTAATTCAAGGTAGAAATCTATTTCAATTACTCATTTGCTGCATAATCATCAATTTCAGCATTCTTCGTTTTAACCTTTTCTTCCTTTGACTTCGGCGCTTAACCACTCATAACTTCAGACCGAATTGAAATTGTCAGAAAATTTGCCTAGAGTGGGCGAAAAGCTTGGATCTGCTCTGGTTGTACACTCCAGGCGAAAAATGATTAAAGTAGCAAGAATTCAAGTTCTTGTAAAAACTAGCGTCGAAATTTAATGGTTTCATAACCATTAAATTGTTTAATAATAAGCCACACGATCTAATTCGTTTAAGCCGTCCCTGAATCGCACGTGTGGTTTCCAGGCAATTCGGCAAAAAAATATCCGCATGTATACTCGAATGAATTCACTTGTTACTATTTTCCATTCATGTCTTATTCATCCCATATGTTTGTCCCTTTTTTTAATTTTCTCTGTTTTGACATAAAAAACAAAACTCTTTATAACTGTTTGGGGGCGAATTTTCTTGATACACAGACATTTTATCAGGCTATTTACTTTTTTCTTTTTATTTCAAACAACATATATGTGAATATTTATGGTTTGTTTATCTTGGAAAATTCAATTATGTTTTTTTTGTTGTTGCTGTTGTTGTATATTAGAAATGTACCTACATACATGGAATTAAACAAATATCAGTCTTTGATTATTATGGGAAGTCCTAATCTCCATATAATTTTATTTTATATGGAATCAATTGGAATTCTGAATGATTGAGCGAACATTTGAAGCAATGAAATCAAGTTTTCTACATACAAACGAATTTGATCATCGTTTATTGTAAATAGAAATTTGAAAAGCTTTGAAATAAATTGCTCGTATCAAATGAAGAAAAACATAAAAATCTTCAAGCCATTCGAAAAAAAAAGAATAAAAACGAAAAATATCGGAAATAAAATGTAAAGTCTCAACGATTATTGATCGTTTACGTATAAAAACTCCACCAGATTAGAGACACATCAATTATTCGTTTTAATCGCTAGTAATTAATAAAAACGAATAGAATCATTAATCGTTTGTCGTTAATTATAGATGTGGTCAAGTGAGGATAAAAACAACTACCTAACGGTTGGGATAATGAATGGGCGAGCTTTCATGTTATTTTATCAAAATTTGTTCAATAACCAAAGATAATCAATTATCAAACGATGATGGTTACTTAATTTAATGAAAGAAAAATTAATGATTACTCGATAATTTATTGGCAAATATCACAGAGGGAAATCATAAAAACAAAATAACATACCTAAAGAAGACAAACGGGACTCAACAATAAATCATTTAATTTTATAAATTACGACGCTATAACCATTGTATAGAGATCTAATAATTTAACAGAAACACTATCAGGTAACGCATTAATACCATCGACACGATGTCGTTCCAGTGAATACTTTAATCTCTCAAATCTATCTTGACTGAAATCAACAATTTGAAGAATCTTCAAATATTGGAAATTTTATAATGATTTACCTAGCTTTTTCTTTTTTATGCACCAGCATTATATATTTACTCAATTCAGGCGCAAAACGATAAGGTAACAAATTGTGCAATTCTAACCGCCTGTTAAATACCGTAATTAATAACAATTTAAATATTTTCAAGCATACGTACTTGTAGAAATCATCATCTTCACCACCCCAACCGTAGAATTCATTCGACATACCATTAACAGCTTTATAATGTTCACTTTGTATCGCAACAGCACCACCAACAATTGTTAAATATGGCAAATTAAAACGGAACGTATCCAAACTACTCGACATGTGTCGGGGTTTGCGTACACAACCGTACAAATTCCCCGTACTTATTGGTATTAAATCAATATCGTGTAGTATTAAACACGGGTAATTGAAGTTGATTGCAATTTTTGCGCCATAATTCAACATTTTCGCTCGATTAAACGGTAATGTATCGTTTTGATAAACAATAAATAAACGATAGTTTAATTCTTGGTGTTGTAGGAAATTGTGCATGAAATTCAAGAATATCGCAAGTTGTTGGGTACGATTTCTGTACGGTATTATGATTGCAACTTTTATTAGAGCATTACAATGTTTCGGGGAGTATTCGCCACCTGAAATGGTACAATTAAAAAAAAGATTTTCATACAAAAAGCACAATATTACCTAATAGAGGAGGTTGAAATGATTGTATTTTATAAACATCTTCAATTTCAATATCTCGATTATTGATAATCTTCGATTCATAATTACAATTGTTTAGGTTAGGTTTATTGTTGGAATTATCAATGAAGATTAGTTCGTTATGGACATTTTCTAATGGAATATAGTCGTAATGACGTGCATGTCGTGCTGGAAAATAAATCGCAATCAATGCAATTATACCACAGATAATTAAACAACATTTTGCTTGCATCCTAAATCCGACTGTCAAAACATCTTTTAAATATCTGTCATCTGTCAACTATCTAACCTATTTCTCGGTGTATCCAACATTGCCACAACTCCTCCAATTTAGTGTTGTCATATATCACATGATTAGAGACTTGAATTGTGATTGGTGGTTGAAAATCTATTGTTTTGTTTTTTACAGAAATTGCGTGAGATTTGACAACGTTGCGGTTTTATAGGGTCGATCTAGGGGAATTTGGTTGAAATTTCTAGTGAGATTGACGTGGAACCAAGTAGAGTCATGCGCAGTTTACCCTTACGTGGCATACTTGCAACAAGAGGCTGCAGTTATGCCTTTTATTTATTAATTTTTTTTCACGAGTTTTTCTGATAATAAATAAATGTAAGTATTTTATAAAGTTTCCGTTTCGTTTCTCTTTATTTTCATATATAATTGGCCAAATTAGCATTGATAATAGTTCGACTTTGTTGGGTTTAAATTTTGAAAATTTTTGTATTGTACATATGCTCCTATAATTATTTGGATTTATCAAGAATTCGTGTTTTTCTAAATTTTTGGCAGAAATGTAGTAAATACTCGTCAAATCTTTTTAATAATTTTCGTTCAATGCAAATTTAATTTGTTTTGTTTGTTCCAAATTTTCGTTCATTAGTTCAATTGTTTGTTTTTAAACTGTATTTGTTCTTAAATTGAATGTTCCTTTTTTAGCATAACAATGAATCCGCAATTCGTGCCCCAACAACAACAACAGCAACAGCAGCAGCAATTTGGTGCTCCACCACCATCGCAATCGCCCCAAGGCTATGCACAAAATCGTGCCTCACCATCATTAGGATTACCACCGAGTAATTTTCCGAATGTTTCATTAATGCCACCTACAAAAACAATGCCCCAACAATTTATGTCACCAACAAATAATCCAATGGGTATACCACCATCACAACTTCCACCTAATATGAGATCACCAATACCACCTGGACAATTACCACCGACTACAAATGTCATTCAGAATCAGTTTGGACCACCACCACCACTTGTAACGAAATCTGGTGTATCTGATATGAAATTAAACAATCCTCCCACACAATCGCAATTTCAGAATGGACCACCACAATTTCAGAATGGTCCATCGAATGTACAACAGAATGGACCAGGATTTGGGCCACCTCCTCTATCAAATACTCAGGGTAAACACGTTCAATAGAATTAATCATTATTATTAATTTTTCTGAATTTCGTTTAGGTCAAGTACCATCAAATCCCCCTCGTCCTCCGATGTCTATGCCTGGACAAAATCTTAATCCATCGCAGCCGTTGCAATCACCGATGCCACCAACATCTCAACCAATGCAACCACCCATGCCGCCGACGTCGCAACCATTGCAACCACCAATGCCACCAACGTCGCAACCATTACAGTCAGCAATGCCACCAACTTCGCAACCGTTGCACCCTCCAATGCCACCAACTTCGCAACCATTGCATCCACCAATGCCACCAACGTCACAACCAGCACAACCACCAATGCCTCCGATCTCGCAGTCATTACAACCACATCAAGGATCACAACAATCGATGCCTCCAACTTCTCAACCTTTACAACCGCCAATGCCCCCAACTTCCCAACCTTTACAGCCACCATTACCGCCGATGGGCCACCCTCCACCACCAGCTAATAATCAACCACCATTCATGAATCAACCTGGTCAACCTCCTTTACCTGGTCAAACTTATAAACCAATGAATCAATCGATGCCAAATCGTATGCCACCAGGTCCAGGTCAATTTAATCAACAACAACCACCACGTCCAATGCCGGGTCAAATGCCTCCCAATCAATATCAAACACCTTTATCGAATCAAATGCAAAATATGTCTTTAAGTGGTCCTCCTACTGGCCGATATCCTGCGATGAAGAATGGTGATACTGGACCACCACATATGCCACCACCTATAAATCAACAGCATATTAATGGCCAACAGCCACCACCACCACTACCGCAACAACAGATGCGAGGACCACCAGCTCCTGGATATCCACCAATGCCTGGTCAACAGCCAATGGGTGGTGGTTATCCTCAATCTGCTTATCCACAACCACAACAACAACCGAAACGATTAGATCCTGATCAGATGCCCAGTCCTGTATGTTTAATTTTTACATTTTTCTTAATTGATTTTTAACTGACATAAAAATGTTTAGATTCAAGTTACAGAAGATGATCAACATAATAGATCTGGAATATTTTGTACCAATCAAAAGGGCCTAGTGCCACCGTTAGTGACAACAAATTTCGTTGTTCAAGATCAAGGCAATGCAAGTCCGAGATTTATTCGCTCTACAATGTATAACGTTCCAATATCACAGGTAGAAAATATCATCTTTAAAAATAATAACAAAACTAAATAATTTCTCTTTCGAATTAGGATATAATGAAACAAACTGCAGTTCCATTTAGTTTAGTTATCAGTCCAATGGCTAGAACTTTAGATGGTGAGTATCCACCACCAATTGTTGATTTTGGTGCATTGGGTCCTGTTCGTTGTATACGTTGTAAAGCCTACATGTGTCCATTTATGCAATTTATCGATTCTGGGCGACGTTTCCAATGTTTATTCTGCAAAGCAACAACTGATGGTAATTATGATTCTTTAATAATTAAAAATTTCTATACACAATTTGCTAAATTAATCGAATTCCAGTTCCAACGGAATATTTCCAACATTTAGATCATACTGGACAACGATTAGATCGTTATGAACGACCAGAACTTGTATTGGGTACATACGAATTTGTTGCAACAGCTGATTATTGTCGCAATAATACATTACCAAAACCGCCAGCAATCATTTTTGTTATTGATGTCTCATATAATAATATTAAATCAGGTTTAGTACATTTATTGTGTTCACAAATGAAGGAAATCATAAAGAATCTACCAATCGATCAAGGACAGGAGAAGAGTAATATGCGAGTTGGATTTATTACATACAACAGTTCTGTACATTTCTATAATATCAAGGTATTTAAGTTTATAGAAAATTTATCATATTTCTTTTGTGGATATTTCAAATTAGTGGTTGCCATTCGTCAGTTGTTATAAAGACCAATTTCCAATATGCGTCAACATTTAAAGGGTTGTCACTTAAAATCCACCTATTTGTAAATGGATTTCAAACCGTGGCGAACTATTAAGAGTAGATTTGATTTGGTAAAAGTTGAATTGGAAAGCTATCCAATTGTTTACCCCACTCATGCTTGTGATAAATAGAGATCGGATATTTGATGAACATTTTTATCGCTAATAAATAGTCTACTCTAGTGATGGGCACAATCGAATGAAAAGAACAATCGAAAGAATCGAAATCGAGAATTTTTAACAATCGAATGATTTTATAATCGACGAACTATAACATCTCATTTTTTGATGTTTAATTTAATAGTCTGGCTTTATTATATAGTAAAATAAAGAACAATCGATTCGCACACTTTACATTACATTTTTAATATTAGTCCTAAGAAATTAATCGTTTATGTATATACAGTCTTTGTATCAATTATATAATTTATTGTCCATTGCTTTCCCATAAAATCATAAGATAGACAATGAAAGTATATTTGGCAATTTATGATTTATAATAATAACATAAAACTGTAAAATATCTTTTTCTCAATACTAACAGTTGAAAGTCGACTTTACTTTACTAATATCTCTATAGTAAAGTGACACTTTTCTTCACTAGTGACTTTTACTTTCTACTGGAAGATACTAAAAATAATGTTCAACAACTTTATTTTCAATTTAACAATAATCATAGTAATAACAATAATAATAATTCAAGAGAAAAAAGAATGATAAATATCCCCTTAAATTCGCGGATTTGCCTTCGGCCTCGTGATTCAAACTATCCGCTCTTGTGAAAAATGCCACTTTCCGACCTTGTAAAGTAAATAACTATTTCCATTTAGGAGTATTAGGACAAAAATTGTTTAACATAAAATTTAAATAAGGATCATGTTTTAAAGAATTTCTAGAAAAGCCTGTAGCTACACTTGCTTGAGCGTTATCCTAAAAAATCTAACAGTATTGGCAACTCTTGTGAACAATTACGAGACAATCATCATAAAAGACATAACAAAGATATTTCTGATTACATATTCCTCAACTTTTTTAGCGACAGAATGGCACGTGTTGAGATTCCCTATCCAATCCACCTTGGTTTGGGATGTATCGGTTATATCGACGTTCTGATTTATATGTCGGAACACCTTGTTAGGTTAATTTAGTTGAAAATGATTTTTCTTGTTGGCTTATAATAAAAAGAACAATCGATTTATTTGTCTGATAAATAAAAAATGTAAAACGACGAATTACCAATTACAATTGAAAATCCACGAAAGAGACCGGTTTTTGCTAAGACATGGCTTTTATTAGTTTTACTGTCTCGACTTTAACGAAGAACGACAACCATCCCTTACGTTGGGGTTTTCTGTGCTAATATGTTCATTATAGGCTGAAGTGACGGTCACCTACAATTTGTAGCAAATGTTTCTTTAGAATCTTTATTTTTACAATTAATTTAATTTCGCGGTTTAACAGCACGTACAAGTTTTCTCCTTTTTTCACATATCTCATATTTGTATCAAATGATTACTTTTGTTATGTATGTTTTTTTTGTAATACAGTAAAACTTCGTTATAGCGCTCCCATTTATAACGATTTCCCGGCTATAGCGCTTTGATTCCTTGGTCCCGGTTCCAGCGACTAATTTGTTATAGTACTTCTGTTCGCTACAACGCTCCAATTTCGCGCTTATAACGCTCCATTTGAGGATTTTTCAATATACATACATACTTGAATTATTAATCTTTAACTTTGTTTTGTAAACACTAGAAAGAAATAAAAATAAATTAAGATTATATTTTTAAAAAGCAGGAAGAAATGGGTTCTGGATATTAAAATAGGTTTTGTTAAGTTTTACTTTATTTAAAACGAGCAAAATACTTGCAGTTTGTTTTTATACGTTTTTTTAATGTGCAAAGACCTTTTAGAATAAGTTTTGCTAACTTTTGACCGTTTTTAAGGTTTCCCGGTTATAGCGCTCTTTTTCCCAGGTCCTTGGAAGGGCGTTATAACGAAGTTTTACCGCATTTGGAAAAAATAGGTTTATATTCTCATATTATTAAGATTTTGATTTTTTATGACCAATTATATTCGTTCCTAATATTCACTTAGTAATACATATTATTAGTAAATCATTCGAATGAATTCGACACGTGAATGATGAAATCGTTACTATTCGATGGCAATCGATTCTCAGACGACTCTTCGATTCTAAAGGTGAATTTACACGGGGATAGTAACTTAAGCAAGTCACTAAATTTAGCCACTTGTATTGTGTAAACTTTTGATTTAGTACTAAAGACAGTAAAAACTTTAGTGCCTTAGAACTAAATCAAACGTTTACACAATGCAAGTGACCAAATTTAGTGACTTGCTTTAATTACAGTCCCCGTGTAAATTGACCTTAATTGTAAGTGTTCGAATACGAATGTTTACAATCGATTGTTTCGAAAAGTAGTCAACAATCAATTGTTTCGATTACTTTTATTCGATTGCGCGTATCACCAGTCTACTTTGCACCTAAAATATTGTCTTGTTTACCTTATGCTTTTATTATCTTGTGCAATAAATTACCATTGTTTAATAAGTGAATAGACATAATTATATCTACAAGCGAGTGGATAAAGTAATTTTTCAAACACTATTATTAGTGGATTCACTGATCTATTCACTAGTCATAAAAGTATTTTCTTGTTTAATATTTACTTAACTTTTGTCAACGGTTTTCCAATATTGCCTTCATTTTTCTAGTTTGTTTTTTTTTACTTTATTTGCATGAAATAAAACTTTGACCTCAAAGAAATATTGTTGGTTGTCTCACAAGGCAATTTTCAAATTATACAGCCTCTAATTACGAAAGAATTAGAAAGTTACATTGCAACACACCAATATTATTTACAGGGTACGCTGGCCGCACCACAAATGCTAGTTGTGGGCGATATACAAGATATGTTCATGCCACTATTAGATGGTTTCTTATGTACACCTGAAGAATCCGGTCCTATAATTGATGCCTTAATGCAACAAATACCTGAAATGTTTGGTGAAACCCGTGAAACTGAAACAATTTTATTACCAGCAATATTAGCCGGTTTAGAGGCACTCAAAGCATCCGAATGTACTGGCAAATTATTAGTATTTCATTCAACATTACCAACAGCTGATGCACCGGGTCGTCTAAAGAATCGTGATGATCGTAAACTTTTAGCAACTGATAAAGAACGTACAGTCTTATCACCACAGAATCAGGCATACAATCAATTAGGACAGGATTGTGTTGGGGCTGGTTGTTCAGTTGATTTGTTCGTTTTCAATAATGCTTATATAGATTTGGCAACTATTGGACAAGTTTCACGATTGAGTGGTGGTGAAATTTATAAATATACATATTTCCAAGTACGTTTGAAATTATTTGTAATAAAAAATTGAAATTTTGTTAATTTTCTTATTGATTTAGGCTGATTTGGATGGTGATCGTTTAATTCGTGATATCATTACTGATATTAGTCGTCCGATTGCATTTGATTCAATCATGAGAGTCCGTACATCAACTGGTGTAAGACCGACTGATTTCTATGGTCATTTCTTTATGTCGAACACTACAGATATGGAATTAGCTGCAATTGGTACAAATTGTATTAATTATACTCTTAACTTTTTTATTTATTTTGTTTTCGTTTAGATTGTGATAAAGCTGTGGGTGTTGAAATTAAACACGATGATAAATTATCAGAAGATGACGGCGTTTATATACAAGCAGCTCTACTTTACACTTCATGTAGCGGACAAAGACGATTACGTATTATCAATTTGTCATTGAAAACTTGCTCACAAATGGCCGATTTGTATCGTAGTTGTGATTGCGATACAATTATCAATTATCTAGCGAAACAAGCAACCTTTAAATTACTCGATAATAATCCGAAAGCAGTTAAAGACAGTATTGTAACAAGAACAGCACAAATGTTGGCAACGTATCGTAAAAATTGTGCTACACCAAGTAGTGCTGGTCAATTAATTTTACCCGAATGTATGAAATTATTACCATTGTACGTAAATTGTTTATTAAAAAGCGATGCACTATCCGGTGGTTCTGATATGACATTAGATGATCGTTCTTATATTATGCAAGAAGTTATGATAATGGATGTACCAACATCTGTGAATTACTTCTATCCACGATTGATACCATTAAATGATATTGATTTAGATAAAGAACCAATACAAATACCATCACCAATACGTTGTACAATTGATAAAATGAACGATCAAAGCGTTTATCTATTAGAGAATGGGATTCATATGTTCCTTTGGATTGGTTTAGGAGTAAATCCTGATTTTATTCAGAAAGTTTTCGGTGTACCATCTGCGATACAAGTTGAAATTGATCGTGTAAATCTACCAGAATTGGACAATCCACTTTCAATAGCAGTTAGGACGATTATTGACGAGATCAGAGTACAAAGACATCGTTGTATGAGGGTAAGTTGTTTTGTTTTTGTTGTTATTTGTTGTTGAAATACGAATTTTGTTGTATACTCTCGTTTATTTCGATTTAGTTGACAATTGTGAGACAACGTGAAAAATTGGAACCTGTATTTAAACATTTCTTAGCCGAGGATCGTGGTACAGATGGTTCGCCCAGTTATGTCGATTTCCTCATTCATATGCACAAAGAGATAAGGGCTTTATTGAGCTAGCAGAGGAAATATAATGCATGGTGATAGAGTGTTATTTATACACAAATTGATTTCCATATTTTATTTACTTATTTAGAATGATTCGATAGAAAAAAAATTATTACATGTATGTTATTTTTCTCGTATTTTCTCTTCTGTTCAGTTGAGATCAAAGAAACAATTCTTACTATGGTTGTTTTCATGATAAAAAACATTTGCGGATTATTGCTTGTTTCTTAATTCTATATTGAATTTAATTATTTTATATTTGTATATTAATGGTGCCCATTATACGGTTATAAAAAATATGTAAAAAACTAATAAAACATATGTAAGAATTTTTCTTAGAGGATATCTGTGCGTTACCTCTGAAATCCTGTAATTAAAATCCCACCATCTCGGTCCACATTATTTAATTAAAAGAAAACTGTAATTGTTTTCGTTAATTTTATCTCGGTTAACGGTTGAACAAAAAAAGAAAATTCTAAAGTTTACGAAAAGTTTACGTATAAAATTTTTAATTATTTCAAACATCTTTTCGGTATGTTGAAAGTTTATTCATCAATTATTACAGCTTTATACCGGCCTTTCTACCTAAATCTAATGGCGAGAACTCATTAAATTTATTATTTCTTTTATTACAAGAACAATACGAGGGTATTTCAGCGCATTTTTATTCGAAACGTGAAAATTTCCAGTCTCTCAATGTCAATTCAACTGAAATATATCGTCAACAATGGAAATGGTAATAAATCACAAAATTGTTGTTCTGTAGAAAAGTGACGGTTGAAGAATTATTTACATAAAGTGTCATTTAAAACTTTAAAAACTCGTCTTTCACAGCCAAATATCCATAAATGAAATTTCTATGTTTTGATGAGGGTTGGTAGGGTCGGCGTCGGTGCTGGTGATGGTGGTGGTAGTAATAATGAATGAATAAAAACGGTTGAGATCTTAATCGTGGAATGATAAATTTAATGCTATTGATTTTCATAAAATCGGATACAATGAAAGTTTACAGAAAATTGCAACTTGACAAAATTGTATTTTATTTATTATATCGAATGTTGCAATAAAAGCTTTCAGGAGAACTAGCAAGTTTTCCCCTTCAATCTCAAGACTGCATTTAACAAGTTTTGTTAGATTCGTAAAAACTCCATCGAACCCAGTTTAAAGAAAAACGAAGAAAATTGTGATAGAAAAATTGCATGTAACAATTCAATTTGATCGTTTTAGTTTGGTTTGTAATTAATCTTGAACACGACAATCAAGATCGGCACCAATGGCTTTTTCGGTAATTACATGGATATTTATCGTTTTGTGACTGTTCTAATTTCCCGGAATAACTTGTCTAGTCAACTCCAGGCACCTGTTAATTTTTGGGCGCATGTCTATATTGTGTTGAATGTAAAGAGAGTGTATATACTTGGTGCAGGTCAACCAGCTACCGACGTCGACGGCGATATCTTTTTTCCCACTATAGGAGCGAATTCAGTTCCGTCGCGAACGCTCTTCTTAGTGGATGGATGCGCAGTCCTGCTGGTTGTGGCGACGCTAGTCTTACGCTAAATACAAATAATATACCGGCACGAGGAACTGATAGTAGTGTGATTAATACATTTTTTTTTGGGTAGTCGAGAATAACAACAATAAAAATAAATTAATTTTCCTGTTAGATCATCGTACTAGTTCCCGAATAGTTATATTTAACATATTTCGTGTATACGAAACTAATTTTAAAATTAGCATCCTGTTGAAAAGTTTTACGAATTTAGCCGATATTTTTTGTTTGAAAACTCTCGAAATAAACTCAATGATTCGATATTTATTAAAAAACTTATTCGACAATATGTGAATTTGAATGTGTCGTTACCGTATCTTTGTATCTGTTTAATTCGATTAAATCACCACTGGTTTTTTGTGTACTGAAAAATTTGATAAAAAAAAAAGACGAAACAATGCTTCTATCAGTTTATAAACAACTTCTAGTCCTCGCAGTGCTCGTGTGTTTTACAGGTGAGTTATTCTTTTTTATTTGGTTGTTAATCTAGTTTGGCACATTTACATTTGTTTCCCGTCCCGATTTAAATTTAATTTAGAAACGTGCAGCTTAAAGAAATTTTAATAACACAAATACCGATGTTTTAAAGGCAAGAGGGTTCTCTATATTTATACAAAAGATGTGGAATATTTAATGTTATTAAAAAGTTCAAGGGATCGTTCGTTGTATTTTGAATATAAACGAGTTGTTTTAACAATTGCAAGCTAATTACGTGGCAAAGACAGAAGTTTTCTCTTCAACCCATACAACTTTCATTAAAAAAAAAAATATTATAGGTTTTGTGATAATGTTTTACAACTTCACAACTCGATTGTCACAGTAATCCAACAAAGCCTCAATGATTATAAATACAGGTCGAGTCGTTAAAAGAAATGCCATTTACGTGGGAATTTCCTCTCTAACATCCTTAATTATATCTTATATAATAATATAGCGCCGCCGAAAAAATAAATAAAGCGGACTACTGCTTTTTTAATTCACAACGATCTTAAATAGCGTGTGAGCTTCATTTTTAATATCTCATTATGAATAACTTCGAGGTTGCGTACGGTTTCTTTTTTTATTGTTAATTACAAACATAAATACACTTTGGGGGTGGAAACTTCCGAATTTAGATAAAGAACGCCCTTACCTCATCACTACTAGTCTTCTACATAAGAAGCAGTAATTTCTGTTCACAACTTGGAACGTATTAACGATTTCGGTCACGCTTGTGCACATATCTAAAACGAGGGGACATTTTCGAATACATTAAAATTGTCTGTTCTATAAAGGGTTCAAATCATTATGGCTAATATCATCTGATAGAGTGCAATTTTTAGGTGATTCGGTTCCTGGAAATACTTTCAGTTCAAATTGGTACTTGTTAGATTTATGAACCCTTAGGATTTTATGGTAACGACATAAAGTCTGTAACTAGAGAAACTGTCTAATTGCTGCTTTTTATATCTAGATCGTAATCAATTTTGATGAATATAGGTAACACATGTGTAACGTTATTTATTTATTCATTTGATATTCTTCCGGGAACCTTTAAACATAAATTTAGCTTTTACAATAAGCAGTTAATAATAGAAATTCGTGTAACACCAGTTATCTATGTTTACGTATATTGTGTTAAAACTATTATTTTACTGAAAATTGCATTACTCGGACACGGGACGTCTGATTATTAGTACCACAAGTCGGATTGTACACCGTGGCCGCCTGGAACATGAACACCGGGGACAAAAAATAGCGCAAAAATCTTAATGCGTGCATTTGGGATCTGCCCACTTGCGTTAAAGAAGTAAAAAAACAATAAGCTACATATAGAGCGCCTTCCAGTATTTTCGATCACCTTGAAGTCGGACAACCCGTACGCAAAGAAAAAAAATATATCCAAGATATCTTCAAAAGGTTATATCAACTACATTTGTAATTATTTGAGGTTTTTTTTTGTATATTCAGAAACTTAGTAAAAATTAGTCCTGTTTTATTGATCACGCTCAAAACTCATCATAAACAAAGTACAAGATCGTGGGCAGTTGATTTGAAAGATCTGAAAAAACGCTGAAAAAGACTTTGACCAATCAATAAAGGTGATGTATATATCACGTTTGCTTTTCATGCCTCGATTTCAAAACTGAAAGTCCTTATCAGTCGTGTACAAATACACAAAAGGGGCGTTCTTGTTATAACTCCTTCAGCAGATTATGGCTTGATATTATCATATTACTTTTCTTTTGATGTTTTGTTGTTTTTTTTTATCACAGATAGTCACTCAATTTTTGTGGCCTTTGATAAGATCCAATTCCTTTATCGATTTCGCAACAAATAACGTGTTTAACTTGTCTTTATGATTATAATAATCCGTTCTTATGATACAGAATCCGGTTTCAATTAACAGTCTTTGTTTTTGTGATCATTATTGTTATTCTCTGATTTGAATTATAATTTAATCGCAAAATAATCGGTATTGATAGAATAATAGATTTTAGAACTTTTGCTTAATATAAAAACTTCTACTCTCATTATTGATTAGTATTCCAAACGTTAACTCAAAGTTAAATATTGGTACAGTTACAGTGAAAAACGTTTATAATAATAATTTACAAAATTTTTGCAAGTCGGTTTTGCTCGGTTTTGAAATCTGTTTTCGTTTAATTAACTCTCAAAATAAACATTTGGCAAATGTTTAATCAGAGAAATTATTCAATTTTGTTAATGTTTTATTTTTATTTATGCGGCACACTTTAGATCCCACCTACAACATTTAATATAAGAATCGTTGCCAAATTTCGTTAGAGGCAGTTTTATTTGGTAACAGTGAAGAATTGAAATTTATTGTGGAATTACACAAAATACACAAAAATAAAGGATCGACTCATCAATTTTTGTATTTTGTAGAACTATTGTATACAGCAGTGGCGTTTCATCTAAGCGCTTTTAAGACTATCATGTATCTGCAACAAAAAAATTTTCAGCGTTCTCTGTTCTTCAAGCGAAAAAACAGTTTTAGCAAGCCTGTCTAGGTATGTGAAATGATGCTCTTTACATAGTACGTCTTCTGAAAACGATTAGACGATGTCTACACTTTGAATGCGCTGAAAAGAAAACTTCAGAGCATAGAAAAAGATTCGTCTATATTTTACTATTTGTAAATACCTTGCGTTCATCGTCAAAATTTCAACATTAGTAAAGCAAACGACGCCCAATTGTGCAGGCTTTGTGGCCACAAAAAACATGTTACCAGTGCGTAGACAATTTAATTGCTATGATGTCGAAGCCTTTTATTGTAGCATTCAATTAACTTTCTATCGTGAAATTAAAAAAATAAAACAACATTGCCGAGTTAAATATATGTTTTTTGTCGTGGCCAAGGAACTATCGAGCGTATTTTTAGCAATATTCGTCAAGTCCAAGAGAAGATTTTGAGAACCATTGGATGGATTTTGGATGAAAATAAACAAATTTTAACCAACCTTGTTCTATTTTGAACGTATTACTATATAGATTTTCTTGAAAAATATAAATTTTCCTATGTAATTTTTGGAAAATTTCCAGCAACAACTGCCTATACTTCCAACCAAAAAGACTCCCATAATTACAATATAAATTATTTAATTATTTAATGTCTACGTATATACAGTTCGTGTATTGTAGATAATCAAATAAAGTAAACTATTTACTAATTAATAATGGCCTGTATTTAATTTACTGACAAACCAATAGATTTATTTTAAATGCATCTATTTGTGCTAAAGTTTTAATTAACTCGATGTAATCCTAGCACATACACATTGTTCAAATCATTAATTTAAAATTAGATTTTAAGAGACCGTTCATTTGCAAATAAAAGTTTCTTGTTTGTATTTATAAGGGTTTATCTTGTATTTCTTTGTTGACTTTAATTATTATAAGAGACCGTCTCCCGTTCGTTCAGTAAACGCTTGTTGTTGTTGGCGTGGACACTATTCATAAAAGAAAAATAATATTTATACATGATTACATGAAACAAAGCCGCCCCAAAATAAAATGTCATGTTATACAAACCTTATAATATTTCTAAGGGTGAAATATTTAGTTTTTCTCAACAAAAGTTGGCTACAAAACGGGAAACAGTTCGGTATTTTATATATATAAATTTTTTTGCTCTAAACCTTTTGTAGCTTTATTTTTCTCTGATCTACGTTGAATAGCAAGGAAGAAAAACGGGTCAATACGTGTGTCTCACTGATAAATTCTCAAATAAAGTTACGCTTTTATGTTGTATTTTTCCCACAACATTAATAATACAACATGAATTGTATGATATTAAAATAAAACAACAACAAACAAAAAAAATTAAAACCCTCTCAAGAACAATGACAAGGGTCAGTTTAAGAATCTAAACGGCTTTATACCATCCCTTACCGGAACTTTGGTTGAGTACCCATGGAACGCCGGATGTGAGAAAACACGCCACATAAGAACGAAGAGAATAGGGTTTTAGACCGGTGAAGACGATTATAAATGAACAGGTGGCGGAATGGGCTAGCTGCGAAGCTAATGTTGAAAGCTGAAACGTTAACGGCTAAATAAAAGGCAAAATAGATAAGTAAAGATGATTTCGTTTTTTCGAAATTCAACTAAAAGTCTACATTTTACAACGTGAATTATTCTCTGTAATATTTTACTGGTAGTTTAATAGAATTAAATGTAAAGCATTTCACGGCTATTAAATATGCATAGCACATTATACTTTGCTTATTCTTAAATGGTTTATTTCGGCCGTATATTGCCTATCTACTACCATTTTCCAATTCTTGATCATGTATAGATATATTTTATAATGTAATGAAGTAAGATAGATGATTTCCAACAGAGAGATTTCGAATAAATTGACTTTATATTCTATTAGGGGCAAGTACTGTTGTCTAATTTAATTTCTGTTGGAAATATTTTAAAGTGGTGTAGCGGAGATGTCTCGCCATCATCATCGTCATCAACGTACCGTACTTTTCACAACATTTTCGTTATATTCATGATGAAGTCGAATGTGTCTAATTGAGAAAAGAGCAATAAGGAAATTTTTAAGTGGCGACGCATTTCAAAAAGACCATTGACTTGACGACAAAAGAGCAATCCCATTCAAGACCCATATTTTCTAAATAACTCAACTATTGAGAAACTTGCCACATTTTTTAGTCGTTTTATCATTCGGCTCGTTTTAAAACAAACAAAAAAAACACACACACACCGTGCTCGTTGATAATCGATATCAAGCGCTAATTACAGATTTCAGTTAATTAAACAATTTGTATATTACGGGAGAGCTTTATCTTCAATTCCATCTCCATTGTGTTCTTCGGGCGTCTTTTATACAAGTCTTATTGCAGACTCTTATTTTCACCTCTATTTATAAAACAAGAGTCTCCTTAACGAGATTACAAAATGATTGCTTTTATATAGGACTGGCAAATGAAATAGGTAATCGTTGTTTTTGGCAGTGACTGGATTAAATCATATTATCAACGTGTTTATCAGTTACCTTTGAGTGACCAAATGGGTTAAATTTGGTCGAATCCAAAAACGGATTCGTCTAAGATCGCGTAGATCATGATCAGTTTTACAGAATGAGAAGAGCTTGGGTACAGGTATGTGCCTAATTCATTGGCCACAACCGTAAAAGCTACAAACGTCGTTATTAGAGCCTTCAAAAGTTATGCTCTCCTAAAACTCGATGTAAACTCTTTGTTTGATTAACCGAACACCGTTTACTTAACTGGAAAAAGTATGTATAGTAAATTTGCTGGTTGAACGTGAAATTTCAAATGTCAAAAGTGCAACTGCACGCTCCAAAAATCCCCAACTATGTGGTATAACATCTGGAAAATTTATAAAATAACATTGTGATTCATTCCAAAAATTATTTGGAAATCACTAAAGTACTTAAAAAAGGTCAAACATACAAAACAATCGTAATAATATCAAATTTTGAGGTTACAAAAAAATATGTAAACAAACTCTTAGGGATTTTTGGAGCGTGGAGTTGCACATTTGACATTTGAAATATCACGTTCAACCAGCAAATTTAGTATAACTCGGACTACATTTGCACATTTCCTAAACAAAACCTATTTCTCCAATTTATTAATTAACAATCCGAAAGGAGAACATCTGAAGCGTTTCAAACATTTTTGGGGTGGTGCATTGTGATCCAACTTGTAGATTGAGATGATGATTTCTATAGAATTGCACCCTATAATCAATGCCAACAGATCTAAATTGTTTTCTAGTTAAATTTGCAACCTATTAGTGTTGAATTGAAATAGACAAGAGTTTGGAGTATGCCAAAAAAAAAAAACAACGAGACCCCCATAGCAATTTATACAAACTCATGCAGATGCAAGAAGGGGATTAGAAATAATTCCATTTATTATTGAAAGTGAACATTGAAGAGTTCATTAAATGTTAAGGGTTCAGTGAAGCGGATTAGTAGGAAGAGGGATCGTCAAACAAAAAGTACTTGAAGTTGAAATACAAATAATAATCGTATTGTTATTAAATTATAAGTTTTCGCAAATATAATTTATAAAATAGGTAATTAAAGTAATTGCATTTTGAAATCGATATAATTGCAAGCAAATAAGTCTAATATTATTTAATGTTGTGCGGCATCATCAACTCATATTAAATTTAATAATTTTCCATTTTAGTAACTTGTATAAATACAATGATAGAAGGCTGATCTTTGATTTTCACATATCAAATAACATCTTCACAGTTTCAGTATCTTTTGATCCCTTTACTGACCTGTAGAATAGCAAATATGATATAGTATTGTCTCTCTGACAATATCAAGTGGTCCTGAAGATCAAAGATTCATCCAATCCTTTAAGCCAGTTTGATCTCTTTAGAAATTTAATACTTTTATACGATATTTACATTTTTTGAAAGCTCATAGGGGATTTTCGTCTATTTATATCCGATCTTGAATAGAAATATTTGTCACAATGTCGGTGGTGTTAAATTGTTGAAAACATGCATAATTTTTGGTATATCGTTCCTTTTTTTTCTGGAGAATGTGCAAAATAAACGCCTGAATCATTAGGGTATTTTTATATGCGTATGTGACAGAGAAACAAACGTTGGTACGTACTCTGTCGATTTAATGGGAATATTTCAAATGGTCGTTGATAAAATTAGATTGAAATCGGATGAATTTAGCGATGGTTATAATTGGATATGAGTATTTAATAAATAGCGCTCGTAGCGTTAACCCAATTTTTAAATTATCATTATCAATATCAAATATCTCATGGACTACAACAACAAAAAAATGCCATTATTTAAATGTAAACCGAGTTCGTTATTTTTATAAATGGAAATAATAAAATAGCAGACATTGATTGACGTTTTATGTGGAAAACCGAGTATTATAATTTATTAAAATTTTGTACTACACATTTCCATAAATTATATTTATACACCTACGCACTTTAAATTTATAAAGCGTTTATTTTTTTCGGGCAATTTCATTTTACCAGCGAGCCCCAATTGTCGCTTTAATTCTATTTATTTTTATTGATCGATTGTGAGTTCTGAGGATTTAGTTTGGTATATTTGTTGCGAAAAAAGTATGTAGTATTTCACTTGTCAATTGTCGACAATAAGACGGCTTCCGGAATTGGCTCAAAGCTCAACTTTTTCAGTCGCAATTTATATTTCTTAAATAAATCTATTTGCTACCAATAAAGAAAAGTCAATTTATAAAAATTTTATTTTCAGTGCTTTTGTGAAAAACTTGACGAAATCCATTCACTTGTTCTTAGATCTCTCGATTTTCCGCACAATCAGGGCCGGCTCAAGCTTTTATGACGCTACAGGCAAACTTCTTGTCGGCGCCCCTCTCATCAAAGTTAAGACTGTTCTCGTTTTTTTTTGACGCACTACAAATGCTCTTAAAAATATGCGCACAATAATCCTACTTGTGAAATAGTTACCGCATGCAATTTTTCCTCTTGACTGAAGTCATTACATTTTTGCAACCAAAAACTAGCTCTACTGGAGGCTTACGTAACTATAATAAACATCTATAAACAACTGAGGACTTGGGGACTGCTGATTCATGCTCGTTTTTTCTATATTGTTGATCCTGTCCGAGAAAAAATGTTGGAAACTACTGCCTCAAAGTAGCAAATGCGGCAAGTGTCTATTGTCTTCTGCAAATCGATGGTTTGGTCACTGCAAGATCTCCCTTTTGTTTCATTTTAATGATTACAAGTAGAGATTTGTCGTTCAGAGAAAAGGAGGTCTCGTCTCGTCTTCACTATCGAGTTAAAATATCTTTATCCGCTCGGTTTCTCTCGTCAAGATGAAACTAGAAACAGGCCTCTCTCGTCTCATATTATTTCCCTAACAAAAGTGAGAACTAATCAATTACGTTATCAACTAGAAACTGCTCCAATGCATGAGCAACTTTGTTGGTAACTGTATTCTCAAAAGAGGTTCGGTTGTCTCGTATTTATTTGACGATAGAAACGTTTTTAATCGTTCGTTTCGACGAGATATGAGAGATTCTCGTCTAGGTGGTATCACTAATTACAGGGGATGTGTCAAAAAGTCTGAACCCTTTGCTATATTTTATTAAAGCATGTATCGCCTCACGAAATCAAATACTTCTGTGTAATAACAATAATTCTTTATTTATGCTCGTGTAGGTTTCATGTCGTGTGAATCGATCGGTATAATCTTTCGATCTAGTTTTTACCCTAAATTACCAACATTTCATAACATGGACAAAATATCGACTCATGCAAATGCAGGTTGCAACTAGTGGGTTGTAGCAAAGTTTCCAAATTAGGAAATTACATTTGGCAACACACAAAAAGCTATGTTTTTGTCTGTGTGTGTGTTCCTTAGAGAAAGAGATGGACTTTAAAATATATATTTGTACGGTTCCAGTAACACAGAAAAGTTATTAACTCACAACTTAACCAGGGTGTTACATCTTTCTATGTTCGAACCAATCTATATACAATATTTTATAGATTTGAACAGAGCGCACAAAATAGTAAAACGCTCCAAAAATTGAATATATTTACATGGTGTTTATATTTTGTACGTGAAAAAAAAATTATAAAGCCACCCTAAAGATGTTCCCGAAAAATTGATTGTGTAAAGTTCATAATATAAAAAAACAACAGAATTGGAAACTATCGCAAGCGAAATATTACACAACCGTGTAATTTCTTAGTGAATATATAATGCGGAAAGTAAATTTTAAAATTTACCCTTAAAATCCGAAATCAATTCGAAAGACGAATCCAATTATGCTATTTGATGATCTTCAGTTGTCTACTTCAGATACAGGTACACCAATTTAAATAAATTTTCAATAGATGTTTCGATTCAGTTGGTATTTTCAATTGGCATTAACTCTGCTTCAATATAATTACATTCTTATTCTGAACTACTCAGTTCTGATTCTATATCCAGCTCGAGACTATAAAACGTGTACTGGTGTAAAATTCGTTTTTATATTGAAAACGATAGTAAACATACAACTTTATTACAATATATTTATATTTATGTATCTCGGGGATGAAATTTCCTTATTAGAATATATGTAAAAGTCGAAAATCCATTTTTGTATCGTACTAAATAATAAAATTATAAAGTTTTTGACTCTTATCATTGTTTTTATTAACGCTAACTTTTTATGTAGATATTTTTATTTGACAAACTTTCAATGTTTTCGTTTTTTTCGTCAAAATATTATATTGGCTTATTATTGAATTTTCCACCAATAATGTTAATAATAACAATGGGAAATATAATGAAAGAAATTTCATTGAAAGTTTCCAATCATCTGCGATGGATTAATTCTATATTGCGCTTGATATCATTTTTCGATACAATATTGAAAAGCCGATATTGAAAATTCATGTTGCACGGTGCAAAGAAAAACTCCACTCTCGACTCGATATAATTGTTCGTAATTAGTTAACCGGAAGGCGAGAGCTGGCATATGCCTTCTTTCTAAAAGCTAATCAACGGATAATCGCCGAGTCTGCAGTAGTTATTCGATTAGAAACGACTCTACAATTTTGAAATTGATTAAAAATTCATAAATTCCAATTTAGGAATTTATATTCTGTAAATTGTCAGTTATTGTTTCTTAATTTAGAAATTTAATCGATGATAATTTCTTTGATTGAATTTCTCGGGCTTATGACCTCGTATTAAAATCCAAAGAAGAGATTCACCTAATGGTGCGCTCCATCAAATACAATAAAAAGTTGTACAAAGACATTAAAATCTACAGTCGAATTCAGACACAACGTATTCTAAGAACTTTGGATTTCGTTTGTTATACAATATAAAGGCGTTACCTATTATTCGGCGCAATTTATTCAAATTAACCAAGACTTGCAAAAACTAAAACTCGTCTTTTATTTCAACATATGTCGTGATCGAAACAGGAAAAATTTCTACTCTCCCTCATATACAGCTAACAGATACATCTCAAATATCCTGCTTGTTTGGGAACTGAAGTGGAACAGTATCTGAGTAAATTAGGCTACAAGAATCGACACGATTCTTTTTCTATCTATTTTGAAAATGCAAAAACGTCATATCGACGCTCTAATTAGCAAACTGTCTAATTCCAGTTTTTTTCAAAAATCGTTTATTTTTTTTTAATTTTCTATCGAAGAAGATCATGCTGCATATACCCCGAACAATTTCATAAATAAATGATACTCCAAATAACTTAATTGTGCACTCTATTTTTAAGATTTTAGAACGAAAATTGTTTAACTCCCTATCTACTTTTAGAATACCAAGAGAAAAATTGTCTAACTCCAAAATATCTCACAAGATTAGACAATTGTGATATTTTAATAGATTTTTTTATGTGTAGTCAACAACAAGCCCATTTTGGACAATATTATACAAATTTACAATTTAGTTTTATCATTTTTCTATCCAGTAAATGTTTTTTAGGTCTCCTGAAAAATTTATGAAAATAAAGTTAGACAATTTGGTAATTAGAGCGTCGATATAAGATCTTGAAAAGTACTCAATATTCAAAAAGAAAATAGGCGAGTATGATTCGCCCGGCGCCTCCACCATTTTACATAATGTGCATGTCGGTTTATTGTAAAATGTAGCGTTTGATAAATGACTAAGTAGATCATAAAATGGTGAATATTTTGAAGTCTTTTATTACCTGAAATGTTCAGATATTTTACAATCAAGGACCTGAACCGCGAAAGACCTAACGTGAGCTAAACAGTATGCTAGCCGGCGAAGGCGAAAACAGCCGAGAGCTGCAAAAACAGCTCCTGTTAAAACGACTAGACTTATGCGTTTTCTCAAATGACGGATTTTACGCCGACTACATGGTCGTCAAATTGAGAAAATCTGGAATTTTTCACGATGAATTATAACGTCTTTCATCTGAAATGCAGTCTTTAACCCGAAATTTTGAAAAGAAAAAAATTATTGTCATATTCCAGTTCATTCAACGTATTCATTGCAGGTGACTGCTTTCCTAATATTGTGTAACTTGGTTAAAGCTCGTAATTTTTTAATTTTGTATTTGGTCAAAGCTGGTGGGCAATCCTAGGGTTGACTAGACACTTTGCTTTGAACCTATGATATTCAAATAGGCAAATATCGAAAAATAGTTTCAAGGCTTACCTCAAGGATGCATTTTTCACAATTTCCACATAGAAAATTTGGTGAGCAAAAGGAGCTCTGGCAAGGTTAGACCAACAACGTATCCCTGCATCATTTGAGAGATCAGAATTACCCTTTTTCCTCTCCAGTTTGTTATAATCAAGTTCATCAAAATTGTAGATGAAAGCGTGTGCCTTAACTTTTTTTTTGTAGACTGGTTGGCCAGCCCTGGTAGAGATACATATTTAAACTAAAGTATAAAGTTATTATTATAACTTTATACTTTACAACCATTCAATATTCAACAGTTGAGTTGTACAAATCAGACAACTTGGATTCATCCATATTTAATAGTTTTTGGAATTTACAAGTTTGAGTAAATCACAAATTATTGTAAGACTTCTATCGCCTAACGAATGATTCTGTCTTGTAGAACTGTATGAAGACAACCCCATCATAAATGGATATCATTAAAGCCTTCATCTCATTGTTTCAGAGTCGATTTAACGACTAAGTCACTCTAGGAGATTATATAACGTTGAGACAGTTCAAAGGCGTTGAATCAAAATAAAACAAATAACACACTCTACTTAAATTTGCAATTTTAAGGCTATAGTTTAATTATGTATCGTTGTGTTTTCTGTACAACACATCACAGTTTCAAATGATTGATCTGACAAATGCTATTGAACATTTGCTCTGACAACTTGTAGGTGGATATTTGCACTACGAAACAAAAAAGTGTAACCATGAACAAACGGCAACTTCAAACGATTGTTATCAAAGAGAGTTTAATTATGAATCGGCCAATTTTCGCAAACAAACACTATGAAAATTCAAACAATGGCCGTCAATATCTGGCATTTCCAGTTCACTGGTGATATTTTACTGTTTATGTAGTACTATTTGTGATGTTCCTATAGATATTCCCCTATGGATGTAGTCTACACTGAACATTTATTCAACAGGATCTGTACTGCACAATATCTTTTATTCCCTCATCGTAACATATAAAGAATAAAATTTTCTGCTCTTTAAGTGAGTACTGTCGACTTTATCTCCTGTATTTCTGTTTGGTGTGCCACCCCTGTACACAGTGATAAATCCATCTACTATATTCCGTTAGCAATGAAACACTAAAAATAAAAAATATAAAGGAATTTTGTTCATTAATTAAATCATAAAACATGCTGCAGTCTCTTCATAAATGATGGAATGTTAAAATTTAATAATTATATCTAAGTAAGAACTCTTTGAATTTCTTCATTTTATTGCCATTTTTTTTCTATAATAAGCGAGAAACTCCAACTAGCAAAATATAAATACGCATACATGTTAATATTGTAAAAATTATAAAAGAATACATCATTTGCTTGAAAGCTATGAGACGAGAACTTTTCAAATGCAAATTTCATGTAGATTCCCTTCCCCGTTTTTGTATCAACTTAGCTGTGAATATATTCATTTTATGATAACTCATTTCAACTAAATTCAATTATATTTATTCAAAATTTCGCTACGTGATGATGGAATTTACCCAGCTTGACGAAGAAACAAATACAATGAAAAAAAACAACAACTAGAAAAGGAGAGATTAAAAAAAAAAGTCGTACTGGATGGCAAAAAGCGATGAAAAAAAGGGAAATATAGAGCAAAAGCTTTATTATTAAATCGACATTTTTCCCATAATATCGGAATCTCTTCGGGTGTGAAAAATTCATGCCCAACTATAAATGATTTATTAGAGGGAAAACGCTTCAATCGCAATCTTTGTCAGGTCGAGGCAAGGGGATGGTAATATAAAAGCATTAACTGAACACTGGCTGTTGAAATGTTGTTGGTGAATTTCCAATATCATTTTTATTAATTTTTTTACTAAATGTGTTACGGTTATGGAATATTTATCAAATTTACTGCCATTGTTTGTTATTTCAGTTTTTTTTTTGTCAATAAATAGATACAATCCACCATATCAAATAGTTTTTTTGGGGACATTCATAACCACTTCCAATTTAGATCAGTTTTAATTATAGATTGCTGTTATTATTACAATTTATTACTTACAAATTCTATTACAGTTAAATAATATTGCTACTTTAATAAAATTGTTTCCAATTTTGATGATTTTGTTGACAGTGTATGAGATTTGGTTATAATGAATAATAGCGGTCGTGATGTGTTGATTTTACCTAATGGAAATGTTTTCATGTATTACGGACCCTTCTGTTAATTGAATAGGAGTTATCCACCTGATTGGATGGTCAATTATTCCACCAATTCCACTTCTGTAGTTAATTATCTGTTTACTTACAAATCTATATACTATATCTGTTAACATAGTTGCTACGAATTATCTGCAATACTAACATGAACGGTATTCTATTTGATATGGAATTGTGCCAGAAGTATGTAGATAAAAAGTGGGAATCTATTGAAGAAAGCTAGGCACGAATCAAGTATAGAATATACTCTATACGAACTGATATTCGACAAGTTCTCGTTCAGATTTGTATCAAACAATTGTCAAAAAGAAGGCTGTATTCGCCTCCAGTCATAGTTGTAAACTCGGATGGAAAATTTTCTCTAACACGTTGAAATCGATTCATATGATGTGGTGTAAAACAAATTTTCATATTATTGCATAAGTTGCCATCAACCTATAGTTGTTCTGTGCGATTTATTGCACTTTTACATAAGCTGGCTGAAATACAAATTAAGCTCGAATGCATCTGAGCGAAATATTTTTCCTGCAATCTTCGATGTACTCTTTTGTAATTTTATGTAATCTGCTTTTAGCTAGAAACGGCATTCTACGACTAATGCGGTAAAGATTAAGTTCTTATCGTATTTGAGGAGCTCAAGTGCAACAATTCTTTTTAGACTTAATACTCGATTAGACATTTTAAAATATTACTTAAAAACGAAATGTTAGTTTCGAGGCGTTATACTGTAAGTTGAGGATCACTCATCATATTAAATTGTTAGAGATTTTTGTAAGTTTCGTAAAACTTGTTCTTGTCTGCTTTTCAAATTTTATTTGAAAATCCACTCAAGCTTTAATGGATGTGCGTCAACTGTTCGTGACTGCGTTTTTGCACATACACATTGTGTGCATATAATCAGTGGCACAAGCCAGTATTTGTACAACTCTGCGGCAATGCAGAAAACACACGTCGAGTAACTAGACAGTCTTGTACTACAAAACTTATCTCCAGAATTGAGAATTTTCACTTTGTATGGTGTCTATTCATTAGTTTCAGGATTACAGATGTTGATAATGAAAAGTTTGTTGATACTTGAGAGGTGCTGTTGCAGGATTTCTACTGCTGAGATTTAGGATTAAAACCTGATTTAGCTACAGTTTAAGTTATTTATCAGTTCGAAAAATATCCTATTGTGCGTTACAAATACAGTACTGTAACGTTTCTACGTTATATTTGAAAAGGAATTAATAATTCAGACTTGCGACTAGAAGACTTCCAACCTTCCAATGATGTATTATTAAAACTTGTTCTCAGAACGTACATGTGCACATTTTTGCAAAATAGAAGACATAATCAAATTGAATAAAATAACCGTTTCATAGTGCAGAAAGTGAACTGTATGTACAATAAACATTCTATAAAAATTGTAAGCTTTAACTAAATTGAGATAGAATCCTGTACAATGATGATAATACGACTCTTGTTATGAAATTTTCATCAAATTTTTTATAAATTTATACATATCTATAAAAGGCGTCTTTAATCTAAAGTTTTACAAAAATTTTTAAGGACGACTTGTACTGAATCTTTTCTATCTATCTACCTGAATTTCTATTGCGTTATTCTGATCCCTTTTATATATTTTTCAAAGAGTGTACTTTATTCACATATTGAGTGGATATATGTGACAAAATCCTTACCAATACTACGTGCATAACATAAATACAGATATGTAAATATACATAAATAGAATCCATATTTCTCGTCAATAGTATTATTTGGACGACATCTTGGACCTTTGATGTATTTATCCAGATGTATATTATACACTTCAGTAGAGACGACGACGGCTTGTTTTTCACAAAATAATACCAATTCTGTTTTTCTCTAGTTTAATAACTAAGAAAATGCATTTGAAAATGCCCTAGTAGACTTCTACATTTACATACGTACATATTTGCAACGATGGGATTAAAGAAAATAAATTCACAAAGTGAACAATATAAGACAAATAAAGAACAGTCCTATATTTGAAGCTTATGCTATTGTTATCGATATCGTTGTATAAAAGCCGCCTTCAGACGCCCAGTTATCTGTTTTCATTCTTTATTGCCTTCGAAACTCTTGCCTGTTTTATCATTTTTCAATTTATACATTTTTCGATAAAACAATTTGTAATTCATGTACTTTGATTTGAGTCTAATTATTGCTGTCTCTATCTTTCCTTTTTGGTGCCGTTTCTATTACGAATATAATTAAACTTTGTAGAATTCCATTTTTATCATTTTTGATAAACTTTCATACAATTCTTTTCTGTTATTTTTCCAGGAACAGTGTACTTTCTGGTTTTCCTACTGTTACGACTAATTAATTAACTTTTCTCAAATTACAATCACGCCCTTTTCTCAAATATTAATTTTTTTCATCTACATTACGGTTATTAGTAAATCTAATGCGCCCGCTGGTATTCTTTTGACCGCTGAAAGTCCCCATGTAGCTAATTTGGAAATACGAAAAAACTGACAGTGGCCAAAGACGAACGATTGAGATTGAATGTTCAGACTGCTTTTGATACGAAAGGGATATTTTGGTCTGAAACAATTTTCTGTTGTGCGTATTATTGAGACCGAAATGCCAGATTTTAAGACCAAGAAAGCACGTTCCCATGCATGAATTAATCACATAGACTATAAGTCAAAGGAAACTTAGATATTGTACTTTAACTTCTTGAATTCTTCAAGATTTGTTCACAAACAAGCGAGACGTTCAACGTTAAAGAGTTGTGTGAAAGATTCTGTATCCATTTCAAGTTTTCTTATATTTGAGGAAGTCTCTGGAAATTAAAGTCCATATCGGTAGCGGTTCTAATCTTTATCCGCAACTGTCGAAGGCCTAGCTATAAACAAACTAAACAACAATGAATAAGTTGATAAATGATCAACGTCGATTGAATTCAATAAACGAGACACGACTGAGTTTTTAATGTGTCTGATGCAATAAATTATCAACGTACACCTCAATCTCTGGTGTCTAGAGAATATTAGAATGTTCCTGCGGATATTTATCGACTATATCATCAAATAAAAACTTATTGACATTTCATATACCGTTTGCAAAAAAAGAGAACATAAAAAATAGTTACCGCATTGATGCAGTAATCAGTATAGGTCCTGTGCGACAGGTAACTGTCAGCAAGTGATTGATTTTTCTAATTTAAAAACGTACGCTACGTCTATCACAACCTGCAATTACCAGCAGGCGAAAGATCTAAATTTACAATATCTAGTAGTAGGTATAAACAATTTTTTAATTTATCAAAAAAAAAACTAAAAGGTTCACTCCAGAATTCGATTAGCTAACAAATAATTAAATCAATCGTTAACTTCTTTACATTGTTGAGACGGTATGCGAATTGATATGGATTGGTGCGCGTTTAATGAAGATGAATCTCTTTTGAATGAAAAAAAAGTTTTAGCAGTGCTATATAAAAATGTTTATATACGTTTAACTTCGCTATTATCAAGGATCTTCAAGTGTCCGACACCTTTTTTTTGTTGAAATAAACCAACACAACAGTTATGGATGATGGTTGGAAATATACACGGAACCTGCACAACCATTTCGACTACAATATTTTCACGTTGTTGTTTATCGTGTTGTTGGTTTCGTTTGGTATATTTCTTTGGACAGAATCATTATTTAAAATGACAGACACGGCGTAAACACAATATTATGCTAAAATATACGTTCGGTTTAGTTATTTCAGCAAGCAGAGAAATATGACAAAAATACGAAGTGGGAATGTTTGACATATGCAAGGACTATTGTGTAAGTTGATGGTTATAGAGAGATGGAGGGTAGGATAAATATAAATAAGACCGCTACCATGTTTACCTTAACCAACACTGTGGGTTTTCATTGAAATGTTGCCCGAAACAAGTCACAGAAGCCTGTTGATTAATTAGAGAAACGTAAAATTATTTTTGTTCATCGAATACGGCAGCCATTGTATTGATCAATTGCAAATTTTACATAAAATTTAGTTATTATTTCCGGAACAATCGTTTATTTGAAATTAATTGTTGTTTATTGATATTATCGTAAATAATGGTATTTGTTTTTCAACTTATTACGCCGATAACAACATCGATAACAACCGGTAATTATAATGTAAAAATCAACAAAGTTACTTTAAAAAATCCCAGCCTGTATTATTGCATGCAGGAAATAATTAGGACGAATTGTTTTTATTTTCTTTCCAGTTGCCATAGGGTGTGTTATTTGCATACAAGCGACAAAAATAACTTTCGACATTCTGGCGAAATTTCAACATTGGTTCCTTGTTATGAATTTTACATGTTCCAATACTGACTGTCACTGTTACGCCATGAAATTTATGAATGTGGGCTTCTTTTCGATCACTTGTCGCCGAGAGAAATGAGTCGTTTTTACCCGGTGCAAAATTAAAAATCTCAACAACCACAAAAATACCCCATTCACCTATCAACCGTATTTCAAGGGATGATGTTAATCGTTTTTATGGCCAAATCGCAAATGTGAAACGTTAGGTGGGGTAGTTTTTTTTTTTTGAATATCAAATCAGGGTTTTTGTGGAATAAAACTTTTATTACTCTATTCTGATGAATTTTCCTTCTCTGTCTCTCCTCACTAAAATTACGTTAAAATTCAATTCCTAGAAAGAGTTATCGATCCCGATCTAATATTCTAAGCAAGTGTAATCAAGTAATTCCAGTTATTCGAGATATTAAACATAAATTTCCATAATTTTTGAAATATGGTTTTATATTACCGACAAGTGGAGAGATAGCAATTACAATTCCACTGCCACTTTGCAACTTTCTAATTACGGTCAAGTTAAATTTCTTCTATTAATAAATCAATGAATGTTATAGTTAATCAGTTAAAGTTATCCAATCTGCATCTAAATCATTTGCTAAATTTAAATCGACAATTATGTGGATTCTTTCAACATTTCAAAGTTGTTCGGGATTTTCCAGTGAAATGAGTTGCGTGTGAATCGGTGTGCTCGTTTCTATCTTATTTTAGATAATTCCAAGTCACATTTGGCTTACCAACCGTGACTAGATCATCTGCAGACGTGCGTTAATGAACCCTGGGGCGATTCCCTAACAAGATATACTCTATAGAGCTACTACCTTGGGAGAAATGAGAAATTAAAGTCATCATCATTGCATATATTAAGGTAGATCATATCGTATTACTTCAAGATGTCGTATCTTAATTAAGCCACATCACAGATGAATTACAAGTGAACCAATTCTGCTCTATATAGAAACGAACTCTTATCCTGTAGCATTGGTTTTATTTATTTATTTTTTGATTTATATTTCAGCAATTACTTTTCTGAGTTGTATCCATCTTGTGCAGACGCAATATTTGAATCTACATTATGTTGAAATGTTGAAGCGGGTTTCCTGCGGTTGTCAGGAAACAATTATTGCTGATATCCTGTTCAACTGCGTCTCAGCAAAAATACCTGGTGGATCCACAATAACAACAACGAAACTATATCCTTATTTATCGTGGAGGGTTGGTAAAGTTAATTTAAGAAACCACCAATAACCGATGCTCGTCTAGTCGACCAATCAAAACGCGACATCAGCAATTTGACATGTAATTTCCTATGAAATTTTAGGGTAAATTCTGCGATTCTGGAGGATATCTGATTAAAAAGGGCGTACAGTATAGATGGCCGTAGGGTTGGCAAAGATTTTACAATTGGCTAAACACCCACCCTAACTGAATGTTCAAATAGAAATTAATAAATTTCCTAATTTCGCACCAGCAATTTTTTTTCTGGTGGTGGTTGAACAGAAACTAATTTCCAAGTAGCTGAGCTCCATCGATAATTGACTTCAATGAATCATTGTTTTACGATAATAGAATCATCCTTTCCATTATAATCAGGAAATTGTTGTTTGTGATGTAAATAAGTAGATGGGAAAATCAACATCTCTGTTTTGATAATGGAAACTGGAAACACAAAAAAATTGTTGATAGAGCAAATTTTGTGAAAATTTTCAATTATTATTAAAAATATTACATCAAAGGCTTTAAAAAAATACAAATATTTTGACTTGCATGGATTCTATCGGAAATGACCACTATTTTAAATCAAATTCCATCTGTACAAAAATGTCCACCTTATCTGGTGTTTTACGACGAACTCAAAACCATCCCCCGACACGGACGGAATTGCGTCAAGTCATATCAAATTATAGAAATTTACTGCTCCACTAAGCGTAACAAATACACCAAAAGTTGACTAAATTAAATGTATTTTCCTGTACGAAATTGATACGTCTACATTCCACATATTTGAATAGCGAAACGTAGATTAACGTGGATTTGAAAGAATAAAGACGAACGGTGTGTGGCAAAATAAACTTCATTTTCCATTAGAATTGACAATCTGTGTTGTTTGTTGTTTGTTAAGGAAAAATAAATACGTACTGTTTTTTCTGCTGGAAGGGTAACGGATTATTACTGCCATATTGTGTAGGGTTTATTTACATAAACACAGTAATTGAAAGTACCAGAAGATGGGAACATTTGCTGTCTGCTATTTTGCGATTACACTACAGTTCATTAATATAATTGTGTACCGCATATGAAGATGGATAGATAGGCGGATGAGAAGGAATTTTTTGTGCGTTACTCCAGTAGAAAACGCAATAATTCACCAATGGACTCGTTAAATTAAATTCCATAAAGAATGTTTGATTAGGTATCTCTTGTAATCATCGATGTTTGTCTTTGTGAATGCCGATTACTGTCGCTTTTCGGGTTGACATTGGGCGTTTATACGTGATGTCTGAAAAACCATCAAATTGATGTGTAGTATAAGCAAAATACATAAAGTTTTCTATCCAGACACTATCGATTTACGTCAAGACATATAAGAAGTGCTGGAGTAACGTTTAAATATAGCTGAATTGCTGAAAATTACGATACACTGCGAATTTTCGCCTTCTAACTATAGTTGATGTTTAGTCGCACGAAATTTTTTATAACCACCAATTAGCTGCTATTCAAGTTTATATTTCTTAACAGCAACATTCAACAGTTAATTATTCCTGAAATTCAGTGCTATCTCATTTTAGTTTCAATTACATGTCAAACTGTTTCAGTTGATGGTTTATGAAACGTACTTTTTGCAACAATATCTTTAGAAATGGACTTTTTCCGACTGCTCAAAAGAAAATGATTTCAATTGTAAATTCTCCAACTTAATAAATGTCTCTCGTAATATATTTCAAGCTTTGAAAGACTGTTTTTCATTTACTTTCAACAAATATGAAATTATACTTGAAATTAATTTCTGTTCTCTTAGAAGACCTAGATATTTTCGAAAAAAAAAACAAAAATACAGAACGGCTAGAACGATAAATTTTATTAAATTAACCCAGCGAAATTTCAACAACACTATCGAATTTTGTGTCACGTTTTGTAATATGCCAGCAACTCGCTTTTGGATCTTTCTATAAACTTTATGAAGTTTTCTGGCTATTTCTCTCTATTACGCACATTAGTTTTATTAGAATGGAAATTGGAAAAATCGGAAAAGTATGACATACTTCTACAAGTTTTAAGTGGCAGTATAAATTATTAATAGAAAGAAGCCTGGAAAAAAATAACACGCACTATTAAGGCGTCCAATATCGACGCTCGTCGCCCGACTGTATCGATCTAAATAATTGTAAAGACAGTCTATTTAATTTATTAGAATATCGGATGTGTATTGTTTCGTTTCTTCTTTTAGGATACCAGCCCATAAGTGGCTCCAATAAAGTTAAAATAAACATGCTCCAGACTACTTTCGTAATTTATTATTGAGAATGCATAGTGGCACTATGTCCAACTTATGAGATCTACGTTCAGGACAAATGTTCCAGTATTCATCAAATATTTACGTGACCTATCGGGCACATTCTACTCAACAGAAAATACTACTTTACCTTTTTATATTCTCGTTCTTATACGTATATACTCAAAAGGAACGATCTTTCTTCATTCACGATATTGTAGTTTTCGAAATAAGAACGTTCCGGCCAACAATAGAGAGAATGTAGAGTCATATCGAAACCTCAACGTTTGTTTATATAGTCCAAATTTATGAGTAATTCCAGATCAAAATGACCATCGTAAATTTTCTAAGGTGGTGGTGAACTTGCCGAAATATCGACAATTCAGCCTCGTTAATGAAAACAGACAAGAAATTAGTTGGGCTCGAATTATTGAAGCGCAAATATAAAAGCAAATAGGATCTTTGGAAATTTTCGATCGTTGATAATTATTAAGAAGTGAGTGAAAAGTTTGGTGGAAATTTTAATGAATTGAAATTAAATAGATTTCGCATTATTGAAATGCCTCAAAATTATCGACTGATTCTGAAATTTCGCTTCCGTTCCGTCTCTATTTGTTTTTCTTCGATTAAAAACAAAACTTATTAGAAATAAAATTCAAATTTAAAATACAATCAAAGTTATCTAATTATCTGGAATGATAAAGAGAGCGTAAAAAAACTTTAAAACAAGCCATTAATCATTGAAGACGACAGTCGTCGCCGTCTATAAGCTGAAATCTTTTAATTTTAGCACAATAAATGCTGTAGAAATTGCACATTTATTATTTATGCCACGTTCGTCTCTTCTCAAAAAAAAAGCAACAAACGAAATACTCTTTTACATTATTCCAATATTTATCTATAACGTGATGCTTTTTGAATAATGAAACACCAACTACGTTTATTTCAAATATAAATTTCTATAATAACCGAAATAACAATTGAATAAAATTTTATAGATATATAAACCGTAATCGACTGTTGAAAATGTATAAGGGTTAAAAACACTGAATTAACCCAATCGCTTTTATTGCTTCTTTTCGGTATAGATCCGAGCTTCCAAAATCGACAATACGGTGATATTGTTAAGCCGCTACTAAACAAATACTAGCGTAATTAATGGGTAATTCTCCAACCACATATTGCAATTTCCATTTATTTTGTTGTATACAATTGCCAGTCCAGACCAGGATCGATTAAACAATATATTGATGTACCTTCCGTCTTAATTGTTTGCCCCACAAAATGTCTCCAAGTTTAATTTTAAGAAACCTTTGAGTCCTTCCCTGGCCGGGATCATAATTCTTTCTCATCCTCTTCGAAACTTTACTATGATTATTGTTTTCATCGCAATCATCTACAAAACTATAACTTGTTTAATAGCTCCCCCGACAATTCTTTTAATAGATTGAAACTAAAACTAAATCAATAATAATTCCAGTATTATTTCAACTTTGTGTTGGCCACAATTAAACAAAAATGCAATAACAGTAGAATCAATAATCAATTTATTACCAGTACGCATCTAGAGAAGTCACCAGTAATATCAAAGTGAACTATTAACGATATTGTCCGCATGAAATCACCCCCCAATAGTAGTTCATAGCAACCGCCATCTTGTAAATACCACAATCATCATTAAATTACGATACAATATCCGCTGGCAAACATTGAAATTTTTCCTAATCGTTGAATTTCCTGTTTAATTCTATCTCTATCTGACTCTCCCATGAGATTGCTGTCGGGGAGAGGGTGAGAATTATGAATATTTTAGTTCGAAATTAGGATATGAACACATTTTCACCATCCTTCTCGATCTGTCGTCGAGCATTTTTGGCAATTTTGTGTTTTTTTTTTTCATTAAAATATTTTCCATTGGCTTGCTCTCGGTTTTTCGCATCGGATATGAATGTGTTGAGAGAAGCGTGATATTTTCAAATATTTCTCCAGTTATGTTTAAATGTCATCGTAATTTGATGATGGAAATTTGAATAAATTCTTCTTTTTTTTCGTGCTGCTGCATGCATCACAAATCAACATCAGATCAGATGGCTTTATTAAAATGATATTGCGTGGAAATAAACTAGAAATTGAAAAATCAATTATTACATTTGCCAAACATGAACAGATTCTGTTGGATTTTACATGGTTGTTGTAATTAGTCAAATAAACAGATTTTTTATTAGTTGATATTTATCGATTGTTGTTATATCAGGGGATTGTTTCCACAATAATCGATCGGTCATTTAATCCATGCTAATTATTAGTTGTTAAGGGTTAAATGCAAACGTGAATCATGGTGGTTGGTTATCGAGCAATGAGCATACCTTGTTTGTTCAATGTCTGTTGTAATACAAAACGAAATCGCTTATTATGGATGGATGTTTTGTTAGTTTTTCTATATTCTGTAGATAAACATGCACCTAGTTATAAACGGTTACTGTTAAAGATCAGATTTTTGTTAAAATAAAATAACAAAAAAATATACGAAAGTTGGATACAGTTTTTAACAAAATAGCATGAAATATTCGTCATTTTCAGGAGCAAAAGAACAATTCTTCAACTTTTTCATGATCTAAACTCCTTTGACTGTGTTCAGTGAATTGATAGCTGAAATTTACAAGACTAATTGTATATAGAGGAAAATTGATAAAGTATTGAAAAAATTTGAAAATTTTTACCAAAGAACTACTAAAGCTTAGGTCTTGAAGAGTGCTGTCGCTTCGGTTCATTATCGAAATAATCTTGACGGCAATAAGCTGATTAAACTTTTCTTAATTGTTAGAAATTGTTTATTAAAGCCTTCTGTGAAGACATTTTCAATTCTGGAAAGTTGTACTTGCTTCCGTCTACCGTGATGGACCGCTTACAGTTACCTCAAGCAATAGCAAAAATGGTGAACAACGTTCGAGAATGGAGAATTTTTCAAATGAAATTCGGTTTTGTCTTTTCCCTTGTGTGGGTCAAACTGAAGTTTACCCTTTTGTGGTCAGCGCCCAATTCATCCCACCGTATCTTTGTTATCTCTAATTTGACACACATTCCATAGTTTACAGTAAGTTGCATCGTGCTTTGAAGAAAAAACTGAAGTTATCGGCTTGTGCAATTTCTGCTGATGTAAAATTCTTCGATTTAATGCGAAATAATCCTCTAAAATTGGCGTATTTTGTGTCGGAACATAATAGGTTAATTCGATGGGCGTTTTACGCTAATACATCGATTATTGTCCGAGCTGCAGTCCGAGATTTACCTGTTTTGTTTTCAAATGGATGTACTGACGCAAATGTGAATTTTCTAATTCATTTGATATGGTAGCGCTCTCATAAATTCCCTGAAATGTTCAAACGAATACCGCATTCAATTATTGATTTATTTGCTATCAATCAACACGATCATGTCCGATAGATAAATTTCATGTAGAAATTACTCCACAATTTGCACTCATCTTTAGACACTTTGTACCAGTTTTATGTTAACTGAGGTAGGTTTGAAAAGGGTCGACAGTACGTCTTGACGCATTTACATTTGGTGACATCGGTGATCTCCGTGTCTTTGCAAATAACAACCACAGCAAATTTGATCGTGGAATAGTCAAATTATTCTTAAAATTAGTTTGTTTTTTTCACTTTATTCCTCAATAAAAACGCTACCTGTTTATATCCATTAATAGCAACCGCCCCGTTTGAAAGCTTTTTAGGGGTATTTTGATTTTACGCATTTCATGGCCCAACAGTTAAGTGATCCCTTATGAAATGTTGAAATTTATATTTCATTATTATTTCCGTCAGAATCTAATGGGAATTGTGAGCCTCCTTTAAGTAGACCTTTTCGTGTAAATTCTCTAATCAAATAAAATTGCCGTAAATTATTATATTTCGCTTGTTATTTTGGCTTATAAAGATTCGGTTGAAAACGGATGTGGCTTTAGTGACAAGTTTCCGTTAGCAAGAATACGGATACCTATATATATAAATAGGTCAAACTGTATGCTAACCGCCTAGGTTAAGACTCATGTTACATTCATGAAGCCATCCAACTACATCGACGGTACTGTATTCATCGGACTTGGCTTCAGTCGTGTCGGTATTAAAGTGAAGGCGACTATATTTTGTACGTTATTCAAAGATCTCCCATTGTTGTTCCATAAGTTTTACTACAATTTGTTGATTCCACATAACATCAATTCTAATTAAAGTTATGTTGAGTTTAATAATTGAAACAGCTTTCAGTAGCAGTTGCCCCCAGTGTACATACATACACAACGCTTCTATTTACTCGTCAATTTTATTATTTATTTATGTTTTTAATTCAGTGTTCAATATTATTTTAAACTGATAACTTCTATTTTAATTGATATTTACTTGTAATTAAGCATCGTTTTTTTTTCCTATTATCACAATGTTGATATTTAGTTACCTACACGTTAATTAGACGGATAAAGTACACCGTCATGCTGCTACATATTGAATTTCTCCAATGACGGTCCTTTATTTACTTAAATTAGCAATTACGTACATTGTAAATTAGACTTTAATCGAGAAATTAAGTCATCTTATCGAGACGCATTTACAGCAACTGATAGAACTTGTGCATTGCTGTCTCTTTGAACTATTTCAACAACTGATAGAAATACCATTATTTTAATGAAATAGAATGGAATTAGCAGAGATTCCCGTTTGTTTTTTCATAAAATTCCATGCACAATGTAAATTATTCTAGAAATTAAAACACACCAATTATTTGTGCATGTATCACAGTTTTGTGGGTAATAGTAGCAGAGAGCATTTCATGCAACTCTAACCTTCCAAAGGCGTGGCGTGTATAGATGAGAGTGGGAGAAAATAAAAGGGAGCTCCAATTCCCCTCGACTTTATTATAAAATAAAAACACTGTAAATTTGGACGAATTTCCAAATTTTACTATTGTCTCGTTGTAATTAAATAAATAAAAAGAACAATTGATTAAACTACTGTAGAGAAAGAGCATCGTATGGATAGTTTCTACGTACTTTTACGATTCGTAATGAAAACCTTGGTAATAAAATAAGAACGCGGTTTTATAGACTGAATCGTATTCAAACTATTAACGATCAGTGGACATTATCATAAAATTTGCATCAGATATTTCGTTATTTTTTTTGTTGTTGTTGGTCTCCAACGTAAAATCAATATCAGTCTTGATTTCAATTTATTTTCACTGACCTGGAATACGTAGAAGGAACAGTATTTGGTATTGTTCAATTTCTTTTGATATACGGTCCTCAAATTTAAACCGAATTGACAGGGAATTAAGACTTAAAAAAAACTTAGATCAAAGTTGCTTCAGCTCTTGCTTTAATCAAATGTTGAAACCAAATTGTAGCTCTTAAAGAGAGAACAGCAGATCTATATTTGGAAATTTAAGTTGTTCTAGCCTCTATTTAAGTTAGAGCTCTCGTTAAGTGCATCACAAATCTTGAGACCATACTCTGTTGTTTTTTGGGTACGCACAAGTAGACAATTAAAGAAAGCTTCGTAAAATCAAAATTTGATCCACAACCTGCGGAGCAAATTGGAGCGAATGCAGGACGTACGGCAAACAGTATATTAAATTCTGTCAGTTTGAACCTGAGCCGTAAAGCAGGAATGATGCGCTCCAAACAGCATAACGGAGAACGCAGGAGAAGTTGACTGCTTAGCATGCCTCGGATCACTGTAAAAATTAAAAGATTTAACCTCATCCGAAAAAAACGCGTACTCTTCGCTGATTTATTACAAATATATATCGTATAGGAAATTCAAAGATTTATAAATCTTGTTATAAGATGATTTTATTGTCGATCTATTGATTTATTTGAAAAGTTGTTAGTGCAATTTTCTTCAAGTATAAAACGATGTTGAACTTGTTTAACGAATTGCCTTTGAACAGCAAAAAACACGTAAAACTTTCTCTATTGGGACCTACATTTCACACAATCCCAATAAATTCTTATCTATTCTGTTAATAATCAGGGGATTTGAATACACAATGTCAGCGAAATTGTTATTGCTTGTATGCCACATAAAATCGCAGATGAATACTATTTACTGTTGCATTGTGTGTGTGTCTTTTGTGAGATTGTTGATGGAGATACAAAAAAATCGGCATGGTATAGAAGGCGTTACAGATCGTGATAATTTTGACCACAATGATGGATCAGTCCGTTGGCGTCTGGATGACCAGACATAGTCATGATTACTGCGCATCTATCACGATGCTTAGATTAATGATGGTGCAGCAGTCTTTTGTAGGGACGCCAGCTGCCTCAGACATCCTCGATTAGTTCTTCTCCGAATACAAATTCAGTCTTCATGTGACACTACAATGCTTTAGTGGGTGTTTACAATCAATACACGCATATATCAAGCACTTACAATGCGAAAACTCTTTTCATTTCATAACTAATTAATTAGTCTTGCTAATATCAATCGCCCCACATTATAGTTTGATGATTTTCATTGTTGTTGATTGAATGAAGAAATTGTCTGTGTGCAAAATGTAGCTTCAGTTGACGTTATCTCTATGTGTTAACCTAATTGAGTTGTTTAATAATTCTGAATTATTAATATTAAAGTACTCTTTGATGATATTACACATTACAAGTTTAACACATTTAATGTGGTTGTTGAAATTAAATTATAGCCTCTATGTAGTTTTACACATATACCAATTGAGCTGTTACAACAACTCCATGTACGAGGTGAATTCATTTGATATAAATAAACTTTTCAAGATGAATACTCAACGAGAATTTATTCAAATTTCAATGATATTTGCACAGATTAAGTGTAAAATCACAAGTTATAATTGGCTCAACTGTATATATAGTTTTATTAACTAACTACCGCACTCATTGTGTTTTGGGATTTGTTGAAATTTAACAACTGCACGAGTATAAAGTGAATGGAAAATCTACAGCGGAAAAAAAACCGTAGAGCTTAAACTAATATTATGTGTTAACTTTAATATAATAAAGCGCCGTTCTAGAATGAAAACCATATTCAAGTAGGAGAATTTCCTAAAGTTGATTTCACAATATGTTGAGTGAAACAGCAATTTCAGCACAATTTTGATTGTTTTGTTTATAGTTCAGCTATAGCTTCCTGTACGTGTAAATTTCTAGTGTTACTTTTATATTTACAATACAAAATGTTGCTTTTGTTTAGATTTAAGCACACATTCTCTACATACATAAATATTACAATATATATAAAGAGATGTTGTGTGGTATAGGTGGAGGCGACATTAAATTGCTTTTATGATTCTTCAACAGTCTCATTTTAAATCCAACTTGTGAGATATTGTACGCTGAAATTGTGACTACAATGTTCGTAAATTTGCTGACAAACGAAAAACTGTTGCTGTAATGAAACACATCTCTAATACGGTATTTTCCAATCGTTGCATTTCGTATACGAGTACCCTACTGCAGAATTTTTGCTTACACTTTCCTGTAAATGCAAATCAGTAATCCTTTAGAATCTGTTAAAATCGACTGGCGGTGGAGCTCTTGATCTGTGACTCTTTGAATTGTCTGAGAGTCTATTATGCGCAGACTTTCGTAAAGTGTCGTTAATACTTCCGAAATTACGTCGATAATTAATGTGTAATTAATTTGTGATGGCATTAATGCCAACTTGTCTATTCTACAAAATCAAATACGACTCATTTATCAACACTTGTAGCTAATGAGCTTTTTGATCAATTCATTGCCACCGCCATATAATTGGCCGTTTTTTTTGGAGTTTTAATTCGGTTTGTAATAAAACAAAACTTAACTTTACAAGATCAAGTCCAATTTACGAATGCACACTTAGTAAAAATATGTCCCTCAGAAGAAACTGTACTTCGAAATGTTAAACATTAAAACACGCCTCGGGCACAGAGAGAATTGTTAGAATTCCAAGAAAAAAGCAGAATAATTAGAAAAACGTAGAGATTTCAGTGCGTCTGGTATGTCGTCCTTATTAAATTCCACAATAATAATTTTCAATTACTTCTCAGCCCATTAAATTCCAATTAACAGAAGTGCGAAAACTGCACAGCCAGGTCTGCTAATATGTGGCTTCGTATAGCTCAATTCACTACTGCAGAGACTGTCGTCTGCACAGTTTAATAATAACAATCACTTATTTTGGCATATGGCTCATTGTTTTTGTCGTCAAAACTCTTCTTCGTTACTCTCGAATACTAAAACGATTACTTGATTGAATTACACTAGCAGACTTTGCCGTGAAGTGCTGTCAAGTTTTGTCGAAACCGTCTAGAACCTTGGCAAACTTTTCGTAACAGCAACACTACAAGTTAGTGAAATATTTTGATATTGTTGTACGATAAAAGGCGTTAATCCAGGTAGATAGTAGATACCTGACAATCATGTGATTTAAAAAACATAATAGTCATTTTATATAGGGTCTAAGTAGATATGTACACAAATCATTTGGAATTGTGAGCAACAAGTGATACGTGCAGTGATTTATTGTCTAATTCAGCATCAAATGCAGCTATAGCAAAATATTATTTTTTCATCTCTCTATATATGAAATCATGATGTCATTTTTCAATTTTATTGTTCTCTTGACATAACTGAGAAAATGCCAGTGTTTTCTTTATTTCTACAAAAATTCTAACCAAATCATCATCACAACATTTCACAGTAGATTAATTTTAATGAATAGAAAAGTTAGACAGCATATACGATTCGTTTAATATTTCATCGCACAACGAAAACCAATCAGATTAAAGTATTTGAATAGATTAACTTTAAACATTCTGTTTTCAAATGAAATAGCCACATTTGTAGACTTTGAGTTTAGCTTTAATTTAATTAACATCATCCAAGTATTAATTAAGTTTGGTTAAATAGAAAGTTTTCTTCGTTATTTTTATTCCCTAAATGTTATTTCTATTATACAGATAATATACGGTGTGCGTTTGGCTTGTTTGCGTTGTTTTTCCCACCCGTCAACATTTCAGTGGATAACTGGAAAATTTGCTATTTGAGTTTGAAGTTTTAATTAGTTAAAGGTCGGCCAGTCTTGTAGATGTTCGTTGAAGTTTTTTTCTTATTTTTCTTTAAAATCAAATCTAAACTGCTTCTTAATTACCACTCGAAATCTCATTTACATTAATCAATTTGACAGTGAATTGAAAAGCTCTATTCTTTCATTTATTATTGTTATAAATACAGTACGTGAGTATTATGCTAAATGGTAATTATGGCCCCACTTCTTTTTTGTTGTTGTTGTTGTTGTTCATGCTAATGTTTTGACACGACATAATAATAAAAAAGAAACATAAAAGAAAACAGAGATGTACACGGTGGAAATTGTAGAGAAGCACGTGATGCATTATTATTTCCCATCTAGAAATACTTGATAGACTTTTTTCTTGTATTGTTGTTGGAATTTTTATAATAAAACCACCGCATTTTATGTTAATGGTTACATTCTTACATGTTATTTCTAGGACGCAAAGTCGTTGATATAAAACACATCTATCCAACATATTTTTCGAATGATACTAGAAAACGTGAAACTGACTAATCTTGTAAAAAAGCTCAAAACATATATATATCGTGACATTTACTTCCCAAGAGTACTGAATATTCTCTGTGAGTTTATATTTCTGAAATATCTCTATATTTCTTCATATTTTTTAAATTTTTGATAGTCTTGTTTGATAAAAAGAAATTGTAGTCTCTCGAGGATACTTGAAGTTTTTCTCTGTCGTAACACAACAAAAAAATGTAGACGACACAACTTTAAAGAAATTCGCGCATATTTGCTCGTTTTTCTATCATTATCGTGTAATTCCGTATTTCTGTGATAAATTCTTAAATTATTAACAGTAGAGTAAATCAATCTCTATACGTTCTTGATGTTCTTTCAACTCCTCCCTTTCCTGCTAGAAATATCAACAGGGATAAAGTTTTGTACTTTACAATTCAAATTTTTGCCTATCTTCGTTATTTTTTTTTTCGGCTTTCGCCAGCGTCTCGCTTCTGTTATCTGATAATAAATGCAGAAAGTATATAAATTTCGTAATATTACGATCAGATCTGTTGAGATTAACTTATCTGAAAGGATCATTTACAGTAACAAGTACAGGACGATTGAACAGGACGCACTCTCCGATAATGCCGTGTTTTGTATGCAGAGCTTTAACTGTATTACAGTAACGTTATTCCCGTTGTCGCATCACATGAATTTCCTAATAGTTTGATAGATTAAATGACCCGAAATTTAGGACCTTCAAAAATACAATTTGCACGTAATCGTTGTTATTGATTTAGCCTATTATTAGATTTCACTTTCGAAACATCTCCAACAAACCGTACCCATGTTAGGAGTTGTATTTTGTTACACGATTACAAATTGTAGCTCACCTATTCTGTATATATATAGACGATTTAAGATTAGTTTTAATATAAGCCTAAGGCAGTAAACTGTGTCTGGATGTGTATATACATATATATGCTTGAATCTTCCAAGTAAAGCTCGTATACATTGTAGTTAGTGGAGTCGTAAAATAGGTTGGTAATGCCGGATTCTACAACCCAACCGGGACACGTATATGCAGAGTTGGTAATACTGTTAAAGCCTACCCTACCTTGTTGTATCTCATAAAAAGCTTATAGCAAATTACGCAAAATGGCCACAAAAAGTTGTAGCTTGAACAACAACGAAAAACACGAATTTATTTTATTTAAGTAAACAAACTCCGTTATTCTATATAGTTACGTGGATCTAAAATAAATATGGAAAACTATATAAATGTTTAACCATTTTAGAATACAGAAACCGATCCATATTTCATTCTGTCGCCGCTATTAGTGGTGCTGAATTTAATTAAAAGAAACTTCGATCAATCATTATTGTGGAATAGAAAAATGCGAATAGTAAAAACCTTTATCAGTCCGCTTATATAGCATAAATCAAATTGTGATGATTGTATTGCAAGTGTCGTTTTATCGAAAACTTCTCCACATTGATTGAATTTCCTAATGTAACTGATAATCGTGCTCGAACAGGAAGAGATCTCACTTGATATCATCAAAGTTTGATTCAAACGATACACTTGAATGATCCGTTAGAGAATTGAACTGATGATCACCCTTTATGGACGTATTATCAGTACGGCATTACGATATAGCATTGTATTGCTTATTCTAAACAATTATCATCGTGTATAGTTTGAAAGACTATCCGTTGACGTTTACATTTCATTACATTGTTTAGACTATTGTTTAATAGAAAAGTTGTAAAAAGCCGTTTGATGAGACGACAAAGAAATCCTCTGAAGGCATGTACGTTTTCGCGTTCATTAATTATACGAGTTGTATAGATATAATTCCAAGAATTAGGACAATCAAACTGTATAAATGTAGCAATTTAATTAGGGACGACTAGGAATGGAATATTTCATAGCTGGAGTAGTGGAATTCCATGTTTCCTTTTACAAATTAAACGCAGGCTTAACAAAGCTTCAATATCTATTTTTTTTGTAGGTACATTTTCAAAACTGTAAATCAATACTGTTCAGTTTTGCATTAGAATTTCGCATAATCAAATTGTATTGGACCATCGACATCGACAGACGTTTACGTCAATTAAAATCGTTGACAATTCAATTGCAATTCTTTCGCTTAATGAAGACGAAATCTATATTTATCGAACGTTGATTGGAATGCAACAAAAAGATCGACGAACAATTAATCGGGATAATCGGGTATTTGGAAGGCTTCATTCGGTTCGATTTCCATATGTTACTGTGTCGGAGAGATTTCGATGTTTGGGAAGGTTTGATTTGTAGTTTGATTATCGATCAGCAGCCAATGCAATGGAAAGTAAACTTTGTGCAAAAAAAACATTATTTCATAACAGAGTGGTATTAACAAGAATTTCTAAAAGAACTACAGTTTATATTAACATATTGATAAATATCTTAACATATTGATAAATTTGCAATGTAATCATCTTTCGAAACTTTAACATTGATTAACATTTTATAATTCCTGCTTTGAAGAATTGCCAAAGTTGAAAACCGTACCTAAATTCTAGCAAAGTTACTATGTTCAAAAATGGGAAACTAATTTAGACGAAAATAATTTATGTTATGCCATTTTCATTCGACAAATGTTCTAGCACAACCCCTGCTCTAGAGCAATGCCTGCTTGTCGCTTTTCTAATAATTGGATATGTGTTTTTATTCTTTTGTTGACTCGGACTCGATTCATGAAAAGCCTGACTTTCAAAAGAAAGCGAGCCTACCCAACTCTTAAAAGACCCACATAAGTTGAAGAAACACCCAAAATGATTGAAAAACTGAAATAGAAACCAACAAATACTGAATATGGAAAATTCCGTCTATAATTCCAGCAAAACGCTTGGAAAGAACAAACACATCGTTTGCGTTAATTAAATCAATTTGAAAATATAGTAATTTTATTTAATCAACGACCGTTGTAATCGCGTTCAAGATTGTAACATCCTTTTTACTGTTTAATTTGTCGTTTAAATGATTTGTCTTACACTCAATTAATTTTTTCACCAAAACAAATTACCAGAGCCCAAAATTTCCTGAATATATTTACATTGAATTTTCGGTTATAAAGAAGTAGCTTAATTAATTCTGTTATAATTAGTCTCTTCAGATCAGTAAGATGTAATTAATGATCACAACTGTTGGTTTATAATCTGCGATATAAATTATTTTTCTTTTTGCTTCTTTTTTGAAATGATGAGAAAAACAGAATTTTCGAAATTTCTCCTCCACGTTCGTACAGTTCAAAGTAAACATCTTATTTACAGATGTTTGGTTTATTTGAACTAGTCGATAGAAAAATCGGTATGTGTTCATCAACTGATTGAAACATTATTGAATGAATATAAGCTTTCAAAGGCTGCTTATAAACACTAAAAGGTATTCCGTCTATGGTTAGAGAGTATATCTTATGATCAAAGTCCTGTGTGTATTCACTTCATTTTCTATTCAGGAATAAGACGAAAAAATAACTATCGCTCTCAATGTCTACTATTAAAGAGACTATTAAAGTTTTTAATAGGAAATATCCGACTTTATACAACTTTAACAATGGCTTTTATATGCGCTTTTTTCGGACATATTTGGAGTGTTTTTAACAAAATAGGACGAAACCATCTCATACGATATTAAAGTTGTTATTTCTATGTTAAGAACATTCATTCACAGATGTTGCCATTACAGTTCTTGTTCTATTTTCATACTCGGTCTACACATAATCCTGTACGTTCCCCAGTATTAATATCAGAAAAATAATGATTTGAAAAAAACATTATGATTGTTTTTTTGTATTGGACAGTTGACGATAAATTATTTATTTCCCTAAGGAAGTCGTCTATTGATAAAATCCACCTGTCAACATCGGTAGACTATCATTTTATCAAATAAACAACGTAGAAATTAACAATTTAATCGATACATTTTTTATTTCGTTGTAGTATACAAACAACGGATTATATTGATGTTGCGATTGTTTGAAATTGATCTCGTTTGTCTCTTACGTTGCTTTTTTTGCTTACTATAGATAACAGCATCAAAAAGCTCGAAAGTAATTAACTTTTCCAGTACACCCGACAATTCCACGTCCATGTAATTATACCATTTTCGTTTTGAACTAGTTTTATATTAAATTCAACAATTTCTATTTCAGATGGAATACATTTCTGTTTTTGATTTGTTAAATGTCTCCATCAGCCGCTCATTTTTTTTGTGCAGCTATTTGTTTTAAGTTATTTATTTAATATGCAAGTCTCGTTTAATTTCCACATGTGTCTATCATCAACAGCTTTGATGCGTTCTGACACAACAACAGTGGTCGGTTTTCAGAAAAATTGCGTGTTTGTTACAAATAATTCACCAATTAACAATAATTATCGATTTTTACTGTTACAATGCCGATGATTAATATATAATTCCGGATTGCTGAATAATTTATTATCTTATAGATCAAAAATAACAATAGGTCGTTGTCCACATTCAGCCATTCGAAACAAGAGCTATTAGTGTTTTATTATTGGTTTATTTAATATTAATAGTTATGTTGTAGCGAATATGAAATGCAAATTCAAATTAAATTCGCGATTTGTAAAAGCTACAAAAGCTTTTGTTTTATACAACAACAACAGCCACAAAAAAAAAACAATATTGGAAAAATGATGTGGTTTTTTTATTGTTTTTTAATAAAGTGGAGGAGTGAAGAATCGTCTTCTTCGATTTGGTTTGCAACATCTATCCGACCATTATTCATTTCCATTTTATCTTATGAAATATTGAGTAGGAAGGATGTAATGAAAATATACGGCTTGAAACCGCAACGAACAGTTGTTTAACCTCAAATTATCCCAGTCGAATTTATTGTTATATGCCTCCTGTTTCTATTCAACTGTTCTTTATTTTCTTATAAAACCAATACAAATCCAATAAAATTGTGGGTAATACTCTCCAACACAACGTACACGAACGAATTGAATAAATACACCTCGAAAAGGACCATCACGAAAATGTTATTTTATAAGAATGTCATGAGTCAGAATATTGAAAATCGTTCCGGCCAATCTGCATTGGAAACAAGATGAGATTTCCACATATATATAATATTGAAATTGTTTGAATGGAACAATTCGATTTTTTCCGAAAATCTTCCATTGTCTTGTCGGTAAATATTTGGCGATTATTTGGGGAAACTTGCACATCAATTCGAGCTGAAATCTGGTAGCTTGTTAGATTTGAAAGACGTAAACTATTATTAGTCAAGTGTATTCGGTATTAAAGTTAAAATGTGGTTCATGCTATGATAACAATGTCGATGACAAAAGCTCCTTTAGTGAACTGTAGGCTAACAAACAAACTGAAACTTCCAAGTTTATCCTCTTAATATATTATCGGTGGAAATGTGGTACGTTTATAGGTGCTATAAGATCAGTTTCAAACTAATAGTAGATAAGTGAGATCTAACTTTGAATAATCTGATGGCACCAATATTGATAACTAGACACGAAACTAGTGATCAGGAACATATTCAATGGCCCAAAAGGTCATTGCAATAACAGATTGCCGGTTAGAAATGGTGGATGCGCCGGGTGAAGCGCCCAGATGTGCACAAGACTGGTGTTTAGTCGACAATTATGTCGAAAATCAAAGCTAATAGCACCAAACAAGTTCAACTATAGCTCCTTAAATGACATGAAAAGCATTCAGTAATAACCTAACGTCCAGTATGTAATTCTACGAGAACATCAATGTAATTACTGCAACGGCAATGAACGGAACAAGATTTCCAATTATGTTGAACGGGACTTTCTTTGTACGACACACTAATTTGATAAACTGATATGATCTACAACAGACGGAAATCTATCGAAATATGGGTCAAATTTCATTCACGATAACCTCCAACAACAGCCTGCTTATTTGAGCTATTTTCGTTCAATAGATGATTCCTTTCGTTGGGTATTTGATTTTTTTTCTGCTTTCGTTCATATTTACCTTTATTTATATTATTATCTTTAGACTACTTGACAGTTCGTCGATTGCTTTCTATACTGAAAGAAGAACGAATTCCTATTGTATCGGGGCGGTTTTTGAAAGGCGGACAAAAAAATAGTTTACGAAAATTGTAAAGGAAATTGGAAAAATCCCGACAAAATTGCAGAACACGTCTGATAATATTCTGGTGGCGTGTAATATACCTATATATAAGTGCATGTATATATGTGCCAGTGTATTTATGCTCTTATTCGGGACCAGTCGAGTGATAAGTTTATTTGATTTAACCCTAGCCACCGTTACGGTTCATTTCACCAGAATACAGTCAATACACTGTTTAACCAACATTCTCTTTATTGTTCGTCTGGTAGTGGTCATCTGGTAGCCAATCACTGTAATGATTGATGATGGAACAATAACGAGATTTTTCAATTCCATCTAAACCAGGTGCAGAATTTCAATTGATATTAGGCTAAATTATAAATCCATTGTAATGCCCCAATCCATTGTCATTATCAATTATTAATTAAGATGACAATGAATTTCATATAGGATATTGATCAGATATGGCATCGACTGGGTTAGTGTTTTGGATTTTTCACCGTTGGCAACGTAAATTGTGTGTGTCCTAAATATTGTGCCGGTAAATTCATCCTTGTTGTTGTTCTCGGAAACAAGTCAAGCTCAAATCACAAGAGAAATAGCATCTGTCACTTGGCGCACATTTTATCTCTCTGTTTTAAAGCCTGACATAGTGCGCTGGTGGGAATTAATTAAATAAAAAAAATGGTTCTTCACTGTGATAGCTTAATGTGATTCTAGTGAATAAGTGATGGTGTGGATTATCTGCTATTATTTGAATGTAGAAATGGGAGGGCCGCCCTTCTTCAACTCATGTTTATACAACTTTTTCTGTAGCTCTTATTACAGATAATGTGAACTTCAGGATCCTTGGGGTTTTGTATTGTTATCGGTCACTAACCTGTTTAGTTAATGTCACTGTGTGTTGGATAAATACAGTAATTCTAGCCTATTATCGATGATAATAGTTTGTATAACGGAGAATTAAACATGTAGAGAAAGCGAGAATGTGTTGAATCAGAATAGGGATAGAAAAAAAAAGTATTTGACTCTGTATTATCTCTGTGTGGACAGACTGTAATACGTTCCAGGGCGATCGATGTTTAAATAAATTAAAGGATTTCCTTAGTCAACATTCATCCAGTTTCTGGCAGGATATTTCAACGAGAATTATGGATGACAATACGATACTTGTTTGTGACTCGAGTATTCTAAAGATTGATGGAGATGAATCAACAAAATATTATAAATACTGAAAACGATTAGATGGAATTAAATTCAATCGAGTAACTACAAAACAACTTCAAACGTGCATGTTCAAGTGATCGCTAATCAAATCTTCAAGTTTTCTATTAACATATTCCCAAAAAGTTTGTTATAAATTTATTAATTAATGCCCAGTCCTTGTATTGTACTAAGTGCTCTCCAACAATCACGTGTCGCCTGCCATCCTGATATTTATTCATGCAGATGACTGCATAGCAAAGAAAAAAAGACACGTACTTGGAAAACTATTTCACAAGGACTTGATTCATGCTGCCAACATTGTTAGTTGGCATCTATTTTATACCACTTGACAAATATTCAGGTCAAGTAGCTTGTTATTTTTGAGCATCTTGCAATTAGAATATATTAATTCGAAACTTATCGTTATTTTTTTCAAATTTATTACCTTTTATTTTAAATTTATTAAACGAACAAGCAAAGATGAGTACTGGCAGTGATGCAGAATGGAAAGGAAAAGTCGAACAAAGGAGAACGTGTAGAAAACACGTTCATTTCCAAATTGACCTTGTTCGCTCCACTAGAGAGGTTTATAACTTGCTGCTAAGGGGAAGAAACAGAAATCAAAGTCAGTTTAGAAAATCAAAAGGAACGATAAGATAATTAAACCGTCTCAAGATAAATGGTGAACTTTTTCAGCCATCATCGATCGAGATTGTTGTTTAAAAATCATTCGATATGAGATTAATCGAATTTACAACGTTTTAATATGTAAAACCGTGTAACCGGTGGTACTATATTGATGAGTGAGCACAATACACACAGTTGTGTTCGTTATGTTGTTTGTAAAACTGTTTTGATTTATGGATTGCCAGAATGAATAAATGCGGTTATTTACGTAGAAATACGTGCAACTGGAATTTACCACGTTTGTAAAGCAATTTTCGATTTGTATTATGAACATCGTACATCTGCATACGCACCCTCTCCACCTCAAACAACCAATAAATCGTGAATTTGCGGCCAACCGACAGTAACGAAATCAATTATTTAAAAAAAGCATATTGAATTAATTTGTAAGGGATCCATCTAGATTTTATTTGAAATGGTTTTTAAATTCGTTACGTTCTTTAATGGAAACACTCCTTTTCTATCCAATTTCAATCTTTTCATATCTGATAAAATTTTATGCAAAAATGAAGATTCGCAATCGGGCAATGAAAGGATTATTTCCTTTGAATTCGGCGTCTTTTTATGACGCTAAATATCGTTTGAAGGGTGTTTTATTATCAAAATTCTGGCACGGAATTTTTCTCAAATACACAGAAAACGATTTGCATGTTAATTCGTAATCCGTTAAAATTCTTTACAATGTAATTTCCCAATTTAAGGCAGATTATTGTCGAATCTGATAAGGCAACTTCTTGCCGCATTCTCGCGCCTTTAATACGTGTTTCATTTTGATTTAATTAAAGTTGAACCGTATCCAAAAACACTATCGTGTTTCGAACGAGTCAATCAACAGTCCACTTCAAACTCGAAAATCATCCGCGATGGATTTAATCAAACGTTGCTCGATTCCATTTTATAATTATAGTTTGTATGGAATGATAGGGTTTGTGATTTTTCAAGAATTAACAAATAACGTGACCACAAGCAGTTTAATGTATAATTGTTATCGAATAAATACGCCGTCTTCTATTATAAAATATATTCCAGATAACTTAATCATTTGTTAAAGCGTTTAATTTATTGCAGGTAGATTGGTGGAAATTTATATTTTCCGTTTCCTGAAATTATTCTAAATTATCCAACATTTATGTAAAATATTTTCTAATTACAATTTAATTTCAGTTTTATAGTGTTAATTGTGTCTGACGACAATCGACAGGATTACACAGTAGTTGAGAACATATAATTACATTTGTAAGTTGTCGGCGATTTCCATTTAATCGGCTATTATTCGGTTATTATTGTTATCATTATTCGACGTTGACCAAAATCAACATTTATATGAATTTGTAATGGGACCCTTAACGGGCGAGTCTATCATCATATTCCCTGATTGTCTATAAATTTGAATTTCTTAGAATGAAAATTACTGTCGAAATAACAATAAATTCAGCACAAAATACGGGCAGTAAATTCGAGCATAAGAATTGTTTGTGAAAATTCTCTTTCTGTGTTTGCTGGAAGGACACCGCTGATAAATAGGTAATCTAATGAAAATTAACCGTCTATTCTGTAGGTTTTCTTTCGATTTTCATAATATTAAACAATCGTAAATCAAAAACCAAATCTAGTCGAATAAGCTTCTAGTGTGAATATCTTAGATACGTACACAAATACAAAAAAGACAGCACGAGATCCAAGTGCAATTTAACTTTGTCTAGAATGATCCGAACAAAGCTTAAAAAGTTTTCCGTTACACCCGAAAAAGTAGCAAAGAGTGGATGGTGGAAGATAGAGACGACTAGCATTGCTATATCCAGTAAAACCTAAATGTCGAAATTGTGAATGTTTTTTTTTCTCATATGCCTTCGTTCTTTTTCCCAACGAACTTGTCGTCAACATCATACTAGTCGCAGATTATTGAAAGCAAGTTGACGAGAGAAAAAGAAGAGCGTACACATTACTGGTTCCGTTCGGACGGCCGGAAATGTCATTTAAACAGAACAGAAGGAAATGGGACAATTCTGTCCGAACTTTGTATATCGGACATTTAATTGGTATGTGACAAGAACAGTTCTGCCAGAATCTTATCAATAATTCGTTGATGCTTTCAATAAAAATACATAATCGTAACGCTTACATTTGTTGAACACGTTTTTGGAAAGTTGGTAAATAATATATTTATAGGTGCGTGGATGATATAAATCATCATAAAAGGGAACAACGTGCTTACAAATTCAATAAAGCTTAATGTTAATCGGATAAGTTAGTGTGGAGGAGTGTAAACTTGTTTAGAACGGCTGGTTGTGGTTTGTTTCGAAAAGTTTTGTTCACAAGCCGGCAAAATCCTGCGGCGATTAATTAATAAATGGATCTAATTTACATAAACAATCGACGATAAATTAATTACCAATAAAGTTGATGACAGACGGTTGTATGTTAAGAAATTGATTTCCTTTACGTTATGTTTGTGTAATTTATTATGCGGGTCCTTAATTTCATAAAATTAATAAATAAATTGTAACATAATAATAATCGATAAATATTAACTGAATAAAGTCGGGAACACACTTCATTTTCCCATCAAAAAAAATTGATATTGTTGTACATTGAAAGAAAGGGAATTAACTGAACACGGGCTATATGTAATTACTTTACCAATAGTTTGATTAATGATTGTTATCTAGTTTCAATTATTAATTCCGCCACTGATATACGTTCAATCTATTCATGTTATTGGCACCGTTGTTGGCTTTCTAAGCAAATACATTATTGATTTTCTATCAAGTGAAGTCACAGAATTAATTTCTTTTTTGAATTCAAAAATAAACTCGTAGATACGTCTCTAATGTGTATATTATTTATATAAAAAATTTGAACGTAAATGCAATATTTACTGCCAGATAATCATTAGTAGAAATCTACGATTCGACTTTAATATTTTCGTGTTCTTCGTTTTATTGAAATTGAATCGAGCAAATCTGCAATAATAAATTCAATCCACATTAGAAGTGTAAAATTTCATTTGGATTATTGCCAAACGAACATTGAGCTGCCATTGCCAAAAGACATCCTTTCTACTATTTCCTTTTTAATCTAGCACTGTATTTCACAGAGACTCTCCGACAATGTCGATATTATCTAAATATTTACAGTTTTCCAACCAGATAAATGATTCTATAGAATGTCTATCATCAATGTTGAGAACAACTTTATCACATTTCATCATACTTATGCCACTAGATAGACGGCTGGTGTATTGTCTCGAAATTTATGTATTAGACTACCGTGTTTTATCGTTGTGCACTGTTTACTATATGGTGTTTGCCTTTAAAACTACTGTACTGTCGGTAAGGCATCTGTTTGGTTGGTTTTCAAAGTTCTCAGAGAAGAATAAATAATAAGCGAATCCAAAATAATCACGTCCAAAACGCTCGCCAACAATAGGATAAGAGAATTTACTACGGCTAGAACTGTGAGATTTGTTCAAATGAAAATTTTATAATAACACCATGTTGAATCTTTATCGATCTCAATAATGCAAGTGACTGATCTAATATTTAGTGGACAATCTACAGGGTGTCCAGATTCCATGTTGTATCCCAAATAGTGTATTTCGGACGTTTGTAAATTCAGTAGCGACGGTTTATTCAGTAGCACCGAAAGCATCCATCGTTTGCTAATTGAAATTGACCTTAAGTGCCGGTTGTACAATTGATAGAATATATTTCAGTTAAATCGTTTTTTTATGCTGGCCAACATTCCCCATTCCACGTTTAGTTCTACAATCCCATTTTATAGTTGTATGTCACTGTCTTTGTCAACAAAACGAAAGCAGCCAGTAGAGAAAGAGAGATGGAGGTAGAATAGAGTTAAGTTAAACTTTTCGATTTATGCTAAAAAAATCTATCAGAATATTCGGCGCAATTAAACTGAATTGCCGCAAAAATTTCTACTCTCCAAATGCTTAATTTTTGCCTTAAACTGTTGGAGATACCCCAAATTTCACCACTTTCATCAGTTTTCAATGCAGAAAACAATCCGATTACGAAGAACTCTAACAATTTGAGCTGCCGCTTCAAGCAAACACCACTGATAAAGAGGCTATTCGAGGTGTTCGATTTTTTTGCGCTTTTGATATGTTGTTGTCCATCCAAAAATAAGTGACGCATATTTTTTAGCGGCCCTTATTTCGTTTTAAGGGATTAAATGGACCCTCAAAGGTTCTTCAAAATCCGGGAGGCTATGTGATTGTGTAGTTATAGTGATTTACTTTATTTTTCTTTGCTCTAACAAATGACGTTATTTTTATTAAAATCGTATAGGTAATGCAATAATTTTTTATGGAGGATCAAAGTCTTTCAAGGGGTGTTTTACCCCCTTATAACAGGAGTAGGTGGTATCTAAAAGTGTGATTTTTATTATTTGATATTACGAATAAAGTTAAATTGGTTTAGTCCTGATTGCTATCGTCTTTATATATGCAAAACTAAGTAATCATCCGGATGTTGACGAATCTTTCAAGGTCCATTTCACCCCTTAAAAAGAAATAAGGATCGCTAAAAACAATATGTCACTTATTGGATGGACAACAACATATCAAAAGCGCAAAAAAATCGGACACCTCGAATAGTTTCCTTGTGAGTAAAAATCCATGATTACCGTGTGTTAGAGCCAAATCTTCAATGATTCTTGAAAAAACTGGCACCTTTGAAGACCTTGCCTAGTACTTACTTTTAAGGAGGAATTTTCAACTAAACCAACTCTTGAATCAAATTAGTGCAGAAGAACAATGGATGCTTTCAAGTTAAAAACCGACCACCAAACTGTTTACTATATTCATGGACCATCTGTTCTTTTTAAGTTGATTTTTGAGAACTGCTTTAGATGAAAACTTCCAAATACGTGGATTGGCCACTCTTTTGTTTCTCTCAACTTTCTACATTAGCTTGTAGATTTCATCAAAATACACGTGTGTCTCTGGAGTGTCAGCTTAAAATTTTTAGCATCAAAAGATAGGTGAGGAAGTGTAAACGTTTGATATTTATCCAGAACGTTTCATGCCAAACTGCTCTCAACTTGGGTAGCGTAGTTTAAAACAATTTGCCAACATCTAATCATATTTGTCACTGTCGCAGTTTTGTTGTTAAACATTTATGATCTGTATACATGTAATCTGGTTGAATGGTGATGCCTTCTCTCCATCTACAGCAGCACGTCAAAGCTTATACAGCTCGATTTGTTCTATTATTTCGTTAAATTCTATTTTCATTATATAAGATCACTTAAAGAGAAGAGATCCAAGTTAATTAAGTACTGTCGACTGTATAGCGGATATATGCCGCATCTTCTTGCCACTGTCATTATCAGAAAATTTATCCAATGTATCCGAACAAAATATGTTGATATTGTTTCATTTATTAGACATCTGAATAAATAATTTTATTCAATGTTTAATATGCGAATAAATTTTGTGATCGAATAAACAAAACGATACGTTTGTTTAATTTAATGTGTCCGTTACATTACCTTGTTTTACATCGCAATTTACACAGAATCGTTTGTATTTGTGGTGTATTTATTGATCAACAACAAATCTAATTAATATCAAACATCAACAAGGACTTTGAAGTCCATTTTCTAAATACTCAACATCTCAATCCATTGGGTACAAATTAGTAGTTGACTAATTTATAATTCTCTTTGGAATATTTATTGCTTTAATCAAGCCTTCTAAAATACCTGTACGTGAAATTCGATTTCTAGTTTTGAATCATACCAAGAAATTACTTCAATCTATGAGAGTTGTAATTTTTCATGTAATAATACGTTTTATTTGATCGTGTAACAGATTAATCTTCTCTAATGACTTGCAAGTGTTGATTTAATCTAGTAATGACGAATCATAAATTCCACCACTATCATTCGACATTTATCCGATAAATAATGTTGTTCTTTGGACATTTCTATTAGTTTTTTACATGCCCCGATGGTGTAGTTGCAAGTAGATTACTAAATGTATCAGTGACAACGATTCGTAAGGATGCCATAAGATAAAATCAAAACGATTTGTTGGTTTCTAATAGTTTGTTGGTTTCCTGAATGTACAAAATCGAGGGCAATGCATCATGTATGAGATTTTACAATGCCATAAAATCAAACAGTAGCGACGACTTTATACGAGTATTTCTCCACTTTAATGCTGATTGTATTGTGTTTTGTTTAGAGTAAATGCATCTTTTTGTGCCATTGTCAGTATAAATCAACATTTATGCTTTACTTATTGGCCTTAAATCATGTTTTGAGGGCGCAATGAAAAGTTTTAGAAAAATATTTTTGTTAGCTTGCTAACCTACTCTGACTGCCACTTTTTTTTTGTTGATTTATATTCCAACCATTTGGATGGCAATAGTTGGCTAGAAGTCATCAATTTCGCTATATATCCAAGATTGATAGATTAAGGCGACCTATAAATTCGTCAAAATAATTCCGTTGTTCATGCGGCGAGAGGAAGTTTCGTCCATATATTCGCGCAAAAAGTCTGAAATATATCGAAAACTTCCGGTCGCCCTGCGACTCGTCTCGTTCCGTTATGGTATATTTAAATACAACGAATTCAATTTTGACGAGTCAGCTTGTCGCTTTTTATGTTTGTCGCCAACAAATTTAATATCCTGCTCAAATTGAAACTAGCTGTAGTTTATTAATATTTAAGCAACACTAAGAAGCAAATTTAGAAATGGTAAAACATTCATATAAATGTATAAATATAGAATCTATGATAACAATATTTGGTGAATGTCCAATAAAAAAATGGGGAATATTGTTACGATTTTTACTGGGTTATTTATATACAAAACAACAGCAACAACAGAATCGTTATTATTCCTTAATAGCATAAATTTACGTGTGTAATCTAACATAACTAATCACCATCTCTAACTACCCATTCTCACAACCAAATTGTAAATCATCATGTTTAGAAGCATTCAACGTCCATATTAAGGCATAGTAAAGGAGCGTGTTAATGTTGCAGAGCATTATTTTAGACAAATTACGGGTTGAAATTAACACTTAAATAAATCAAAACAATACTTGTTATTCCTTGATTATAGTTGGGCCTACCTATCTGGTTTTATTGTGTTATATATTCAAATGGCATTATCTATATATGAAAACTCGATTTTATTCAAATGATTTATTCCACATTAATGACTTGTAAATAATTGGATTAGTTTTCTTTAGTTCTAATAGAAGGTAAATAAGTTTGGTAATTTTATAAAAGCATTCGTCAGATAATTAATTTGGAAAAATGCAAGCAGCCAGTCGTACGATTATCAACATGATTATCAGTATTTGTGGTAAAGAAGAAAATATCCAATCCTTGACTGTCACTCTCATGCTTTTAATCAGTGCCAAATTTAGCTTTAGGCTCTGACATGCGGCTTTTTCATAATGCTAGAGAACATACAGCAAAACTAATGCAGCTAGGTACATTAGAAGAAGAGTGAAAGGAAGGCTCTTCCTCCGATTGTGTGGTCAGAGTACGTCAAATGGTCGGAGGTTTTTATGTTTATTACTTAGACACCTCCCACTGTTAAGATAGACATAACATCTAGTTAGACGCCAGTTGGCGTCAATGAAATTAAACGAAATTTTGCACACAATGTATAATTTTTTAGAACTATTATCTGATTATTCGAAAATAAAGTAAGTAGGCATCTGATTTTTCATTTCAATGTTCATTTATTAGATAGTTTTGTCCGGTTGGTAAAGAATCGTTTTCTTTTGTAATTTTTACAATTTTATAATTGGTATTTATGAATTTTTAGATAATTTACTTGTGTACTGATTTAATTCGTAATTCTATAAGTTGGTCTTTTAATAAAGATTGATTGAAATTTGATACTGAAAACAAACAACATGTTTGTTAATATTGCTGTCTTAACAACAGTCGGAGTCTAACTCATTAATTAACATAAAAAACTCCTCCTATTCGACCTACTCTGACCATATAATTGTTCTATCATATGCCGTGAATAGGAGGAGTCTTCATTTCACTTTTCTTCTAATGTACCTAGATGAATCTGGTCCTCTGTATATTTGCGGTCGGCGATACTCAAGATCATCTATTAATTATGAAGAAAAAATTCCCAAGAAACGTACAAGGTCCTAGGGGCTTTTTATGTAAATCTATCGAGCGTCCAGTATTCGACAGCTTTTATTGCTAATTATAGAAAATTCGACCCGATTGTCTCGAAAATGCTTCTTCATCAAAAACCTTCTAGTTTGCAAAGGTCAAAACAGAACAATATTTCGGGTTTTGAGGAAAACTGTTGGGGCAAGCGTGCATTCTGCGGAATGATTGTGTTCGACAACTTTTAAAGATAAATGACTCCTAAAGTTTAACTTGCATTCAAAAATTTGCTGTTCCTCAGACTATACCGCCCTAGGAACGGGTGTCATGGGCCTAAACCTAAATCCACCACTATTATATTATTCTTCGAGAACTTGTGCAGAAAGCTAGACAGAAACCGCTTATGATTCTGTGTCAATATGAATCTGTACTTTCGAGAATGAACTTACGAAATTTTTGCTGTGATTGAATCGAAATTGCTGGAGGCCGCCAAAGTATACCTTAATAATAGAAACCGGAAAAGAGTAAGCAGCTCCATAATTAACTACTTATGAAAAATCTCAAATCGGCTAGTTCTCGGTATCGTTTTCAAGGTTCCTAAAGAACTCGTGGAATTAATTCACCATGTATGAGAGACGTCGTGTATGCATGTCTGGTTGGTTGAAATAATTTATTGTTCAAATTTCTAAAACACAAAAACAGGAAATGCTCTTTTCATGTCTCGTGAGAAATCTATGTTGTTTTTCCCACAATCTGATCGAAGATAGAGCGACAAGAAAGACGGAATATATAAGAAAAAACGTGAATCATTGTTCCTTAAATAGTAACGTGTGAACGATTTCGACGGTGGATATAATGACTCGTTTAAAATACTAAAACGGCCTTGAATAATTAAAATAGTAGCGTTAATGATGTGAGACTAGTTTGTATTACAGGTGAAACACCGGATGTTGTTAGAGACTAACGCATTTGTATAATAAATCATCTAAAAAATTCATCAGATGAATTATGAAAAGGTATGAGTTTTACTAAAATAATGCAGAGAACTCATGCGGATTATCTTGGGGGGACGGGGAAGAAAAGCGGTACAGAAAAAGCATTGCTTTTATACAAACTTCTAACGAAAATATAGAAATTTTTTACACGATAAATCCAACTTTTTGAATAGGAGAAAATCGGGTTTTACGAGAAACAATTGCGGATAAAGTAACTAGTCCCAAAGGAACGCATTTTTTTTTTGGTTGCTGTTATTATTATATTTCTTTTACGTAAGATTAATAACAACCAGCATTCGTTTTAGGGAACTTTTTATTTCTGTAAAAGATTATTGTTGTTTGTTTATGAATATCTGACGAAACTTTTAGATTTGGGGAGAATCCTTTATATATTTTTTTTAGTATTTATTCCATAATGAATTCACAAAAGTTCAACTGAAACTTTTAATCAAATTCCGGTACGAAAAAAAAAGTTTCTGGAAATTTTTTGAATGGACAACAATAACAAAGAGATGTCTAAAATAATGACTATTATATTTCATCCTACCATTCTAGTTGTCCTGAAATAAACATTAAAACAATAGAGTAAAGTTCGCCGGGCCTAACAATAGAAACGACTTAAATGTTTCAAATAGAATTATAGTGAAATCGTCTATTATGTCAAATACAGTAGATGATCAAACTCAATTTGAATCAAACTACAATAAAGTTTGCTTTTTATTCTTCCAAACGCTCGATTACGAATACGTTTTTTCTTTCGTGACCACTCGGTATTCCTGTACAATCTCGATCTCTATATCTACATTTACTATTTTGGCTACGAAAAAAAATTAAAAATGATTCTCACGATACACGTAGAGGCAGCCGAAGACAGCCTCTCTCCCTTCGCATATTAGAGCAAAAGCTTCTCTGGACTAATATCAATGTAAAGCTTTTGTTGTCTTCTTGCTTGTTTAAAGTCGTGTATCATAATTACTGCATAATATTAACATTCTTTTGGTAAATCTGGCCCATTTTATTGATGAAGGCAACGACTTGATAGACGTGGTTTTCAATAACCAATTGAAAAAATTCAAATCTAAATTGCAATAGAGTCGGTTACTGATTTGTTAACTTTATTGTTGAACTTTGCCACTGTAAATGCCAGCCGTTCATATTCCAAGACATCCTCTCTGCCTTCATATTAGTGCAAAAGCTTCAGCTTTACTGGACTAATGTCAATGTAAAGCTCTTATTGTTTTCGTGTTGGATTAAAGTCGTAGATCATGTTTTAATTTCTGGATAACATTGACATCTTTTGGTAAATTTGGTCCAATTTATTGCTAAAGACAACGACTTGATAGACATTGTTTGCAATAACTGACTTTATTGTTAAAATTTTGCCACTGTAAATGCTCGTAAAATACAGCTAAATCAAAAGAAATTTCTTGAAAGAGAAAGTCTCGAATCCTTTTTGCCTCTATTTACGATTGAGAATGGTCAAAAAGGTTCTCTGCAGTACAATGATACTTGGCTGAATAACATAGCTTTTATCGTTTCCTTTTATATATCAATTTTGACTAAACTCCTGTTCGTATCAAATATATAAGTAAATAAATGCGTTTAGGTAAGCGTCTGTTGGGATCGTTACACTAGTTGAAACAATTTTGTATGGATTGAATTCAATAATTTGCACATTAACAAGTAAAAGTTTTTCTCATAATTAGTACAGAATTATTACAGAATTAGTACAGAATCTTAATTAAAAGCTGTAATTTTAGGGTTGAAATGTTAAGTTCTTCTCGAACTTGAAATTCGATATCTGTGCAAAAAATAAATCAAACTATCAATGATCTAGATCTTGATTGAAGAATGTTTATAAGCATTGGTTTTTATCAGTGGCGTAACTAAGCTACTTGGGGCCCGCCCGCAAAAAGAATCGGGGGCCCCATTAAAAAGAACTACCACAAATCGAGGTGATCCATAACATAAAGTCTATGACACTATATATAAATGACACTAATTTGTCTCATAAACATTTGTTACGCACTTGAACTATTTACAATTATTTTAATAACATGTTCAAAAACTCGTTTTTTTATTAAAAATTCGGCGATAATATCGTCCAAATTAATATTTTGTGTGTAATCTCTTTGATTTTACTCTCATAACGGCCAGAGTTGTTATTAATAATAATTATACATATTTCTATTTTTTTGTAGTCTTTACTTTTGTGATGTGTGACGAAAAATTATGTTTCGATTTTTCAAAATTTTGACACACTGAGCTCAAAGGTTCGCCACCACTGCCCTAGACTAAGGAGGCCCGCCCGCGCGGTGAGCCTTGCGGACCCTATTTATACGCCACTGCTTTTTGTTACTTCTATTCTTTATTAATTAGCGAGCATTTTCAGGAATTCCTCATTTCCAACATTATTTTATTCAATTTTCCATCAATTTCATTCTTCATAAGCTTCTTACTTTATTTTTAATAATAATCAGATTCATTAAGTGGTGTGCTTGAAAAGAGGCTTTCACTCTCTTATTGCGCCACCTTGCAATCAAATTTTCCACAATGTAGCAACCTACAATGTGAATCTCATTCTGCGATGTTTTTCTAACCCAAAAAATCCAAGCAATTTTATTATTGTTTGGTTTGGTGTAATACATTTTTTTCGGGAATAGTGAAAGATCGAAAATACCGATATTTGATATTTGAAAATTCCCAATACGAACAAACGGGGGGGTTGTTTTCGGTCTCCGAATCGACACAGAACAGTTTTACAATGAGTCGAATTTTATACACAGATTAAAATAAACGACATTGGGGCCATATATGGGTCCCTAAACTAATCTATATGTTACAATACAGAATGAATACCAATGCCACTAGCGGCATCGACCACATTTATTTGATACATTCCCATAAATTCCGTGCAAAATATCAATATTATATTAGGTGGAAATTTGAAATGAGCAACAAAAAAAAAACTTTGTGTTATTTATCATAACATATGTATATTTAAATTGAACGGATTAAATAAATTGTAGTTGATTAAATTGTAAAATTAATAAATTCCCTTCAATTTTGTGGCGCAACGGTAATTTAATGAAACACGAAATATTGATATCAAACACGGAAACAAATGGAGTTCCTAATAAATCACCGGTGAAGCTAGAAGTATCCGACTATACCTTTCGATGATATGTTTTACAAATCGTCCAATATGTTTGCGAATTATTTTCTGACATGAGCAAAATATAAAATTAATGGCGTCTTTTTTATGAAATATTAACGATTTCAGAGTTGATTAGTTGAAGCAAAACCCTGCCAGCCTTGGTGAAATAATTGAATTAGCGATGACACAGATACAGAACATCCGATAATACTTCTATTTGAAAATATTTACACTAATGATAAACGGATGAAGTGACCATCACGCAGATTTTTAATTAAGTTAAGCTCGTATTTATCAAATCAAAAAAATCTGGGGAAAACACGAAATCAATAATTGAGCTTTATGTGATACAATAATGCACCACATGTAGTGTAAATGATGCAATTTCCAATCATTATCCACCTTTCAAAAACATTCAATCACCGCTCAAACTGGCGTTTATCGTGAATGCATTTCGTTAAGCCATCATTTGTCAAAGTGCCATAGGAACTCTTTAGTGCTAACTAAGCCTATCATCGCTGCCATCACCACCAGTCGCTGATGATGCCTTCGATTTTATCGTTATAAACGCCACGTTTCTGTTATTACAAAGAAAACTTAATTAAACAACGAATAATTGCTATATTTTGATCAAAGAAAACGATCGAAAAGTGTTTTGTAATTGTTTAACGACGATGAAAATGAACAGATAAAAATTTTATGTTCTATCATTAATTCTTCATAAAAGATTTCAATGTAGAAATAATTGTATATTTTTATCGTAAAGAAAAAAAGCTTAAGACTCAACTGTCGTCTTATCTGTAGAATTTGATTTTTTTGGTGGATAATAACTACGCTCCAGCAATTCTATTAAATTTCAAGCTTAATCAACGCACAAAGACTCGTCGATCAAATTAATGCGCCAATTTCGTTCCAATTTCTCAACAGTTTGAGGGCAATTTTCAAGTTTTCATGAATACCATTTTTTTTTCAGTATTGTTATAGAGGAAATATTTTGATGAAAATGTGTGGGCGTATAGAGAGAACGATAGAATATGAAATTCAACATCCCTTACATGTTTCTGTGTGTATCCTTTCACGCATCCTAGACCTTATCTCTCCAGATTTCTAGTGATATATGTTGGGATTAACGAGGCAACTGACCACAATCTAAACACTGATTTCCAAAAGGGTAGTAGTTTCTTTGTATAACCAAACTACGTTCCAATAATCTATCAAATATTCCACGATAAACAGATCCACCTACTCGGCAAGATTACTGTTTGTTTAATATGTTATTAGATCGATTCCAAATTGTCAGTTTGACGGCTGCAGTCGTTCGTAAATGCTGAATTCCGCTTTTGTTGTAATCGAAAAATATTTATTTTTATGTGAAGCTCGAGTCCTTTGGATTCTTTTGTATTTGCTAGTTTACCGTCTGCCATTCAATTTCTGTTAAAAACGCGAGAAAAATGACAATCAACGTATTTTAAAGACCTTATCGCTGAACCTGCGAGAGAACCGTTTGTCTTGCGTTTTCGTAATTTTTTCAACCCCGATGACAAATTGTTTTGTATATTTGGTGAACAACAATCTCACGGTTTTGTTATTTCAATTTAGCTATAGCATAGATTATAATTGTGATGGATTTTATTAATCATGACGCTATAAATATATAATAAATGATTACTGCCGGTATTGATCGAATCTCCCCTCCTATTTATTGGTTCGTAATTTCGAAACTTTTCCCGAAAAAAAAAAGTTTCCAGCATGCGTCGTCAGTAATATCGAACGGTACATACAAAACAAAATCAGTATTAAGATGTTGAAAAGTCGTGCTCTCAAGAATCTGATATTAAAAACCGTAATTTCGTTATATTAAAACTTGGGGACATATGGGCAACGAAACCATCTTTCCGTTACTACTACTCGAGTTTCTTCTACTGTTTTTAAACTTTGGCCGGCAAACAAAAAGGAGAATACCAGGAAAATTCAACATTGAAATCCTCCAAGTGAAGAAGAAAACTAATATTTTAAAAGTTCTAACAGAAAAATGTACATATAGTTGTGCAGATGTATGGTAGGATTTGAACAACGAGTACGGTGTAATTTATCAATGCGACCACTTTTCCAGTTTTCCCAACTTCATTGTGAGGATTTTCATATTTATTAAAACTGAATTCAGTATACATCAGCGTTTCGATCGATCCAGAAAACAAAAAACAACGCACAAAAGACGCATTATCGCCGTGATCTTGTTAGCTATCGAGTAAACTGTTTTGTTTACCGAACCTCAAGTTTTCTAGATTATCTAAGTGTTTTTATATGTTTCATAAATATAGGTAAATGGGTAGGGGTGTCTCAATTTTATAAATATAATACGTAGAGCAACCAACAAAAAAAAGAAAACACAAATCACTCCCACTGCAGTCATACATCACAATTCGGCATGAAAATTCTCGATTTACAGTATAAGTTTTCAAGTGGCAAAAAGATATATGTGCCCTGTGTTGGTCGGGTATCATCCTTCTTTTTTACACGATCGCTTAATACACGCCACAGGCGGGATATATCAAGAAGCTCGAATATGTCATAAAACACGAACAGGAAGACTAAAGGAAATACGTAAAATGTAACATTGTAAAATGATCGACGATATCCAGCAATTTATAATAAATTTTGTTGTTTTACTTTGTGACTGTGCAACTTTTATTAAATTATATTTTAGAAAAATTGATCAGCAACCTATCGAATTGTAACAAGCTGCCTGAAATTCTGTTTTTGATTGTTTGAAATTTGATAGAGGAAAATTGTTTTACAGTTGTGCTCGATCGTTTAATATTAACTTCAAAGCGTTTTTTGTTGAGGCTACGGTACTCGATTTAAACTCGTTTGAACTTAATCCATACCTAGTTTGGATAGTTGTGAGTAACGTTTTGTCGATTGGTAACTCTACAACTGCTGTAATCTTGTGAGTTATATTAATTGAGAATCTGCGTACACAAACAGTAAACAACAACAATCGAAATTGTGCTTTTTGTAATGGTCCGTTTGAGTAAAGGAGTCGATTATTGGATTCATCAATCCCTACACAAAGCGGGAGTGCTATCGACATTGCCAACTTTTAGTACGATCCATTGGGAATCAACTCTTAAAAAACTCTAATTCTGATGTTAACATCTGTTGCAAATAGTGCTATTATGCGATTTTCTTTCTTTTTTTTTTTGGTTCAACAAATGGAAAACCGTATTCTAATACAACACCTGCTGTTTACATATAGATGAAGGCGGAAATTACATATTTACACTCATAAAACAATACATGTTCGCATATAGAATGTGTTCTACTATCTTCCGCTTTTCCATGCAATAAATCACATTGCAGAACTATAAGCGACCACACTAAGTCAAAGTTAAACGTAGAATACACAAGGTGAGCTGTTCATTATCGCACACCAACTAATAGACCATAGATGGCACCAGATGGTATGATATACGAGTGCACAATTCTCTAAAATCATTTACATAAAATTAATTAAACAACAAATTACTTTCTATGTATCTTTTAGATTGCATCCGTTGGAGCATTTACCATCTTCCAAAGAAATACGATCTACCCTGATTGTTGCAAAGAATCGACCCCTTTATCAGTTAGTTGATTAACTACGCACAAATAGATTTTACCATTATCCCTTTCCAAGATATATTTTACCGCTTTTTACGGCAGTTTATGTCACTCGATTGGCTTGTTTTGTAACAAAAATCTGATGGATCCAGCTTGTTAGCAATTCATGTCGATCATTGAAATGTATCACAATTTCTTCGTACAAATATATCTCCTCCACTGCCGTACCAATTTTCCTATCAAATTCACCTATGATGCTGATATCTGCAACAAGACACTCACACCGGGACAATCAATTATTATTTCTACGAAATTTAGGGATTACCAAAAACTTTTAAGTAACAATTAGCGTTTCATATTGTTTTCGTGTAGTTAATATTTTGTACCATAAAAGCTGGCTTGTTGTAGACCACGTTTTGATGTTATCCTGTCTGCAAATACGCTTGTCAACGAGCTGAGACTGTATGTAAAATGTGTCTCATATTCACACCGGGCTTGTTATGAAGTTTAACTAGAAATACTACAAAATTTCCCTGCATAGCAGGCTACTTTGGTCTCTTCTACATGTCTAGAATGACATGTCCCATAGGTAAAACAAGCACATAGGGATTTTAACCCATCCACTAGATCTTTTACATCACGCAACTAGCGGCGTTGCCGTGAACTAAACTACGTGCTTTGAATGAAGCCCACGGATAACATGGTGACAATCTTCTATACATATCTTGAATAAAGTGGAACTATCACACCAATTTGAATCGACAACAATAAAGATCTATTTAAAAATAAACATCCACAAGAGAGAACTTAACAAAATTGTAAAAAGAATGAAAGAGTAATAGCAGCAACTAGTGGGATATTTAATAAAACAGTCTGGTTCTTTTTTAGAACCATTATCTGAACAAGCAATTGGAGAAACAAGCTGTAACTAGACGGTAACAATTTAAGTGTTGCAATGTGAAATAGTAAAAATGTCTTGTATGATTTTACTTGACAGTAGTTGCGGTCAATAAAACTGGCAGGATTTTTTCGCTTTTCCACAAATATCCATTAATCACAGTTAAACTGAAAATAGAAGGTATAGAAATGAATAGAGAGAGGCCAAAAAAAAACAACTCAAATAAAGCGAGAGTAACAATATGAGGAAAAATATCCAATTCAATTGTTAACAGAGAGGGAAAAAAACACAAAAAAAAGAATAGTTATTTGATGAAAACGAGCTCAAATGCGATTGTTATACAATAGGGGATTTTTTTTATTAAAAAAAAGGGTACGACCTAATCGAGTAAATACGCTAACAGTCAATTGTAAGTTTGCATTGTTTCCGGCTCTATTTCACACACAAGTACGTCTACAGCACAACGGTATTAATGAAATGGACTAAACAGAAAATAGAATCTATAATGATCTATATGCGTGCAGTATTTTCCAATAATCAACTCTAATAAATGCTAAAGCTTTTGTTGAATTTATTATTGTCACACAAATTTTGTAGCGCGATTTCCATTTTATTTAGATACGATAAGATTCTTTGGAGTTTCTTCTATAATATAACCATTCTTATCAATTATTAATCTCGCTGCTTTAATAATATCAGGATTTGAAGTTACAATGGAAATCATCGTTCAATCTATTGAGCTTTTTTTAATATCGAAATAAATGTTGTTTCGACTCGATTGTCTGGTAATAGAATTCGATTTATCAATAATCAGATTAGGAATAATCGTTATCTTTTGTTTGTACACAAAAATTTTACGAATGGTAGGAAAAATTGTTTGACTTGGCGGTAAACTTAAAGCTTTGCTCTGGGGCTACTTTGTAGGCAAACTCTTCTGCAAACACAATTTTTATTGCAGGACGGTCGTAAACAATACTGTTACACAATGTTTCAGTTTTAAAATCGTTTGTTTTTCTTGTAGGAAATTTTGAAAGGGTAGCAAATAAATGTGTTAAACACGGGCAAAATGATATTCTACCGAACAACAAAACTTTCAAATTAGTTTTTTCCTTTTATGGGAGTTCATCATTTATAACGTAAACTCACGATCAGGTGGTTGTTTACTTCATTACAAATAATTGAATTTTTGTCAAATTATCTGCCACTTTTCGGATTCAAAAGAAAATTTACTATAATTCTATAATCATTATGAAAAGCTGGATAAAATCGTTATTGTTGATAGTTTTCGCAGAGACGAGAAGCAAGAAATAAAATTCTAAATAAAATGAGAAACTTTTGAATTGGAGCACCTGTTTCGATCTTGCAGCCACGCGCGGATACTACAATGCCCCAGTTTCTTCTTGAGTACTACAATTCGACTTTCAGGTTGTGTCTCAGTCTCACCATTTTGTCAACAGTACGACACCAGACAGTAAAGAATAGAATAAAGTTCCGTTAAATTTTTCAGCTGGAGCCGAAAATTAGCGAATGTTCCTTACAGCGCTTAAGAATATCCGGTGGTATTAAGCAAATTGTATATTCAGTTTCCAATGAAGCTTCAGCTTGTTTTTGAACAAAACAACACATTTTCATTGATTCCCTTCCCTGCTTTTCAGTTTCAAAGAAACTCGACCTCTTATTATGCCTGGTAATAGGTAAACAAATTTTTGTTATTTGTTATTACAAATCTCGTCCATTATTTACTTGTTTTGTATGTTCATTTAGCCCAAACAGTTGAACGAAATGCTACAAAATAAACATGTTTATTTTTGTTGTAAATACACTGCCTTTTGGCTGACTAACAAAAACAATTATACCCAGCACACCCAATGAATATGTTAAATAGTTAGAAAAGAACGATTTCCTGTTGTTTGAACTTTATCCATCCGGAATTTACACTCAAATTACAATATTTTTACATATTCTCCCAGACCACCGAAATTGTGCCGCTCCGATGCATTCTAATAAAGCTTGACTGATTCGTCACAGTTTTCGTCTTTTTAACGTTTACACACGACAGTTGGAAAATTCCCTAATCACTAATTTTTGGCAAATTTTTCAACATCTAATAAATAAATGAATCTGTGAAATTGTAAATGAAAGCCTGAGATTGACTATACCAAAAATAGCAACGATTTCTCTCATCTATCTACACAGTCATAATGAGATTGCCATTATCATCATTATCTTCATTAGCAGAATGACGCATTCATTTTTTACGACTCGATCTCCACAACGCTCCATAATAACTAATGCGCATTGCTAAGAGAAAACTCACGAAATTTCTTGCCGTGCTTTTATAAATATTTACTTCAATTTACATCAAAATAAAGTGGAAGAACGCTACATTTAGTATACTGGCAAATGTATAACATTATTCCGATTATAATAAAAGAGACGCTTTGAACTGTTATGGATGCAAAGGTAAAAAGCAAGCTTATCGGCTCAATTTACAATGGAACAACGATTGGAACTCTGTATATTTTGTAATAGTATTAAAAATAAAGTCAATCTGGCTTAAAATTCCCAATTGCACGAAATTTAAATCAATATCGGGAACAGATGTGTGGAATTTTATAAAATTCGTTGCCGAAAAATATCAATTTTTACCTAATGCATCTGCCATTGATGTATCGCTTTAGTAGATAAATCACAATAAAATACATATAAAGTCAATATTTGTTATTGCGGAACGTGTATTGAAACTTGAAAGGATTATATAAAGTTTACTTTTTCTCTATTACACAGAAAAGTTCCAATAATATTAAAAAAATTCAAATGAAATTTATGTTGCAGTGGCCAAGGAGACGGAGGTCCGAGCACATGCCGGCACGAATGTAACTTTACCATGTCGGGTCGACATCAACCAATGCGGCACATTGCACAGTGTGAAATGGTACAGGGATACATCCAGAATCTACGTGTTCAGTCAAGCTGGCAAGGTAGCGCGGGCTGAAGGCGATGCCACGGAAAGGTGAGTTCCCCTGATTGCAGTCTGATTCGTTTGTGTTGTACATTTATATTGGAAATGTGCTCAAGCAGTAAATTGACGATATTCACTGGTACAATGTTCAATTTTTCGAAGCTTAACCAGATCAGATCCGGTAAACTTCATTTCAAACTCTTATAAAAATAGAATCAATCCAGTTGTTCTAATTGATGATCTCTAAACGATTCCTATAATCGGTAACGATTTAATCCGCATTCAAGTAGGATAGATGTTGTGACCTAAACGGATAACGAATCATTCGAGAATCATGTATACATGATTCTACACTTTATAGATTTTTATTAGATCGTACAGTTTTATAACTTGTTAGTGGGGAAATCATAAAAATATATTGTAAGGGTTGAGTTGCAATCTCTGTAGAAATTAGAGATTGTGACGGTTGGATGAGTCAGCATCTTGCTTTCTGCATCCGATATTTTAGCAGCTCTGCCGATTGCTTCTCAATACTTCAGTAAGAAGCGAAAAAAACAATTTTTACCGATCTCTAAAAATGTAATATTTCATATGAAAATGTGGACTAAAATTTAAATAATTCTACCACCTCCGAGTAGTTCTCGTACATCTATTCTTTGATAAAAGATATCAACTACAGAGCCTGTTTGAAGTCGATTCAAGACAATTTTAATTTACGTGTGTATACCTCGATTGATTTCCACTTCGTAGAAGACGTAAACTCCTCCTACCTTTGATGTAGTGGATTGGACCGTTTCTTATACAGAAATGTCTTACTATTCCGTTTACAGTGTAATAGAGAGAAAGACTGATTCGAAACATTTGTCGAAAGATATGTCGAGTATGTTATAATAAACTTTTTTTTTACAATTAATCCCAAATGAAGCTGTAAAATATTCAAATCTAAATGATACGAGATTAACTTGGTTAATATTCATCCCACAAGAGGTCGAAATATCCAAAATAAACATTTCTGAATTATTTAATCTGCAGATTAAGCAGTCAAATTGTTGGAAAAGTAGGATTATTCAAATACATATGCTAAAACTTTTTCTATTCATAAGTAGAGATTTTCACAATGTGATTTGCGTCTCCCTGGGGTGCATTAGAATTTCTAACTCTCGTTCAATATTAGAAGACGAAAAAAAAACATAAATTTCTTTAAGTTATCATTAGAAACCGACATCAAGAAAGCTTCTAAAATTGATTTATTTCCTCGTAAAAGAGAAAGATCTCTACAACTTTTCAAACGTGGTTATACTGCTGTTGAAACTGCAATAAATGGAATTGAGAAAAAAATAATACAAACTTTATAACGAATTTTTGTGAATTGATTACGATTAATTACAGCAACAGTAGATATGGAGTTTTATAGAGGCAAACAAGATTAATCTCCACTGACGTTCGTTATTCGGGCAGGACTGCGTTAAATTTCTGCATTTATTTATACTTCCACTACAACAACAAAGTCAAGATAAATTTGTGTGTTGTGAAAAGATAACATTTTTGTCTCCTTGTTCTCGTTCGTTCCCAAATAGAATGATATAAAGCCAGTTTGTTCGGTTTGAGTTATTTTTTTTTTACTTTACTTTACAAAAGTGGTCCAATTTGAATTGTCTTTATCTTTCTTTTGCGTCCTTTACAAAACGGTTAACTTAACCTGTGAGTGATTTATATGTTAAATTAATCGAACGGTTCCAGTTTGCCTTTTTCAAAGTTGGTTTTTGTCCCACTAGAACTCTACCAGAACCATTTGTTAGTTGCGGTATGTCGCTTTTATTTAGCAACACTTTTTCACGTTAATAATATATGTTTTATATGAAGTTAACATAGACCCGGCGCATCCGCCAATTTTTCAAACCAAATACAAACATACAATCGTTTATATTTAAGAAATATTAAATAAACAATCATTTGAGGGGCATGACGTGTTAATAAAGTGCTGTTTGTGATCATAAAATGTAGACAATTGTAATAACGGCAGCTCGACAACAACAATAAAACGACGCATTTGATTATCCCATACTGCATTATCATGAAAACGGTCAACAACAGTTTCAGTGGTTCAATTTTAATCAGTATCGTGGAAAATTAATGACGAAATTTAAGGTCTAAACCTGTCACCCGACCCGATATTATTAAAAAATCATCAGCTTTCTTTCACCGAGTCAATTTGGGTAATTATTAGAAATCAAAAATGTCTTAAATAAATGGATTAATTATTCTCGTAAATGATGCTATAAAGTTGGGCGAGTACGTGTATGGGAATTTGTCAAAAGCAAAATGATGTGGTAAACCGACATTTTACTATGTTTTAGACATATGTTCGCTTCTAAGAGAAGTGAGACACTCAAATGGGATTTCACTTTAGAAACTGCACAACTCGCTAAATATATGCAGATATTTAGATTTACTTCTGTCTAGTTAAACAGTTTTGATTGGTAGATTGCATTACATGTTTGATTAACTATAATTAACTCCAACAAATACATCCGCGATCTCTTCATTTATGTCTAATAAGCGTATAAAGTTTGTCACAAGCAAACGAAACAATTGGATTTTTATCAAACAACCAACATGTTAATTAAGAGACTTGTTTGATTTCCGTGAATATGTTCCTTTAATAGATTTTTTCGCTTTTATAAAAAGCGAATATCGATTGTATTCATTTTAATTAAAATATTTTGCTTTAGATTGGAAAATACTTTTGAAAAGTGAGCAATGACAGGATTTAATAAAAACTCAGCTATCGCTTCGTTCTTTTTGTCTAGAAAAAAAAGGTCTCAATAATAAAAGCGCCTTCGTTTTTATTTCAAATGGAGCTTGTAGTAGATTCTACGCTTATATATCTACTTGTTTCTGTGGAAACTTCCAGAGAACATGCTTACATATTTGTTTTGTAATTTATTGAACAATAAAGTGATGAGAAACGAGAGTCTTGTTAATATTTCAATATTACGTTCATAAGTGAAGTGCAAAAATAAAAATTGCACAAATCGTATTGTGTTCCAGAAACCAACATTTTGATTAGTTGATATTGTTGAAGCACATTATGACAAATTGTTGTGCCAGGACCGTAAATTTCGTTCAGTTAAATCTCTCCGGTCATAAATTGTTTCCATTAAATTATTATTAAGTAGCTGGCTTTTTCTCTTCTCTTTTACAATGTTGCAATGTAACGAAAGACGACAAGAATATATATATACCTATGGCGGAATAAATGGACGTATCATCGAAAATTTATGTTAATAATAATCTTGATTGCAGTATTCGAAATTGGTGTTTTTAATCAAAAATTTATATGGAATTTGTTCCATTTCTTAGCTGGCGTTTTTCTTTAAACGTACCGATAAATTTGAATTTCTTTATGTTATAAATAACAAGATACTCTTCAACTATTACAGTAATAAAATTTTAAGAAGGCTTCCAACGTTTTATAATCAAATAAAAGATCCGTGAAAGCTGTTCGTTCAAATGATACTTTCACAGTCAGACTAAGAGTTTTATTACATTTTATAATGATACAATTCAGAAGTAAAACTAAGCTATGTTACACCAAATTATACGTTTTGTGTGACAATAAAATTGTTAGCAAGTATAAATGGCAGTTGAGAATTCAAATATTCGAGTGTGCACGGCAAGAAAAAAGACAGTCCACAATATAAAAGGAAATGGAAATGATCAAAGTACGGCAATGAGGGAAGTCTTAATTTATTTAAGAAACAAAAGAAAGTTTTCAAAATTATTGAGTTCACCGTAAAAACGATCATTTTTTCTGTCATTCACATTTGCATAATGAATTTAAGGTTTATAAAGTGCCCAATTCTCTGACCTAGTTGTTGGGAACATTTCGGGGAGTTGTGTTTTAGAATACGCACAACTTTATCATCGTACACAAATTTCGTTAGAAATATATATGTAAATAGAGTTGGAAAACACCTCTAATTAATCTATTTAGAAGAATTATTTACAATTTTTTTTCCGCCGTTCTATAATTTCACAAGTCAGATCGTCTAATTTAAAAGGGAAAAAGAATAGTGTAATTAACACCAGATTTATCTCAGTACTTGAACTGAATACAAATTTGGATGTAACATTCCAGTTGTTGCTGAGCAGAGAAATTTGTTTGAAACTTAACTAGTAATTCCGTATTTTCGTAATTGCGTACCTGATTTACATAATTAAAATATCTGTGTTGCTGTTTCAAATTAATCGTACAGGTAAGGAAAAATTTGGAAAAGTCTTTTTTCTTGTAGCACTCTATGAGATTTTTCAACAGCATTAAGTGTCGTTAGTAGTTGAATTTTCAATTTAGCAAATTACTTTTTGTTGAGTTCTTGGCGGGTAAACTGTAATTTTGTAATTTTGAATGCTGAAATGAATTTTATTATAGTTGATCAACTAAGTACTGGAGCAATTTCTTTAAGTGATTAGATTTGAAGTATTGGACATTGTGATTGGGAGTTTTACAGTATCGTAATTTATCAATTCCGAATAAATTTGCTATAAAGCAGGAATACTCCACCAACAACAAGTAAACCTACATCTCTATCTGCATTTCATCATTTCTATTCCGTCAGTTAATGTTTATTGATATTATTTCTAGAAATAGATTTCCGTCGCTACGACTGTGTAGCAGATTCGAATCGGTAATGTTATTTTAAGTCTTAATAAATAATAACAGTAAGTAGTTCAAATTGCAAAGGCGTATAAAACAGATCAGAATCTGTTATGATTTTAGATCCTCTTCTCAAGAGCAGAAACACTCATCATTTTCTATAAACCTTTAGATTTTGGGTTTGAAAGGTCGAAAGTTTAGATTAAAATTATACCTCAGAATCCCAGCAAGATGTTATTCTAGTAGCATGAGAAGAAGCCCAGTTTTGTCTCGCTAATGTAAAGCAATACTCTGCAGCACGTGCGTCTATTGCGAGTAACAAATCAACAAAAAGAACGTCTCAAGATGCAGAACAAGTCTTAAGTAAAACCTCAGCTTTAAGGGGGAAGTTCATGTAAAAATTTCAATAAATCGACTTTTTTTCTTCCATAATCTGAAAATATAGTATGTTGAGCATGTAATGACGAGAGGGAAGTTATAGGTAATATAACCAATCGCCCCGGAGTGTCTACAGCTTTGTCTGAAATTTTGAAGTGCTCAGTATGTAATCAGAAAATAAATTTCAGTGAGTGTGGCTCTAGAGGTCTCGGTTTTAAAATTGTTGTCACGTGTCCGTGTGATGATAAAATGATAAATTCAGGCCTTTTGTCAGTTAAATCGGTAAGTAACTAAAACTGGTCGTTATACTGTACTAAAACTTTAAACGCGATTATCTCGAAGCTGCATTTTTAAAAACTGCTCATGTAACTCAAAAAGTTATTGACAGATTTGTCTGAAATTTTGGGAGGTTTTTCTCTACATTATTATCGGAAGGATAAACATAAAATTTCACATATTTCGCGCTAATAAAATACTTTTTGGGGGTCAAAAATGTCGAAAAATAGCCCAAAAAGCTGACATTTTTCACAGGCTTATTTTATATTGAATTTTATACTTTTTTTTAGTGTTATAGGCTTATCCTTCCCGTTATTATGCTATAAAAAGAAAACAATTTAATTTTTTTGTTTCTGTACAATGGTTAGTAATAAATGGAGCAGTTTTGACCTCGCGTCGGAGACGACAGACGAAAAATTATCCTGAGCCGCTATTTTGGAATGAAAAAACAATTTATTTTTTTTTACTTTAGAAAAGTTAAATAAAGTTACGTTAACATTTTAAAACAATAAAATTATTTTATCACCTAAAACATTTTTAAAAGATGACTGATTTAGAGGCATTTACATGGACTTCCCCTCTTAAATAACAATATTTTTCCACGACATCTGAAGTAAATTGCACTTCTTGTAAGGCCTCTTAGGATTACATTGAGATCAAGAAAGCCACTGAAAACAATGAATAACGAGAAAAGAGCGGTTAGATATGATGTCAAAATTTTTGTAGATAGATTCTTTACTCATAAAGTCATACAGTCCATGAGAAAATGTTTGGAATTACTTTAAAGTACTAAAACAATACCTTTATAGAGATAATATCGACCAAGTCCTATAGAGAGATAGAGACTTTGAATGCTTTGGAATCTCCCATTTTCATCGGCTACTACATCCAATACGAACCTTTACAGACGACATAAATATGCTTGGAACGTTTCCAATCCCTTCAACACTAAACACTTCTCTTTAATTGCGGTCATAACTTAGACTAAGGACATCTTTTGTATTGAACCGATCGAGACGGTATAGATATATGCTGTGCGAATTGTCAAAGTTCCCGTTTCACTTAAGGAGCACTTCGAGTACCTACCAATTGTGGTGTAAGCCGTTGTAATTTACAGTAGAGAATGCTTGACGATTTCATGATTATATTTACCATACTATTAGTATCTAAATTAAATTGTTGTTTTTTTTTCTTTTAAATATATATTCATGAATTCATAGCATACAAAACTGATAGAAAGAATAATATTATTCAAACATCAGCAATTCTTGCGTGGAAATTCATAAGAAAAACATGTATCCTGTTGGATTTCAACAAACAGCCGCCGCGTTCTTACGCATTATTTTTCCTCTCTCCTCTTGTGTGACTTTAGTAGTTTCAGCACGTTTCTGTTATTACGGCTGTAGTAGGAAACACCTAAAATAAAAAAGAAACGAAAAGAAAACGAAGACGCAAAACGAATACTGGGGACAACTGATAGTTCCAACCGATGAATGAGGAACATGTCTAACATTTTTATATAGATTTTTGTGAATTAAAATTGCCACAACTTCAATAAATTGGTATCTGTTTACATATAAACTAGTGGACTACTACAATTAATTTCCGTGTTTAAAAACCGATTAAATATTGTAAAGTATTCGAGGTCTCTGTTGACTGATGACACAGATGGGTCAATTATATGAGAATTATGTCAGTTTGTAATAATTAAATGTCAAAATTAGAGCGTGTTTAGTTAATATATGTTGTCCAATAAATGTAACAACGAGCAGTGTGCTATAAATGTAATTTTAGTTAAATTATTAATGAACTAACAACAAAACGTTGTGAGTTAACTTTGCTCATTTGTTATACATTCAAATTATTGTTATTTTTTTATTCTATTCAATTTAAATTAATTATTGGAATTGTTTATCGCTTTCTTATGTGTAAATATTTCATCCGATTGGACGGTAAGTGCCTGAAGCTTCTTGAACATTTGTAAAAATTCTACGTCCTGATTGAGTTGCAAAGCTAGAAGTGTAACGAACCCCAACCTGATTAGGGGATTTTTTCACTATTCGCTTTTGTGTTTTTCTGCTTGATTCTCTTCAATTTGTTAGGCCGCAACTCATCAATGCGATACAATCAGACACGGATTAAAAGCTTCATTTTTAATTATTGTATCGTAACGAAATTCGTCTTGCTACCAATCGATCCGTATTCCTATTATCATTTGATATGCATATTATTATATTATTCGAAACTGTTTAAGTTCAAATATTGTATAAATCCAATATAATTGGCTTAAGTTTGTATGATAGTTTGATGAATTATTCAAGTTAGATATTCGATGTTAACTCGTATGACAGATTAGCGCTTCAATAATAGAAATAACCAAGATTTGTTACGAAGACAAACTTACTAATCAAACAATACCTAGTGTATTCAGTCTATTCTAGTCTATTAATTATTCTCACAATCAGTAGATTAAAGCAATGAATAATGGAGATTAACAGTAGAAGGTGATTTAAGTGGTATTGACCAAAGTGCTGAAGAAATAAGTACCTGCACTGTGAATAGAACTATAGAGGAATAATCTTTTTTTTTCTGGGGAGAGGGTTTTTAGTTTGTCAGCACTTTCATGAAATTTCGTAACAATAAAGTTCCGCTCTTGAGAGTTAATCTTTGCCACTCTATTGTTGATTAGAACGCCCAATAACTACAACTTGTCAAATAAATGGAGATATTTAATTAAATAGACAAGTCGCCGGCAATTGTTGAGAAGCAATAGAGACGATAGAAGGACGGATCAATTGCAAAATTGATCAAATGTGGCGTTGTAATTGCATGATAGATAGACCTTCAGAACTGATTTTGCAGCTCAAATTTCTTTAATCTATTGAAATCGATCGCTTGGGTTACAGACTACGTTATCGATGAAGAATTTCAGGAATTCGGTCCTTATATTTATAGCATTATATTTTTTAAGCACTGCCTTCATTATTTAAAAAAAAATCATATAAATTTTCATTTCTAAGCGATGAGAGGAAATTTCAAATTACTCAAAAATAATGCGTAGTATTTACTAAATGAAAAATATCGTCTCCTGAATAATTATTTTTAATAACATCTCATTAGAACTGCCGGTGTTTCAAGTGTCGACTTTTTCCCAACATCAGTCGTATTCCTAATTCTAGTAGTATTATCAACAATTCTGCAAAAATTTATTTTATTAACAAACTGGTAGAATTCTCAGAGAATTTTTCTATGTTTGAATTAGACGAAGCAAAAGTAGAACACAGAAAATAGTAGAAATAACATTTCAGTGTGTTTGTGTGTCGTTAAATAACAAGAGACACTGAAAAATTTATAATGCAGTACACGATAAACAGACGAATAGAAATGATAAAATATAGAATCGTTTTTTTCTTTCGCGCTACTGGATCGTTTTCAAGTTTCCCATTTTAAATTGGTCTTTGTTCAAATATTCTCAATTTGAGATTTACCAACAATTTATTTGTTTCTCAATTCTGTTTGTTTTCTGATTTTTTATTTACCGCAATACACAATAAAAAACCATAATAGATATAATGCAAGAATTATAATCATTCTAATGCGACATATTCGATTTCGAATTGACTTTATTAACCAACAATCAATCGTGAATATTAATGTTATTGATGTGGTCCGACTATTATTACATATGCTATTTACATAGGGCGTTACGGAAATGCCACTATCATTCTAATACAGATACGTTTCCATGTTGTATAGATATGCGTATTCCAATATCGTGTTAATAGTTCTACTATAAACTCTGATCGACTTTATCGGTGCAACGACACGTTTTACACATGAATTACTATTTAGACTACACGAAGACGATATCCACCAAATGTGATATGATAACAGGGAATCGCTTAAATAACATTCAAAGACAAATCCAGGCCAAATAGTTTGGTGATCTATAATGTTTGTTTCACAATTATGGTAATTTGATTATAATGCCAGTTTTTCGTGTAAATATACACTTTTACAAACGAAACACATCAAATAAGCAGCATAAAGTATGTATTTATGTCCAAAAACGATCAATTTACCTGGACAATGTTTGAATACAATCACGTTTCTATACAGCTTGTCTTCAAAAAGACGACTCAACCCATCTTATCTGTGAATGTTTTTAATATGTCATATCTCGTTTCCAGATGATTTTGGTCCTGTTCAGTAAATTAAATTATTTTGACCAATAAAACTGAATTTAAAGACTCACTGGATTCTACTTACAAGGAAATGAAGTTCGGAACGAGCTTTTGCAGGCTTGTAGTATACCTTGAGGTTAACAACATATTAAAAAACTAAAGCGCAATAGCTAGCCAATCATGAAAAAACGCGTTTAAAGTGTTTTGCATCCATTTAGTATTATTGACTTATTCGGTTAATTGTGACTTGAAATAGCTCAAGTGGTTGTATCGCGATCAAAAGTATGGGGTTCAATCCTCTTGCGGAGAATTTTTCTTTTATTTGTCGAAACAGTTTTTTATTTTATTTTACTTTATAAATTGAACAAATCAAAAATTTATTGTTTTTTATTTCTTTAACGTATTTTTTTATTATTTTTTTGAAGTGACACTTCTTTAGCCGCGCTTGGGTGCAAATATTTTTCAATGTATTTTCCCTATGTAACGAAAATTCGTGACGCCGTAAGGGGAAACACTCCCCTCTAACAAACAGCTAAGAGGGAAGAGTGGGGGCGTTGCCAATAGCGTCGCTTATACTCTGTCAGTTCTGCCAACTGTGTAAAATAAACACTAGGCTCTAGAGTTGGTGTCATTGATCGATGTGCAGCGCCCTCTGGAACGAAACTAAAATTTCAAACGTTACTCCGATTTATAATTTTTATATTTATAATATTAATTAACGGCGTTAAATTTAGATAAGCAAAATGCCGAAAAATACAACGGCAGAACAAAAACGAGCCTTCAGGCAACGACAGAAAGAAAATAAACCAAGAAAACAATTAACTTCATCTCTAACCTAAGAAGTTTCACTTCTAACGCGCGGCGTTCCACGCACTTTCAATTTTTTAAATTATTATTTATTAATTTTTCAAACTCTGTATACATTAAATACATCTACCAGAATGGTAATTGCCATAAAAACATTGAAAACAAAAAATATTCTGACATCTCGCACAATTAACAAATGATGATTGACCACAAAAATTAGCTTTCTTTAAAAGATCTATTGGAAAACAGATTTTATTGGAATTTTAAAATATTTCCTTTTCATCCAAAAGTTTATTGTTAGAAGCATACCAGGCGTATCGGATCATTTTATCGAAAATTGGAGATGACAACTGATGGTAATAAAAAAATACGTTGAAGAAATAAATTTTTGATTTCTTTAATTTATAAAGTGAAATAAAATTAAAAAAAGTTGTTTCGACAAATAAAACAAAAATTGTCCGCATGAGGATTGATAAGAACCCCGTATTTTTGTGGGTGATACAAAGACGCAACCACTTGAGCTATTTCAAGTCACAATTAACCGAATAACTTAATAATACTAAATGGACGCAAAAAACTTTAAACACTTTTTTCTAAAGATTGACTGGCTATTTCGCTTTAGTTTTTTAATATATTGTTAACCTAAAGGTATAACTACAAGCCTGAAAAGCTCGTTCCGAACTTCATTTCCGAGATGGTGACATCTTCTTGTTAAGTTACGCCTGTAACGAAAACTGCATACACGATTAGTTCTATTTTTATTTTCCTGTTTGCGAGTTATCAAAAATAAATAAAGCTACAACAAACGTTTCGGAAGAAAATATCTTTTTGAGAAAAGACTCGAGCACTCTCAGTCTAACCCGAAAGTTATCATCATTTTGGTCAACTTACTGATGCAGACTAAAATCGCCTACAAAAGCGACTTTTAGCCACAAAACATGCAATACCAAAGTGAAACGAGCGGATTTTGAGTATAGCTAAATCCTTCTTTTTTATCGTAGCTGAACTGTGCCCCATTCTTTTGAAGGCTCCTTGTATTACTATTTTAATCCTTCGATAATCATCCACTACCCTACAGTAGAACCTGTGTAAAGCGGACAGAAACAGGGAAAAGTCAACCGGTTCCAAAGAGGAAGTAAAAACAATTAAGATAAGATAGCAAAAGTTTGAATTATTGAAAACACAAAGACGTAAATGTAACGATCCGTACATGAATTAGACATTGAAAGTGAAAACTGCCATTCAAAGTGTCAACGGTGGAGACAAAGGTAACGACATTGTTGAGCAGAGACAGAATAGAAATAACAATGGACAAATACTAAGAAGCGTCTTTAATTTATTTACCAAGTGCTATAAGCCATAAAAGTTAAATCAGTTGTATAATTAAAGATCGTACAAGCACGTTTTTCTCAGAAATGAATCAATTTCGATTACCCAAACGAATCTAGTTCATAACAAAGACCTCGAAAGTTACTAAATAGTTTAGTTAAACGTTGATCACAAACTAGTTTGAAATAATTTCAATTAGAGTACAAGTTGGGGAGTGGAAATTTGTTGACTCAAAAATCAAATATTTAATACGCCTCAATGCAGTACATTGACCAATATTTCAAGTGCTTCCTATTTGATTAACGTTGCCCGTTTTTGTAATCGTTTGATCCCTAGTGTGTCCGAAAAAATCTGGACCCTTTATTACTATAAGTACGTGCCAACGAAACGAAATTGTTGATAATGGTGGAGCTTTAGAAGAGATTCCGTTTCGTGAATCGTGCTGGATAGGAACGTATTCGGTTTCATTAATTTCTTTGCCCACTATTCACATTATTACAATAATGATTCAATCTAGTTGGTTTTTAAATAAATCTAGGAATTTTATTATAATTTATCAAATTATACTTGCTTTGTCAACATAAATGTAGATCTAATTGAATCGGTAAATTTGAAATGCCTCTTTAAAACTGAACATGTAGCATTTCTGACAAGTCCACTATTGATCCTATCAGTCGTCAGTTCAAATGATCAATCTATATCTCTGTATAGATAATTACACGTGTCACTTGGACAGTTCGCTTAAAGATTCCAACATGTACGTTCGAAATAGATTGTGAAAGAACAGCCTCTCTAATATCGAATAAGCGTTAGTAATAAGAGAGAGAAAACGACGCAATTTTCTATGTTCGATTGAAAATGTCAATTTATATAAATGTGACCCTTTTCGCGCTCGTAAACGTTAGTTGAGCATTAGCCCAAGCATTAATTTAATATGAACGATGAAGGAACGTCTCCTTGTTATAGGGACTTTCGTGCGGTCGACATCGACCGGATAAAGGCCTAGACTTTTTGCATATTGTCATCGGTATCACTATTAACTTGGTGCTGGTTAACCCTACTGAGGCTCGTTTAATATGAGATCCTACAACTTGGGAACTCTATCGACTTGACAACTTGATGGGGATTGGATGATCTTAATGGTTGATACTAGATATTGTCAGCCAAAACATCGACAAACTCTCTATCCAACTCTAATTGAATTCTAATTTTTGTTGTACAGTCCATTGTCGTAATTACGAGCTCGTTTCCTATGCCCTCCAGTTGTATTGAATTTTTTCCCCTCCATTATTATTTTGTCTTCCAAACATCATCAATTAATTTCAGATATAATTGTCCCTAATGGCGATTCTGACATGCAACATAAAATAGTCAGCAGGCAATGTAATGATGATAAATCAATTACTAAAGATGTTCGTCAAACCATCTTCATATTAACGTGTCGTCGTTCTGGTGATTTTGCTTTTATTTTCTTATAGCAATCGATTTAATTGGATCTGAAACAAGCGGAATAGCCAGAGGTGTTCGGTTTTGTTTTCTATTGGTTCGCTGTTCATCAGCCTCATTATTGCAGAATTGTTTCGACATAGTCTTTCAACCAACGAAAGAGCAAAGAGACCGCAAAATTTTCAAATTATCGAATACGTGCTAGATATAATGTTGGCAAATAATTTCCAGTACATAGAAAACTAAATAATTTTTTTGTTGAGCTTGATGAAGTCGAAAAGCCAAAGATACAGGAATTTCACATTTCATCCAGTGTCACAATTTTCTCGTTTGCTTGTCGGCCATTTGACCGCAATAAAAAGAACTCTGCGTGTAGGTTTTGTTCGCACTAAACGATAAAAATCAATGCCTACAATTGTGGTCCTTTGAATTTGTTTTCCATTTATATGAGCTTCCATTTTATGAAAAAAAGAAACTGGTAGTCTTACAATCCCGTCAAAATAATGGTGAGGATTATTGTTGGTACAAATAAAAAACCATTAGAGAAAGAATTGGAGATTACGGATTTAATGAGATTCTGAATATTTCCCCCCGAGTATCCAATATGAAGATATTTCAATTGTGTGCAATAATATTCATTATATTTTGAGTAAAACGAAAACGAATAAAGAATCTAAATCTCTTGTCTGCTCTCAAGTGGTATTCATTCGTATTTATTGTTACAATATTGTTGAAATCTTATAAATCTATTCAAGAATTTATAAAACGTAGAGATGACTTGAATATTCGTTAGAAAGACCGATAAGATCTTGCTTTATTCTCTCGCTCTTGTTGTGTTTTTTTTTGTTGCTTTCAACATTTCACTATTCTAATCTCATCGTCAGTCAAACATTTCAATTCCACTTGAATGACAACTTGGAAACATCAATCACATCAGCTTTGTTCCATATAAATTATGCCGTATGTTCGTATTGTTTCTATAAATAATATTATCCAATTCTAGCTTGTTTTTGATAAGATTTGATGCACATCTATCATATGGGTACTTGCACGGATTCTCGGGTAATCGAGGAAATAATCGATTTTACCACTCGAGTCAGTGTGTGAGCTTAAGGACATTCTGAGAAAGAATATTTTCAAAACCGCTTTATAATGTTAAAAGGCAGTTAAGTACGTATCATGTATTGAATGCCAGGATTTAATTGATGGAACTTTGACCTCAATTTTAGGAATGTCCAATTCGTAGCCTGCAGCCTGTATTTGTTTCACACCAGCGTTTGATGTGACTTATTTTACTAACGATAGGCGCTCGATGATATTGGATGTCAGATTCACGTTCAAAAATAAAAATCTTTGTCGAATTTCAGGAAACTATGAAAGAATAAACTGCTGGTATCCGATCGAAAAGTGTCATGAAATATTTCGTAATAAAACTATTCAAAACAATTAATAAATCGATCTTTCCATAACAAGCACACCTGAAAAAAATAAACAGACTCACATTTGGTTCCCCTTGATAGCTGCACAACCGTAACACAATTATTTGAAAATTTATCACCCTTATGGGAATCCTGAAGCCGTTCCACATGGGATGCGTGTTTTTATAGAAAAGGCACTGGCACTTGACATTAACATTAGACACAATTGATTATTAATCAACAAAAATAATCAAATTTTTTTTATCTAATCTAATCTCCACACTAACAAACAAAAAGAACAGTTGCAAAAAAAATTAAGGGCACAATACAGACGAAAGAGCTAGGGATTCAATTGGAAATTTCAAAAACCTTCCAGATCGTAGACAGAATTGAATTGTAGGGTTGCCAATTTTGGCTGACAATGAGAGAATTCTCCAGAAACTGAGCCTCTCTTACGATCTTCAAGGTCTGAGGATCTGGCGCGGAATTGATCAATTTTATTGATCCCTGACCTCCGTTATGCCGAAGTTTGCAACTTTCCCCCCATCAACCACTAAAAAATTCCGAAGGTTACTGAAAAACAATGAAATAAAGAAACGAACTCCTTGCCGCGCCGTTTTGATATTAAAATCGTTAGTTTCTGGAAAAAAAAATGTTTTAATGGTCAACCAACTAACGAGATACCTGGCTTTATTTCAATAGAATACAATGAATATATTGATTTAATCGTGATAACCAGCCAATTTATTGGCTATGTCGGAAAAAAATTCCTTTGGAACAAATCGCTGTTGGGTAATATTATTGTACTGAAAGAGAAATTGCCTATTTGTTTAACACATTTAATTGCTAATTTAATAGTGCAATATCAGGAAGGAAATTATTCATGATATGAAAGAGAATTTCTTTTTTCTTATAACACGCTTAACATGAATTCGCTTTGAATAAGTGCCTTATCAAAATGTAATGCATGTGATTATACGTAATTATGTTAATTTGTGAAACACGATCTCCATTACGTCTTTTGTAACCGAATCTATTGTGGCATAATTCTATTATTTTACAATTTTAAAATCAATCTACTAATTCCGCACAACTACTTTTAGGGTTTGTTTTCAGTTCATTAGTCCAACAAAGGCGTGTCAGGTGTAATAGTGGCAAACAAAATAAATAAATAATTAATAATAAAAGATTTTCTGAAAAAGAAAATGTCAAGCCTGCATTCGAATGGATAGAGGTATTTTTTCCATTGAGATGGTTGACTTCGATCTCATTATAAGTCCTCATCCTTTGTATTTGATCTGTTCACCGGAAACAAAGTCTACCACGTACGAAAGCACTTTTTCTTATGTTTGTGTCTATTTTTTCTGCCTGTTTTGTATAATTTTTAAATCAAAGTGTTAACCTCAGCACAACAATGTCCGCTAGATAATTTCGTGTACGTTTCTTCGTTGCGTTTTCACAAATCAGAAAAATAATCCATATTTTGTAGCTTTATTGTTTTAAAGCAACATTACAAACTATAAATACAAAAAACCTTAAACCTAAACAATACAGTTTGACATGAATTCTTTCGTTGCCAAAACGATAATAATAATTTTGTAAATCAAAAGGTCGTAGGCGTCTTTTTTGCTTGGCCAGTAGAACTTTGCGCTATGGACGCTGATCGAAGACGTTCAAATATCGTTATTGCAAATTTACTGTAAGGGAGGGTGGGCACGACCCCGTAAGCCGGTAATTACTTTTTGTGGCTTTCTACTAACAAATAAAGTTACTTTTGCTCTAATTTATACAAACCCATAGAAATTTTGTCGAAATTCTAAATTTTTTTTCTGGTGCACAAAGGCCTTCTTTTAAAAATTATATATTTTTTTGATGCAGATTATTCTTATGAATATATCTGTCATCGTAACCGTATAATTTTAATAAAAAGTAATTTCGTTTGTAAATTGTTTTTCATGGTAACTTTCCCCAGGATATAATTTTTTTGGACCCAATTTTTTTCAGTGGTCTATAATGTGCCAAGTATCGCATAATGGCATAACAATTTGTAAATACATGGTGTCCCAGCTAAATGTTCTACCACAAATATCTCGTTTTTTTCGAAATTGAAATGGAAAAGTATCTAAACAAATTAGACTACAATGTCTATATTTCAATTAACCGATACGATTTTCTTTCGAGCTGTTTTGGAAATGCCAAAACATCATATAAGGTCTCGAAAATGACTCAATATGAGGAAAACAATCACCTGCAATTAATATTGCAAATGAATTTGATACTACATTCGTTTTTTCTCTTATAAATTTCTCATTTGCTACACAAAAAATAAAATAGAAGAGTGCGATTCGCCCGGCGCCTCCACCATGTTTCTTTAACTCGAAATTGTGTTCATTCACGATATTCATTGCAGGTGATTGGTTTCATAATATTTAATTTTGACGCAGGCTTCTTTCATCAATGCATAAATTATTGATTCCAGAGAAGTCTAATTTTTTTTTGAGCAGCAAATGCAGAAGTTTTTCTAAAAGAACAAAATATTATTTTCATATCAAAGTTTCAATCGTGTCAATTGAAGTATAGACATTTTAGTCTAATATCTTTAGATACTTTTCCATTTCAATTCACAGACAAACGAAATGTTTGAGGTGGAACACTTAGATGGGACATCTGTATATTGAATTTATAATAATTTATGAAAAAGCATAAACAAATTTTTTGACCAAATTTTGAAGGGGGTCCGTCGTGCCCCACCCTCCCCTATTTTGTTGAAAACAACATGTTTGCAAGTGACTTGTTGATAAATTACTAATAGAACTGTATTTTGATAGGAACAAGCGCTAGAAACTGTGTATTTCCAACACAGAATCATAAAATAGACCAGAATTTTGTCTAACAAACCTTGTTATGCTATGAATTCTAACAGTTCTGCTAATTAATAAACATTTAGCGTCGATCCTTGTTTCATAAAACCCATAGATTGATATTGACAATAATTTCCTATTTGTCCAATTTGACTGATTTGATATTTTCACAATATCTGCAAAATTTATCTTTGCATTTATGTAAATAAAACATCTTTCGAGGATGTTTTACATATATATTCCGAACATTAATCTTTAAAACTGGAATTTAATACATGCACTTTACTTTTGTTGCGAGAAAAATGGGAGATTATAATAAAATATTTAAACTAAGTTACAATGTTTTCCTTTGCCTAATATATATATTTGAGTTAGTATTTTCTCTACAGAAATTCGCCAAAGTGGTCGGTAAATTCCAAGCAATATTACTAACAAAAATCTAGATTTGTACATATTTAAATAAAACATACAAAGTGTATTTAAATCCAATAAAATCTCTATGAAAGTTCATCCATTTTACCCGACTTAAGTCGGAATTTACATATGTCATCCAGTCTTTCCTATTATGGAATTATTGAAGTATTCGAAATGTCTGTAATTAGCAATAATTGGATAGTTATTGAATAATATAAATCAACTTATTGATTGATTATTTTCCCTGCCATTATTCTTGTACCTTATACTATCTTCTATAGAGCCATTTTGAAGGCTTAGCCTGATATAGGTCAATGCATTAACAATTATCTGTCAAAAGGACGACGGGTATAGTGTTGCCTGAAAGGATCAAGCAAAATAACTAGACAACTATACATGTGCTCTATTGAATACTATTTGTACAGGTAATCCGATACGTTCCACATACAACACTACGTCAAAGTTTGTTTAGTATACTTGAATCTAAACAATAAAATGCCATCGAAATGCTGCATTGTACCAAATATCAACAACATTCACAGCCTGTTTATGGCGGCATTAAGTTTTTTATTATCCATAATTAAGAAATAAAACCAAGAATAGAGCACTGTTGATGTAATTATTAATTTGGAATTGCATAATAACTTGATAATATCGTCTGAGTTGCCAAGGATAAATTGTGATAATTTCTTGCATTTAGAGCCGATTCTACAATCGCTACACATCAAAAATGTTCATTATGCTAGAATCAACTGGAAACTTCTTTCTTTTGTGTTGTCTATTGTTGTATATTGGATTTATCCTGTTTAACTGGAGCTACATTAAACGATGCCCTATTCTCGTATTCGTGGTCAACTCTATTGAAAGATGCATTATGTCTAAAAGCTCTACAGTAATTCTGAATAAATCACTGCTGATGGCCGTGTCATTGTATTTCCTACTAATAATAGTAACAATAATCATTTAGAAAAATGTTGAAGTTGGGAATGTTTGTTGTTTTTCTTTCTAGTGGAAGAGAGACGATGATGGTCAACAAAAGACTCCTTCACAATAATTGATGATATTTTCCAAACGATTTTAATCATAAATATTCCCAATGTTAAACCAACCTCTCTCGCTCTGATGGAACGATTTTTTATAACGTAGATATTCCGTTGATAGTGATAGATAGAAAAAAAAACATACCCCCATCTAACTAATCTGTTTTCGTTTTGTTGTCGTCGCACCAAAGTGTAGGGTAAGATAGAAGTGCAAAGCTAGAGCTAAATTCACCAATTGCTTTTCAATTGCTATTGACGAGGATTTCGATTCCATCAATATGCATTGCAGTAGTTTTTCTTTACGCATCCGGATTAGATTCACACAACCACACACATACCCACCGATTCGAATCTATACGAAAGGGACCATTGTTGTTCAGTTCGATTTTAGGGCAGCCAATTTTAATCTACCAATCCTAACCGAACAACACTTTTATTTATAGATTTCAGTCTCTTTCTCTCTCTTGCTCTTTCGCATTCCACCCATCATTAATCGTTTGTGAATAGAAAGCATTATAAGCGATGGAAATTCTGTCGAAACCACAAATAATCTGAAAAATATTATCTCACAGCTTATAATCGCATTAATAATGGAATATGTAATAAGTAAAGCTCCTTCATAATAGTTCATCGGTATTGTTATCATTAATAAGATTCAGACTAGTCTATTAAATTTCTCTTTATATGCAAGGATAATGCAGTTGTGCAACTAGGAGAATAGTGGATATTATTTGGTTTATTAGCTTCGATTACTGCCATTAGTTATTATTTATTATCAGCCAGGGGGCTCTCTCACCTATTACTTTACTCAATAGTATTCCGATAACATCTCTGTCTTAAGATTAACTTAAACTTGCAAGTTCTTCCGGAACGTGATAGAGATATCAAATACGCTTCGATGAATATTAACCAATATCTGTTCGTATCCAGAAAATCTATAAAACGGGTATTTCGAATCGAAATCATGAACTTTACCGTACATATTCCATGTTATATAACGATGTAAATTTGAACGCAACAACCAGATTTTTCTATAGCGACTAATTAGATTCTTTGTTCGCTGCAAGAGAAACTACATATCCATTAAGCAAATTACTATAGACGTTTATATCATTCGCTATCGTTATTATTAATGCAGGTGCACTAACCATTAGTCTTATATTAAATCCGTAAATGTGTTCAAAAGTTTTATTGTTTGTCGCATAAAACGAGTCATTCCTCTAAAAATTAATCAAATTAAACTAACATCGCTACAATATTTTTGCCAACCTTATGCAAATAGCTAAAGTGGACATTTAGGGGATTAAAAATTATTTTTCACTCGACAAATTAATGTGTTGTCGACGGAAAGTGGCTGCAAAAAAAAAGAGCAAATTATTTACTATGCTGTCGTTATTTATATTTCCAATTAGATTTAAAGTGGCTTAATCCGACTCAATGAGCTTCTAAACAGGTGCTTTATTAATTTCATCTTTGTAACTCATTTTTCTAACATCATAGCCAATATCGATTTTCTGTACAACAAACAAAACCGTATCACCTTTATTAATACATTCGTTAATTCTGTTAGTTTTCCATTAGAAAGTGCCGGTAGATTTTGAGGAATCACAAAGCCGAGCTTTTGATCGTACTTCAAAAGGGCTCATCAAAGCCTATTTTATATTGTCCGGTATACAAAGACGTATTGGAAATTGTTGCATATAGTCTCAAACTTTACGTTTAAATTGAAAATCATTAGGTATTGTTAGTTAAATACCGAAACGACCGTTTGACAGAATTTTTTCTACATGTCGGATGTACTCGAAAAGGCAGACGATTTTTTCTATATTATAAAAAAACGGATAGCTTTAAATTGAACGATTCATCTAAATTAGTGCAAATTCCGTGTGATAAACTCAGTAGAATCCATCGTTAATCTTCGAGAAAATAGAGAAAAAGCGACACGGTTACGATTAAATATTTTAATTGTAGATCGTCGCTATTTCGTTGGTACGATTTAATATTTTCATAAGTGAAACAAGACAGTTTGGTAATGGGCGAGTAATTGCGGAAAACTTTATAAAAAAAACATGTAAAATTCCGGTTTAAACTAAGAACACGTTTAAGCATAAAATCCGGTAATAACTTTTTGCTAAATTGTAAGGATCCATAGATTTTTTTTGCTACAATCATACTTTCCCCCGACGTTTTTTTTCTATAGTAAAAGAGAGACGGAGATACGGTTCCATCGTGTGCTGGAAACGTATCACTAAAATAACGATTCCAATTTGCTAGGTTTGCTGGGGTATCGCTAACGAGCTACGACATCAAGGCTCGCCGCAGGATCTACAAAATCCTTCAGCATAACTACCGTCATAGATATCTACTTTTTGGGTTGATATATATATGGTGAATTCATGATTAGATTTTGGTGTTGTACTATCCAATATTATTGTGGTAAATTCGTTATTAATATTAATTTAAATTAGGCTTAATTGTTGGAATTTTATCTACATCGCCTACGGGACCCGAAATAATCGAATTATAATTAATTAAAGTCGGGCTAATGTCGATGTTGAGTCAATTTTACCGACATGTGACGACTACTGAGGGCTGCTGAATGTATAATTTCCGTTTAAATAACAGGTGTATACACCCAGACGTAGGAAAATCGAGTAAATAGCCGGCTAATCTGTTAGTTTCAATTCTAAATTGATAATTCATCGTTCTCGAAAGCCCTCCCCATATTCTCGTTTAGTTAGTTGAAATTCAATACGCAGAAAAAATTGAAATAAATATATTCCTGTGTGGGTGTGTTGGATAAATCGTGTGTTGTAGTTTCCTTTATTTCCATTGAGCTGTTCGATTTTCTATTGGAAACGTTATTTTTGTTGTTGTTGTTTGAGAGTGAGACCGCACGTCTCCAATGGCCATATTCGTTACTATCCATTGTATATATAGACGCTACACAAACATACATTTAGATGAAAAGAAAAACGGAAAATCCTCCCAAGTTTTACGATGCTAGTCTCGTAGTTGGTCGCTCAATTGGAAAATCTCAAGCGCCAACAGACAATAGAAGTGTTCTCTAATAAATATTTGCTAGAAAAGCAATGGCTTGTATATAAATGAAGTTTACATTTTTTTCCCCTACAACTCACACGAACAAAATCAACAACAATCAGAAAAAAAAGCGTATAATTACAATTGCCAACCGACGATTAGATTACCCAAGGGATTGGACTTTCTCGCAATGACTTATTACAACAAATTAGTGGAGAAATTAAAACTTTCCATAGCGATTCGGTGGAATTTGGGGAGTCTTTAGAGAACGCTTCCGGCAACAAACAAATATTTCATATTTTCGAATGCAAATTAGCACCAAATCTTTTTCAAAAAAATTCGACTTGCTGTAGGCGTTGTAATTTTCTTGATCGCCATAATAATGACGATAAAAAACAAACAAGCAGTTTTTATTTGTACAAACGATTAAATTGTTACAGAGTGTGATACTTTGTTGTCCTATTTTACAAATTGAAACCTTTCAAGTTTTCTGAATTTACAACAGAAGCCGGTTAACCACAACTGTTCGAAGAATATTGGCAAATTTTCAACAATGCAAAAATTTTCATATATCAGAATTTCTGTCTAATACTAATTAGGTTATAACCATGTTAGTGATTTATAAACGTTACTATCGGAATACAATGGTCAACATTTATAAAAGAATAATAAATTTTCGTTTTTCTTCAACTAAATTACGACTCGTTGGAAGTTGCACAAAAAAAGACGTTGTCCACTAGCGTTCAGTTTTTGTAAAACAATAGAAAATTAATAATGAATCTGCTGTATTACGTGTTCGTTGTACTTTTCTATAATTCAACCGTTGATTTTAGCACAACAAAAATTTGTCGTCATCGCGCCACAACAGTGGAAATCGTTGAATTGTAATGAAGGCGCCTTTAAAATTTGACTGTCGAACTTCATTTTCGCTAATTACACTTGAACTGATAGATTGAGGTTAATCACCTTACTGTTTGTGTCTCATTCATTTGAAACATCAACCCTTACACCTAACGCTGCAATCCTCCATCAATGTCGACCACGAATTTAAAGAAAATTTATTATTAACAACACGCCAACCATTAGCAACAATAAAGTATTAACTTCCAAGAATCCTCGACAGCAATCGATAAAAACCCTTCATTATTTCTGTAGAAACTAACCAGAACTTCCACCTTTCAATTCAGTTCAAGTTGATTTTGTAAAGATAATTATAATTGTATTAGTCGTATGAGTCATTTGGTGATATCCTCATCATACACCCAGAGCACTTCCATCAACTATAATAAATCGTTTGAACTGTTTACCACCATATGAACCACTCTAATTTGCTCATCTACATAATACGAACATTTGCCGCCGTAGTGCCGCATCCAATTTCTAGATTTCAACCGAACATTTCTATGTATTTTGCTAAAAATTATCGTTCAACATATAAAATTACCATTTGTGAAAATTTCCAGACCTCATAAAAGCTGGTTTTGTGCTCCACCGTAATTGTTATCAACGGTTGTCTAATCTACGTCTAACAGTCGGGCGTTGTATGCTGTTTTCATTTTGTCATTCTTTTTATCAAAGGAAAAAATTATTATTTTAGAAGCGAGTTAATAAACAAAAAGAAATATAGTGGATGTAGATGGAGAATAAAGTACAGACGAGTCGATAGACTTATTGTTAACTTTCAACACTATTATGAGGGCCTGGTTTATTAATGAATTCTAGGTAGTGGAATCAATAGAAAGTCAACTAAACGATCTACCAATATTTTATCAAGAACTCCACCATTAATTCTCTCCGTATCTATTGTCTAACACGCTAATGTAAAACGACAATTGTTAATTGTTGACTGTTCAAATTGTAATGGACTTGGAAGAATTTCGGATTTGATTTTGATTTTTTAGCAATTTTTTTTACCTGTATAAATCTTTGTATTGTTTCTATTCCATTGTTTATGTTATAATTATGACGATAAACTGCGATAATTGAATACGAATATTGTGAAGAATGCGAGTTCTTCCGCTATACGAATACATTAGGAGAAAATTTAATAACTTACACCCTTCAATTCTGCAGAAATATTAAAGCTACTGTTAAGTACTTTCATCATTAAATTTTTAATATTTACTCTCCCGTAAATAGACGTTTTTAAATACGTATATAAATATGCATAGAATGGAAGAAGTGTGAGTGGAAGAGAAACAAAAGCTGAAAATCATTCTTTAGATATCTACCAGTCCAAGTGAGAGTGCTTTCAAATATTATCCCACATTATAAAAGTTCCAGGTGTTATGTTATGGTATGGAGAGATCTATTGTTTGAACAGTTCGTCATTTAAATGTTTTGCCTATAGAATACTGTTAAATTTTATGTTCAAAGTTCGGCGAAAAGGGCCGTTATTCTTAACGAAAGAAACTCTCGTGTTATTTTTATTTCAAAAAAAAAAATACCAGCAGGTGAAAGCAACTCAATTTTCAGACCACCACCGCAGAATTAGTAACAACAACAAAAATCGACAACAGCGTGCCTGCTTTCCACCCTAAACGCTCATGTTTATATAATCGAAGATTGCCTATCCGCATCCTCCGGCTGTGAATCACATAAAGCCTTCCTATCTACACTTACTTGTACCTATAACGATTCTATTTATCTTACTGTTGGTAGCACGAACAAAAGAATAACAATATGAAATCATATCGACGCAACCGCCATTTCAAGTCAATATTTCAAAATACATTTGCAGACGATTGAATCGAAACGAATGACTAACGATTCAAATCACAATTGTTTGATAGATATGATAAATGGTGCAATATCTTTCTGGTTGATGGTACGTTTATTAAACGACTTAGGTCACGGTTTTTGCGCCAATCTTCCACCCACACACTTTTTTTCGTGCTAATTCTCCAGCCATCATCTAATAAATTAGAGATATGGCAAAAATGCGAAATGGTTGATTAAAAAGCGTCTAAAGAATCTCTAGAAAGCTCCGTCGACATTCATCACAACACCAGGGGTAGTCTTCTGCAGGTGACAATGCCACATTCTAGTATGACTGAGGGCGCGGTTTGTTAACCGCAGTAAATACGTCAGAGACGGATTAGGATTTTGGTGAATTACGACATTACATATATATACATATAGAGGACGAAGAGAGATAGTGAAACGTTTTCGTATAACGGAGAGGATTTGGTGGAGGCGCCGGTTGAGATAAATACAATGCCTCCGTAATACTAACCGCTTATTATTCTTATCTGCAGACGCATAATTAGTGTAAATCTTGAGATTTTATCACATTTAAATTCTATTTTGGTTGGTGGCAATATTAATATCGTTAGACTAATAGTGTAAGTGGCTCGAGAAGAAAAAAAAACACTCGGCTCATTTTGAACAAGCTAACGGTTGTTTACGATTTCTAAATCAAGAAACTGTATCAACCGGGTTTCAATTTCGATTTATTACAGTAAACTTTCGGTTTCCAATAATCGTAAATTGTTCCATAAAGTCCACACATGTGGACAACAAAGTAAAAAATGTCTGTTTTTAACAACGGTTCCATTAATGGAGCACACATCGATGGATTACTGTATTGAAAGTTGGAAATTGACATTAATCGAAAAATTGCACCAGAGACTCAACACACAATTCTTTTATTTTTCTAAGCCACGACAATAGCTCCATTTCTCCGTTAAAGTGATAAACACAAAAACAACACTACTTATCGTCGGTTGGTAGTTTTTATCAGTAAACCGATACAAGTCTTCCATTAGAGTAAAAGTAGGCGAAATCCTACGTTGATTGATAATAATGAAATGCTCATCATACCTTTGTGCTGTTCGAAAATATCTGGATTGTTTCCTTTTTTTTTGTTGTTTGTTAAACAACAGGTCAATTTCATCGAAATTTTATTCAATTTCGCGCTCTAGTTGTTTATCGTTTCCAGATTGCCAACATTATAGACTTTTGACAAATGTAGTTGAATGTAGGACATGGGAAGTGCGTTTCGAAAGTTGGAAGGACAAAGTATTCTTGAAAGATCAAATATCCGGAAAATATGCTCTAACTTATGCTGTAATATTCGCAAAATTCTCGTCTCTTTCAACAATCTTATTTTATTTGAATTGAACAAAATTGTAGTATTTTACACAAACTGTTGAGATTAGATGATTTCAAGCCACCAGCTATTGTTAAGTCGTCAGTTCGAATCTCCTGAGATGCGTTCACTAACGAATCCTAAAATGTTGACCTGATCGGAATAAACAAATAGCGGTCCAGTAAGTGAGGAGACCTTCAGACAGTAGAATTTGATTTGACAATTATTCCATCTTGTTGAAAAGTTAATTAACTGAAAGTAAGATCATTTGATGAAATAACGACAGCGTTACTAGAAAATGCACCTGCTATAGTGCTTCTCTTTCAATGATTTTCCAATAAAGTTTAAAGTTCCATATGAAAGTTTTCACACCTATTGGATATTGGGAATTGATTATAAATTTCCAATATTTGTTCTAAATTCATTTAACCGTAAAATATGCAAGCGCAATTTGAAATGTGCTACAGAGAAAAAAAATGGATTCGTATACGCGACCATATTTTATGCTAATCATACACAGATTGTATATGATGAATCGTTAATTTTAACGTAAACTCAATTTCCCTAGAATAAAATGAACAATGTTGGACAATGTAGGCCTCAACATTATAAATGCGAATTGAAAATTGTAGTCATTCGCAATAAAATAATAGATACGTGTAATGTTCGTTTATTTAATAGTTCAGTTATTGTGAAATAAATAATTGTATCCGTAATCCATTTGACTATCTACTGTAAATATTCGTTATTCATTGTGCATTGCCTCTGGTTTTTTTTTCGGTACAAACTATTTGCCTATTTATATAAATCTCTCAAATATGATGTAATAGTGGAGCATTGTTCTATGATGATTATAATGGAATTTCACGAGCTGATACCCCAATTCCTACTTTATCCACTACAACATTGTAATTTATTACGTTTGTTATTGCCCTGTATCTGTATTGACAATATTTTCGCTATTGTGTCACACGATATTGTAAATGTAGTTGAAAGAATGATAGAACTGGTGCATTTATGAAGCTAGTATTTCAACAAATTTAAAATACGAAATAAATTTATCAACATACTTTTCTCATTTTAACATTCAGCTGCAAGACAGATCCCATTATCATCCATAAAAATTTCTATAATATTCCATTTCGATATATATATTTCTTCAATGTAATCTAAAAGTAAATTCAAATTAAGATTAAGAAAGTTTGTACAAGTACAAAATTTTCGAGGGAATCTTGTAATAATTCGAATGTCGTCAACACAACGTTTATCTAAATAAATTTGCATAGAAAATTTATTTAACTGAATGCATATATGAATTTAATATTACCACTTGTCAACATCTCTAGCACAACTGTCGCAAACCCACATTTCTACACCCCCTCGTTCTACACACCATTGTGTCCCATATGCTCTATATTACAGAATCTCTACATATATCGCGTAAAAAATAGTATAAACTCATATAACAAAATTAAATGTACTTTATCTGTATTGTTGGATTGAATGCACACAAACGGATTCGTTGTGAAATTTTATAAAAACAAATAATTTTTCCATATGGGAGAACTTTTTGTTTTGACATGGAGTTTGAAAGGTAAACACAATATGCACTCGGGATTTATTTTTGGGTTGAAATTTTTGTACGAGCTTTTCCACAGATTTTATAATAAAAATTTGTTGTTTTTTCGTAACGAACATTTTTACAAACTGTACTATTACAGCGAATAGACTACGGTCGTAATTACCATAAATAAACTAGCTTTGAATATGATATGATTACGAAAATCAAACTTCATTCACAGGCATTGGTTGTTTGCCGTTCTAAATTCAAATTAAAAACTATACGTTGCGGTCGCGCGCAATTTCCCCACAACATCTCATGAATTTCTCAAATTTTCCCTTGAGGAGACTATGTACGTATCTCCGTAAAACAAACAGCACCGTTCAACTGTGGACTTGTTTTAATACCTATTTCGTAGGCAGATTTATTTTTGGACCCTTTGAGCTGTTGTAGGCCGAATTGCTAGCAGCTCAGTTGCAAGAGCCATTCGACATGGGATGTCTGTTTTATGAAAGACACTGACGCTTACACTAACACTAGCACTGGACGCACTTAATTATGAGTTAACTAAAAAAAATCACAATTTTTCGAAACAATGTTAACACTTCAAAGACTGTTAGTAAATGAAAATTCCAGGGGTAGATTTGGAAATCTCCAGGTCTAGGCAGAGTTCAATTTTAGGGTTGTCAATTTTTGTACTTTCACAATAAAGACAGTTGAGAGAAATTTCCAAAAATTGAATCTCTTTTACGATTTACAAGCTTTGAAAATCTAATATAGAATTGACCAATTGTTATCCCTCGAAATTGAAACTGTTTCACTTTGACCCAGTAAATAACTCCTGTAGAAACAGCATTTTCTAAACTAAATTTTCCGCATTTAGCGGCAATTCTAAGGAGCTCTAGTACCCCAATTCGATATTGAGCATTTTTTCCAATCAATAATAGAGTAGTCTTAAGAAAATCAACTTTTGGCAGCTTTCGGGCCGCCCCTATTTACATGGTAGTAGCTTTATTAATACACCAACAAAGTCTGATAAAGTAGTGGAGTTTTTACCATCAAAGCTCTCAAATATATTGGTATCTTCATTAAAAATTGGCGAAGCTGCAATGCTCTTCTATAGAATCAAATTTTAATTATAATCCGAACACAAAGCTTTTTACGTAAAGTTGTTTTTCCACCGACATTGGTAATTTGTTTTTCAAACAAACACATAGCTTTTAACCGACCGTAAACGGTTAGTTATTTGATTCATTGCCTAATGGGTTTGATCTATTCAGTTTGTTTTATTTGTTACGGTTGTAAAGCAGAGATTTACAGATGCCTGAAAGATTTCGAATTTTTGCGAAATTGAAAAATTAACTTTATACTCTATATAGGTATGTTGTTTTGAACAATACACTTTCGGAACGAAATAAAACGATCAAAATTACATTCTTTATACGATATTATAGAAATTGAACCATTTCTTTCAACTACAACAAAGAATTCTAAATTGAAGTGAATGATTAAAGAACCACATTTAATTAATTAGTTAGAATAAATTTAGTTAACGATAAATGGATGTTTAAGTAGTTTAAAAGTAGTCAAAGATAAGAAAATTGGTTTAGTTGATGGCTCAGTAAAAACTTTTCATTCGCTTTTCATTTGTAATTGAATTACATTATGATCGAACAGAACTAATTAACTTTCAGGTCTTGTAGATTACTCCAGTCATACAAATCAGTCTGCTCTATTAATCAACAACAAGTTGTGCATAGTTGAAGATGGTTGTATTAAAAAAAAACAAATTGTTTATCTGTTCTAGGATGACGGTAGAATACAACGAATCAGGCAACGAGACATTATTAAAGATTTCCCCAGTTGAAGTTGAAGATGAAGCAACTTACAAATGCGAAATAACTTATTTAGAAGTACGAGAAAATTGCGATGTTGTACAGATTGTAAAATTGATTACTTTAGGTAAGTGAAGCATGAAAAAACGCTTGTGTATTGATTTGTATTATGTATGAATCTGTGGATATTATTATTATCAAAAATTCTTTACTGGACGATTAATTTGGCGGTTGAAAGTCGAACCAAGAATTTTGGTTTGAGTATTTGCATTACTCAAGTATATCTACGAACTGTCAGATAAATTATCACTGTATGATTCCCGCTGGAAAGCATTCAACACCACCAACGGTCTAGCGGGAAATCCAGGGCGATTTATTATAGCAACACCATGCCAACATAAATCATTTCAAGATATCGCCACAATGATGGGCGTCTTGTTGGAAATTACCCAATACCGTCAACAATTTCTGCCATTACATTTCTATATATTCATGGCGAAAACCATGAATGTTGTAGATACATGCGAAATAAAGTTGTTGAAAAATATTGCTTTTAGTAGTTTGAGAGTTATCGATAAATGGTGTGAAAAATATTATAAACCGAACATATCGAAGTTTTACAACATAGTAAACATTACTATGGCCTCACATATCTTTTGCTATATTAGTTGTGGTTCCGTTACCGGTAAGAAATCAAGAGACCTGCCAAAAGTTCGGGTTTCTGGCATGTGTATATAGTAGTTAAAGAACTCATTCTCTAGAGACCATGAAGAAGTTGTATATTATAGGTTATGCCGCTAGTAAATTTATTGAATGTCGATATTACACAATAACAAACAGACATTTGACCTGGCTCTGGCCAATAAACTCGAACAGTTTTCCAGGATGTATAATACAAGTTGTAGTCGTATAACAATAATAATAATAATAATAAATATACATATAGAAACTAAGATTTAATGGAAAACTTGGCAAACTTTTGAAAAATGATTGTTTCATAATTATTCATAGATCTCGATGAGATTCCTGAAGCTAGTCAACAACACTATATCCTGCATATATTCCGGACATTGCCTCGTGTAGCCGCTACCTCATTTATCCTATTGAACCGGAACCAGCGACCGGAACCCATCAATACAGTTTGATGTATTTACTGCCTGATACAGGATGTAAAGAGTGCTAGGATATGTGACCGGATAAACAAGACTATGCATCCATTCCAATCATTCCACATAAAATAACACAACAACTACAAATTTATTTAAATTATTTTGCAAATTTCATCAACTTTGTCGAACATCAAAAAATAATTTTCAATCTATTGTACGACAATAAAAACACACACACACACACGCGCTCGCCCATAGATCATCTACACCGAAAAACTGACAACAATACAGAAGGGAGAGAAAAACTATACCGTGCCAAGTGGTTCGGCCGTTTACTGCAAACGATAAACAGCCATAAATAATTTATCTAAAGGCATAACGTCCGATATTTCCGCATCACCTGTCATCATAACAAACTTTATCAAATTCCTTTGGTAATCCATAACTGTAACGTACTATGGCTATCATTTTAAAGCTATACTGTCATAGTTTTCTCCTTCGTGCTGATGACGATGATAAGATGACGGATGGAGTAAGATCGCGCGCGGTCGGCGGTCCAGTTACCGCGACATCAATTAATCTATGTCACAATGTCGCTTGACGCTTAAACGACAAGGTTGTAACCCTTACAGAACAAGAAACCCAACCGTCTCCACTAATAGACTTTCTGACACATTTATCAATAATATAGAAATCAAATGTGGATATTTATGTAACTGTGTGTGTGTGCGCAGCAATTCCATCAAAACACCAAAAACACTTCCGTAATCGCCAAAATAGAAAAGTTAAAGCTACATTTCACAACACATTTATATCAAGTAGACAGTTGTTTGAGTTGAAAAATGTTCGAAAATCAAACCGCGTATTCCAGTGGACCCTTTTTTTGTTCCCTTATTCTCTATATACCGATTCAAATCTAATACATTTAAATAACAAATCTACATCGTTCTCGTTTCCTTTATCGTTCTGTGAAAGGTCGATTGATAAGTCGAAAAGTGATACCAGCTGAGACTTGTATTGAAATATTAGCTAGGAGCTGGTTAAAAATTGGATTGTTAACAGTTTTAACGGCTTTCGTTGTGGTAGTCTTTCATTAAGGTAGAATAAAACCACAGAACACATAAAGATGTTAGCTGGATTGTTGTTTATTTGCAAACATTAATAATATTTAGCGAAGAGTTAGGGTATCATTTTGCAACATTCTATTTTCCCTTAGTAAGTGCAACGTTTTGTATTTAAATAAAATTAATTTCTCTCTTTATCCTCGAATATAAACGGCATCTGCTGGATACAAGTAAATTGGATTCTCTACAATAACAACAAACTATTCTGTATTTTTCTATAAGCAGCCAAACGAAAAGCAACTAAAAAAAAAACTAATCTAAAACTACTAATATTCTTTCGAGTTGTTTTATTCTATTTTGCTATTAATACGAAATTACGATTCTACGTAACTATAGTTGTTGTTGTTTTAATGACCATCTATGGTTTATGTCAGGGTTTACGAGTGGTTGGATGTAATAAAATTTGACGAAACTGCATTAATCGTATAGTGTTCGGTTACCGTTATTTTAATGAATCCATGAAACTACACCTATGGTAATTTATTGTCTATGAAAAACATTTCCAACTGCTTATATAATAAACCGTATAACTCATTAATTCAATATATTAATCATAAATACGTTCATTCAACTTCAATCAAATTCATCAAGACACAAATCCTATCAGATGTTTCGTCAATATTTATTTAATAAAGCACCAGGTGTCTTTCACTTTGTCCCAATTCCCCATGATGTGGTGCATATTTATTGTCAAAAATTTATAAATCTTGCGATTCCCAAATGTCGACATTTTGAATACTCTACGAGTCTTATTGTCGCCCGGCGCATCCACCAATTTTATTGAAATACGTCTTCGACTTTTTGTTCTAATCCCATTTGTATAAAGTGTAAAATGGAAAAAAAATGTACAGTTATATAATTATTACAAATTTAGCATTTAAATTTAATTTTCATAGTGTTGTGGCGCATCCACCAATTTGCAACGTCAATCTCGTCCTACAATTGCATAAGTTACAGAATTCCGCTGAAGGACATGTGTAATTAGTTAGGCAAACTCAAAGATGTTGATAATTGCAAATCCCGTACAGATTGTCATTTTTCTACAACCTTGCTGTACTCTCCTTCGAGCTAACTGTTTCTTCAAGTATATGCAAAATCTTGAATCACGCAATTTGTCGCGAAACAGCGCCTTTTCCCTTATGCAACGGTTACGATTTACGTTGATTTCGTCATCAAAACAAGCCAACAATTCTACATAATCGTCAACAATTATCCTTCCAAATTTCACCTTTCACTCTACTGTTCTACAATATAGTTAGTGAAGAGTTTCTAGTGTTGCTGTATCCGTCGATAAAAATAAATGATTTTTAGATTTAATCCCCATTCGGCTCTTTCCAATATTACATACTTTGAGCCCGCATTAGACGATAACGAATGGCTATTTATGTCCCGAATTTTGGCTCATTTACAGATGTAAATATGCATTTCAGTGTCAGTTAATTTTAAAAAATAATCCGCTTAAAGATTCAATACATCATTAGAGAACGGATAACAACAACGAAATAAAAGATTGATCTCCTGGCGCACCCACCAATTTTGTAAGTCGCCTCGACTCTCAATTGTATCTAATGCAAAATTTCACAAAATATTCTCCATTAAAAATCTATCAGCCAGTGTAAACAACGGGATCTAGAAGAGGATTGAAGATGAATTTTTTTTGTGTATTTGAAATGATCAAATCCTATAGATTTGCAACCTTAACGATGATAAAATTGAATCAGAAACATAACGGAATAAATACGGATTTAGATTTGCAAAAATAAAAAAAATGTTATTCGAAAATATCTGCTAGTCCAAGGAATTCTCTAATGAATCAATTATCTCATGGTGATGTATGTACTTTAGATCATGATTTAACAAGATAGTGAACTTGCAGCGAGATTATTAACTAGCGTATAATATAGAGGAGTCATAGCAACTATTATTGTAATTTAGAAAATGCTTCTAGCCTAGAACAACAGGGAATATTGTAGAAAATTCCAACATTTCCAATAAATTCTTTGGAAATTCCTGTTCATGTCGGCTCGTCTACACCTCATCAACTTGCACAAGGTGTGAAATTATTGTAGAGAGTCCATCATGCATAGCATCACGAAGTAACTAGGACACTATCTATACGTCCATGTATTTTAATTTATTTATGAGACGAATAAGAATCTATTGTAAAGAGTACCGAACTTTAAGATTCTTGTACGTTGTCTCAAGATTTTAATTACTTTGAGTCGAAAGAAACAATTCAAAAGTAGCAACAAAACGTTAAGGAGTCTGCAATCTCTGAGTGGCCGTCGATTCTATTTCAAAACGAAATAATTCAACAAATGAGAATCTTATTGTTTTATGATAGTTAAAATTACAACTCTTCACTTACAGTTTTATTTCTCCCTCATGTTTAAGGTAATATCAATGGAGTAAGCGAGCAATTTTTTATTCCGCCTCGTTCTTCTTACCCCTATATACTTATGTTTGTATATGCGTATATGAAATAATAAAACGACAATCTGAAAATCCTCCGAGCTCGAGTGGCAAATACAACTCTACCCTCTCATGTGCAACGTAAAATTCTATTTAAAATTATATTGTTGTGCAGCTAGTATAAGAACAAGGCTTTGTATATACCAACCAATACATCCGAATAAGTGCTCGATGTTTTCCTTTACATGGTGCTCTTTATTTTTATGCTACATTAACTGAAGGAGATGAAGTGGCGGAGAAAAAAACTATAGTAATCGAAGCTGAAAATTTGAAGATTGAACTAATTGTATATAAAGAGTAGTTTAATAGTTCAGTTGAAAAGCAATATGAACGTTCTTAAATATTCCAACGTTTTCGAACCAGAAAAATTATTAAATCTATTTCGATGTTGGTTAGTTGGAGATTTCCAAGCGAAACCGAACCACTTAAGCTTGTTAAAATTTAATTTCTCGAATATCTCTCTATTGGATGCATTACCAATTCTAGATCAATAGAATTTATAAAAGATTAATGTGGCCATACACCGGATTGTAATAGAAAAATCCAATTCTTATTAGATTTTCTTTACAGTATATAAATTGGGCTCTACCGTATTAATGGCAGTATTACAAGGATGCATTTGAAAGTTATAGTTTGCAGTTGACCTGCACATTACTGCATCGTCCATCATTTCTATAATAAGCTAAAGTACGCTTGTATAGTGTCAACTTTAATACCAGTCTAAAACTTTACGAGCCATGAATAATTGCAAAACTTCATTTTAAATAATTCTAGAACTAGAGAATGGTTGGTTTTTAGTTGCTTATGTAACGCAAATAGACATTATCTTGTGTAACGAACATATAAGCGAACGTTCATTAGCAATTTACGGTAAGCTCTCTTTGGGATGACAAGAGGCAACAAAAATTTGCACTTATAGAACGACTATGAAATATTCAAAACGATCAGTATTAGCCACTTTCAACAACATCGGATTGACTAATTTATTAAAATAAATGCCTGGCAGGTGGAGTTTAATAAAAAAATTTGAGGTCCAACTTTCTGTAGACTGGTTAACCAGCGAATGAATAAGCAATACAGGGTTTTTTCCTCTACATTGAAATACATATGTAAACGCTATCTAGTTGCTGAAATTCACCATGTCTATTAAAAGTAATCAGAAAAGTTAGTTGTTGGAAATTTCCAATTATCCACACGGTTATATTATTAATGTGAATTCAAAAATTTATAAAGAGTACTCCAAACTATAGAATTCTATGCATAGCACCAATTAAAATCTCGTTGAGTCTCACAAAATCAAAATTAATTGAATTATATTGTTATGTATTTTCCGTGTTATGGGAAAAGTTACACGTTACTCATATTGTAATTTTCAATAGTAAAATCAATAATTTCCGGTAGCTATCGACAGTTCATTTCAAATATAGATACATATTTACCGTACAGTAGTGATTATCAAAGGATAAATTCACCTTTTTATCGTCCTGATCAGCAAAACTATTCAATCACGAAACATATATCACGTCGTGATCGAGATGGTCTGGCTGGAAAAACCGCCAATTCTTAGAGTGTTCAAGAAGAATCTGCTTAAACATCCCCCAAGCACATACAATTCTCATCCCTCCCCTATATTCGATTCAAACAATGATATTCCCTGTTCGTTGTATACACTGAGGGGCTGGAACAGACTCGACCTTCAGGCTGGTTTTGTGTATTTCTCTATGTGTGTACCCAGCCGCCGCCGCCGCCACCCCCTCCGTTTGCAATCACAAATGGTTAAAGGACTAATGCAATGCATATGTTGTTTTCCGGGATCCATTTATACCGGTAGAATGGAGCGTGTCGAGTTAAGTGCACAATGAAGTCGACAGGGAATGTTCGTGGATGGATTCAAGAACTAAATCTGATTTAATACGGTTCGAGTGCGGTCAACAGATTAAACAAAAATAAAGAAATTTATCTTGGCGACCTTTATTGCTTTCCCAGCGAAATGTTGATTCTCCATTGTTAATTAAATACACAAAAAAAAAAGAAGACTTCCAATAAAACTACAACACTGAGCGTGTTCGTGTGGTTGTTGTTTTTTTTCGGTTGCCGCCAATTCCCGGTTAAATAAATTCAACCTCTTGGGGCATTTTGTTGTAGTTCCAATAAGACTACATCTATCGTTTGTCTGCGAAACGTAAAAATAACACGTTCACCCTGAAATTCACCTGAAGCTATTGTGTTTCCCTTTGAATTCTCATGAGGATGATGGAATGGAACAAGGAAACAATAAATGAAATTCCACATTTTTGTTCTGCATTTAATTTTGGAAATTGTTCAGATTTAAACTTGTACTACAACAGAAACATTCTAAACTTTGTATTTAATTAAATCTATAAACTTTTTTCGTTAATTAGACGCTCGTTTTAATAATAATCGAAAATAAAACAGTGTGTTAAACAATGTACAGACAAAATAAATTCAGTCAGCTGGGCGTTTTTTCGAGGAACCCCATGTCTCCCTTTCGCATGACTGCATGCAATCAAAAGAACGCAGCCAGAACGGCAGACGACCCTTTACGGCTTTAATTTAAACGAATTCATTCGATTCTAAACGGAATTACTTGACGTTGGAATTTTACAGTTAGGAGCTGATTTAAGTAAATGTAAGAATAATAAAACCTTTCCGAATGACTTTAATGTCTTTTAAAGTTGAAATTTTATCAGAATGCAGAAATCAATATTAGTACACGATGCAAAATAAGAAACGCGACAATTGTATTGGTGCAAAATGTTAATATGTTTCAACAATTTGAATTAAATTGTTGAGAATTAAGCAGTTTAGTTCATTTAGTGTGAGATTGTTTCCGCCATCGAGTATATTAGAGAATATTCTCTGTTTGTATGTCTCTGGAGTTTCGCTCTTGAATAAAATCACCGGATGAACTGGGTTGGAGAGAGAACAGGCAGTATGTTTCAATATTAAGTCCTTAAACAGCGACGAAGTTGTATTCGAAACGTACCTGAAGTAAAAAGTTTCCACTACAACTTTCTGCTGACTGGCATAACTAAAATTCAGGCAACGTTTCAGGTATGGTTTTACATGTAAAGTATTTCCATGATTTTCGTCTACAATACAAGAGCTTGGAAGAAATTTGTTTTGTTGTTGGAAATTTATTATAAATAAAGTTTAATCTTAACAAGATTCATGTACGTAATATAATTAAACCCTATTTGAATTGGTAATACTGTATAAACACAGTTTTCGAAACCTCTAAAGTCCAGCCAGGCTAACCTGTAGTGTTTAATACATGTTTGTTATACACTCGGGGATTTCCTAATTAGTGGTTAATGAGAAAGCACCTAACCCCTGTTATGTGTTATTGAACAGTTCACGATCAAAGCTACTTGAGCAATGTTACGTTTATCAATAGGACCGTTTATAATGAGATTCGTCTATTATTGCACCACAACTGCACACCATCAGTGAATTTCCTTTTGTAGGTCATAAATTATTAGGTTATTTCAAACATATCTTGTCTATGATAGACGTGAATTTCCACAGTAATCAAGGTGATAACAAAATGATCTATGATGGCACAGTAATGTGGAAATCCAACAAAACGAAAACATCTCAGAATCCATCATAATTACAAAAAAATCTTTATTAGAGTTTGTCGTCACGGTACAGTGTAAACGGGGACTTATTGTTACGAGTTTTGTCTGGATTTACGCAAGGACTAAATTCGAAAGTTTAAAACTCGTCATAATCCTATTCATAGCCGCATGTTCGCCTAAAATATACATCTGCTCCAGATCGTTAATGTAGTCTGTCTAATATTTTAACTTTTATAACAAAAAAAGCTAAAATTATTGATAAAAGTAGTTGTCTGAGAAAATACAGTCGCAGTTGGGTATTTCTTTACTTTTCTGTAGTTTTCTACGACAGTATTCGTCACGCAAAAAAGCTTTGTTGACTGTGGAACTAGTTCTTAAGTCTAAAGTCGCTGGCAATGTGTCTGTTCCTGCACACGCTCTTCTGATGCTTCCTCATGACGACGTTATTTTGATTTTTACTCCTTAAACATACTTCGCTTAGATTTTCTACTATAGTGAAGCCTGTGATCAGTGATGATAAGTGTTGCTGTCAAAAATATCACGTTGACAACTCCCCCTCTTGAGAGAATTCTAAAAAAATTGATTTTCATTGTGAAAAAAACACCTCACCGAGCTTTTAACATGTTCCATAAATTTCAAGACAGTTCTGTTTGCTCGTAAAGCATTTCATATCAGTGATTCTCTATTAGTAATATACAGAAAAGGGAATTTATTACATTTTTCGGTCCATATTTTTATGGGTACTATATAAAATTCGCTTATATAGCCTAAGTGACAAAAATTTATGCAAAGGCTGGATGAAAAACGATGAGAAAAAAGCAAAGATATCCATAAATCAACGTGGCGTTAGAGAATATGAAATGACTAATGAAAAATATACGATCCCTACAGCAAGAAGAAACAACTGGATTCATACATATTGTATACACAATGCATATACGTAAAATTGAAGACGATGAATAATAGCAACACTGTACAAGAAGTTGTAAAAAAAATTGTTTTCAATTGACATAAAAACTCCCTTAATATTCTCCAGAAAACAATTGATCGAAAAGTTTACCCGTTTCTATTGCATTTTGTTATAAATAACTAACGATATATATTTTCTATATATACGAAACTGTGTATTCGATGGGTTTATGTTGGTAGTTTTTCATTTTCTTTTGCCCAAGTTTGTGTGTATTTCAATTCACCAGTTTCTTTCTACCGCGCCACCACCACCATCCATCTGATCTTATTCTTTGGAGAAACTTTAAATGTGATTTCTTTTTTTTTCTTCTCGTGTACATAGAAAATCCGAAAGTAGTCTGATATCAGAATGTGAATCACAATAAAATACAACCCTTTATCTATTACTTTAATGTGAAAAGATTCGTTCTGGCACTCGGACGCTCTATCCTTGACTTGTACGTAGATAAGTCGCGCTAGATAGGCGCATTCTTTGCGTCTACCTGAAAATTTAATTAAAACGTCCTGCAATGAATGCCCTATAAATTTCAATGTAATACTCTAATTGTGTCAAATTATTTTTACAGTCTTTTCGTGAATTAGAATAGATGTTTTACTATGCAAATCCAACCAGAGATTCTGGTATTATTTCAAAGCGATATCACTCGATTGATTGGAATTATACATTGGAATCGAATCGAAAATATATAAAATTCTATCCAAGACGACCGACCTTTCAATATTTCCCACTTCAATTTAATTGCAAGTTGGCCCCAGGATAATATCTTGATTTCCTTTACATTACGCGGCTGTTTTTGTATTTGTATTCAGTACAAAATTGTCTATTTCTGTTTCTCTGAGTTTCACCAAAATATCCCCCACAGGCTATATGAAGTCTAACAACAATTCCATCCACAATTTCGTTATTTTTCGGCAAATTAAATAATAACACGAAATAATGGGGAGAGATGAAAGAAAACTTTTATATTATTGGTGAAAAAAATTGTAGGTATTTATATTTATATGTATAAAAAAAAACTGGAAAATTGCCTTTCGTAATACTACCAAATGGAAATCATACAGCGTAAAATCTTAACGGAAATCCCCATTTGCGTCATGTGATTTTAATAAGTCTAAATTGAAAATAGATAATAAACGGCAAGAGGAGACTAATCCGTTTAAACATACGTCTATTCATCATCAAATTCGCAAGTAATAGACACAAGTGATACGTTAAGATATTCAATTAAATTCAATAACATTCCTAATTCTCCACTTTCCTAAAACTCTACAGATTCACGGATTCGTACGTCTCCACTCGTTGAGTGAATGATGGACAAAACTGATTCGAACAATTTAAATCTATATATTCGAAAGTTTATTTGTAATGAAACATATAAGTGGTGATGAGAATAAGACACGACAGCGTCTATTGAATGATTAATTATTATTGTAAAGTTTCTTGGGAATTTGCCGTGTCGAAAATCCATAAACACCGTTCCAACAAATAGACGTGGATAGGATGCGTGACAGTAGCTGGTGTACAAATTTCGGACAGGTGACTGGGGGTCGTAGTTGTATTGGAATTTAGCGACACCTACGTAATTAAACTTGGTAACCGAAGCTGTTGTTGTCTCTTCAGTCCCCAAGGTGGTTTATTTTACCACCCCAAACAGCCAGTGTCGTCCGCTCTAAGAATAGTTAAACAATTTAACATACACACCTAACCAAAAACACTAGACACATCTTGAAAATATGTTTCGACTCTTAATAGAAAATTCTTTATTCATTCTTAATAAAATTTACGGATATTATGAGCGTTTTCTTTGGGATTTTATTAGAGACGTGTATGGATCGTTCTCCTCACGCTATTCTAGTGAAAGTCGGGGTACAGGGATTACAAGTGGAGCCGGTGTGAAAGTCCTGGCAGTGGAATTTAATTTCACACCGCGAAAACGGCATTCTTTAGACACAAAGCAGATTAGAGAGTATCGGTAAATTACGGCACGTTTCGTGTAAGTGTTGCTAGATAAATGTTAAGGAGCACTCATTATTTGTATAAAATCAGCAAGCAAGAGTTTCTCGTTAATCTCAAAAAAGCAGATTGAACGGTTCAAATAACATTTCTGTTATTCGATATTTTGAAAGACTACAAATATTGATTTTAAACGATTAGATCATTGTTGAATTGTTGTCGTTAATATATGCAGACTGTTTCGGTGCATAATTTTGTTGATTATCAGAATAATCGAATGGAACTTTTGGAAATGTGATTGCAGTTATCTGAGGTGTAATTCACGGAATTACTTGAGTACTCTGCAAACTTTGCATATTCAAAACGTCCCTTAAAATCTGTTGCAAACTCTTGATATTGAGCCTTCACTGACAGTATATTTTGAGTTTTGTTTTTTGTTTGAAATTGTAACTCCTTTGTTGGCCTTTGAATTCCAAAGCCACAAAATAAATAGAAATGGTTAAAACCAGTAACCGGACTTTTCCATTGCTTTCGGTCAAATTAATGATTCTCGACCTTTTCATTTTATTGTAAAGTTTTTAAATATTTTCGCCATTACTGACAAATGTTTGGACTTTTTATTTGAAGCTGGCTTTCACTTTTCTTCAATTTCTTCCAATTTTCAATCTAATTATTCCAACTGTTAGCCCTGGAGGCTACAGGAATTGGTGATTCTACTACATCAAATTCACTTTTATATTTTATAAATAATACAGATGTGTAAAATAAACATACATTATCGGATTAAGTCAGTGCTATAAGAAGAGCTCGACTTGCATACTGAAATTTGACGGTTCCAACGGCGTATTTAGATTAGTAAAAGACTTTGCTAATTTACCAGATACAAAATAATTTCCCTTTTCTCCCAACTATGCCTCCAGTGATCTCGTCGAACTTTGTGTACGTGTTTCAGCAGATGAGAGTGAAATGAAAGAATTCCACAGCAACTTTATAATTACAGAGATATTTCAATATGTTATACATGAAAACTAATTAGACTTGTTATAAGTTTTGCAGCAAAAAAGTCTGTGCAATTCCCCTAAAAATACAATTCGAATAATCGCTTTAAAATCTAGTGCTGTCAACATTGAAATACTAATAGTATTTTTTTCGCTGTACAACTTTAATGATGCTCTACTCCGACAATTACCTAGATTAAAGGACTCCAGCGACAGAAGATAAACGACACATAATTAAAGTGTAAGGCGTAAATTGAAGCATTACACCAATCAGTCGTTCATTAGCAAAATTTCAATTTATCAATTAATGGGCTTTTACCGGGACAAAAGCAAGAAAGTGATCTCTTTAGTTAGATATGTCGAGTTCGTGCAATACCCAAATTGGTCTCTTTGAAATGCAAGCCAGTATTTAGTAGAATTATAAATGAAGAATGAAAAATCTTACCAGAAATTGTTGTGACTGTGCAGCATTTATTGCAAACTGTAATGCCTGGTATAACGTTATTATTTGAATGTTTCCACCAAGTTTGCCATAATTGAGTTCTGTCATAATAAAGAATTCTTATTACCTAATATACGGCAATTATCTTGGATTCGTTCTTATTCCAGTAGGCTTTTTCAATAATAATTTCGGGGACAATGAAACGAATTCCTTCCCCTATTCGAAAATAATAACGAATGAAAGCACTATCATTAGAGCTTATTAGTTATTTATAAGAAAAAGACACCGAATAAAGTCATAATGTTCTACCATAAATATCTGCGAGTTAATTGCAATAATATTGCAAGATGATATGCAATCTAAGAGATTGAAACATTCATAACGTTTGATGAGAGATAGCGATTAGAAAATCTGTTAATTTATCACAACTTTCATCAGTACAATTCCCAACAATCCAATCAGCAGATTCGTGTACGAATTCACTGTAAATTCAATCGTTGAGACTTTAAGCTCAAGAAGCCCAATCAATTAAATTAATGGAAATTTTCATTAGCCGTTCAATAAAAATATTGTGATTGCTTTAAAGGACAATAACGATTCGAACTTTAACTTGTGGTTGAATCGTATTTCACTCTTCTGTATTTATAAATTTCAACTGGCGCATTTTCGAACACTTTGATTGCTATGTAATGTAGATTAACAACGTAAACTATTGGTGCGATTTATAAAGAATAAAAAACGGACATGAAAGCGTACTTGTTTTTTTGTCTTTGGTTAAAGTTTGTGAATTGGTCACAAAAAATTACTATCATTACGAGTTTAATTGTTTTATTGTCGACTGTATTTTTAACGTTTGTTTTAAATAAAATTCTACGAAATCAGACAATGATTGACGAACTTGTGTCGCCGCAATGACAATGATTGGAAAGTTTTGTCTTACATATTTTATATCCTATTGAAAGCTCCCATAAGTATAGTTTGAAATCTGATCAATATTTGAGGATATATGAAATCCATTAGTAATACTTTTTAATAGATGTAAAAATATGAAATACAGATACTTACATGTGTGTAGAAAGTTATTGAAAATTAATTAGAATGTTTATAATCGTCCTAAAGTTGTTCGATTATGTGTTACTAATGAAACGATTAACAAATTCTTTATTCTCTGCATATTTCGTCATTTAATTAAAACTTTTATTGTCCCGACTACAATGGAATTGTAATAGACTTCATCTGCATTCCATTAAAGTAGCAATGAAACGTCGGCCAACTATTGAAAGGACAATGCAATAATAAGATTCAAGTTGACGCTCTAATTTCGGACAATCCAAGACCGAGACCGGTATCTAATATAATCCAGTTTAATCGTTCACTATATATGTATATCTAACTAGAATTTCCACAATATTGAATTTCGTACAACATCTCACAATTTCCAATTAATAATCACCCACAATTCGCAAATCGCCAAGATTTCTCGCTCGTACTTGTTCTCTCTAATCTCTGCGAAGATGGTGTTTTTTTTTTGTGTTTGTCTCAAAAATCTTTTAGAATATCCACAAATAAATCAATCAATGGTTTTGTCATTTTGGTCGTGGATAAACGCAACGTAAATCCCTACTAAGTGGTCGATCAATATGAGGTTTACGTATACATATATGCTCGTGTGTACATTGTTGACGGCCCTTCAATTTTCTCACTCGGTTTATTTTGCGACTTTGTCTCTTGTAAGCGTCCTCTCTAGAAGGTAATTCTACACTGAGCTCTGTGTTATAATAAAACGATTGAAAATGTTAAAGTGACATATATTTGTGGTAGACAAGTTATTATTAGAAGCTTATTGCTTTACATAGAAGTACGCTTTTCAGTCATGTTCGGTACATATTTGTTTAATATAATATTCTTGTATGGTAAACATATTTATTTCTTTATAGTGATAACTAAAACTACATTTGTTTTTGCACGAATATCATATAGATAAGCAGATCTTTGAATTCTTATCTATAACAATTCGTTGATTTGATTAAATTAAATATGCAATTTGAATTCTATCAACTGGCTCGGGTTCTATCATCGATTTCATTAAAAACAGCGGTTCGTTTATTCTGGAATGGTTTTGGGAGAGCACCCATTTCAGATATAGAATTTAGATAACAATAATTTTTATCTTTAATAAAATCATCTAGTGTTCCAAATAGCTGCGCTTGTTTTTAAAACAATAAAGTTCACTGAGTATATTTCGGATGACTTCAAAAATACAATGAAATATACCTAGAAAAGCTTACAATACTAAGCGTACATTGCTACGTCAAAAGGCAACTCTATGCGAAATGCAGAAAGCATCCTTTGAATCCCAAGGAGCGCGGTCGCGTTCTTCAGACCATGCTTTTTCCAATACCACCAGCACTCAAATTCTTAGCAATTACGTCCAATATTTTCGGGAAAGCTCTAACTTAGGACTTGAATCATGAATTTTTGTACATGACTCTCGCCATGTTAAGTCGAGTTATATCGACACAACTTGGAATGTAAAAAGCGACACTTTACATGTTTAATTAATTAATTTAATTATAAAGTCAAATGCTTCTGAAATAACTAGTAAACTTATAAATCCGTGAAAAACCGACCGGTTTTTCTTTTAGTCAAGCGTATTATTTAACATATTCTTTTTTTATTATTTTTACAGTGAAGCCAGTATCAGTGAGAATATTAGGCACTGATGGTGTTTCAATATCGAATTCGACAAAACTGAAGCCGAAGAATGAGGGCTCCGAAGTGGAAGTGATATGTGAAGCAATCGGTGGTAAACCGATACCGACAATAACATGGTATAATGGAACGAAAGTAATGCGACGGGGTAAGTTTTTTTTCACTTTGGTTTGTTAGTTAATTTTCCAATATTTTTAATTGAATTCATCCATAAAATTAATGGGATTTTCTTTCGAGATTGCTTGATATTTTTGAAGAAAGTTAAAGTCAACAATCCAATAATGGAAGACATTTCAAAACGTTTACCGTAGAAAGATAATTGTCAGTTAGTTTTATGGTCGTGGTCGTCTCTTTTCTGCTAAAGACTATGTTTCCTCGTTTAGCCGAGCGCCTGCTTATTTACAGTTTCTATTTCGCCACAATCACATTCCGCCACATTCTAGCTGAATATACGATTTAAAGATTATCCTTAATGGTCTAAGATACAGAATCGGTAATGATATTTTACCGGGGCAAATAATGTGCCGACAGGGGATTTCAAATAACGCCCTCTCTCGAATAAGTCGACTTTTTCTCATTAGTAGAAAAGGTAACATAATCTTTTAATTACCATCCACTTTACTCTTTGTATACAGTATATTATAGAGTCAAAATACAGTATAGGTAATTAAATACAAATTATATGTAAACTTCGGTATCAATTTTCCCAGTTTCTAAAGTAATACGTCAATAAGAAGTAAAGTAGAAGTTCAATTTTCAACTTCAAAGCGGGCTACAGTGATAAAATTCGTGTATTCCTAATTCAATTTAAACTTTTCCATGACGTTGTCGGGTAAGGAAAAAGTCTGAACAAATTTTTTTGCCTTCATTTATAATACGTTCTGTCAAAAATTTCCTTCATTAAAGTAGTGTGTACGCGCAAATTTGGCTCAAACACTCTGGGGTTTTCTCGTTTTTATTTTTTAAATAAGTTTCTCCACGTTTAAAAGTGATTTCTAATTAGTTTTCTTTAAACGAGAGAAAGTTGGTAAGAATTTCACGAATATTGGTGTTGGGAGATGGAGAAAAAAAAAATGTCCTAAAAGTCAATTTTTTGAACGTCTATATCGGAAACAGATTCTTATCAATATTTTATACTTTTTTTTTCATGGGAAAATATCTGAAAAACTCCAAAGACTCCGATTCTTCTTTAGTATGTTTTCAACTAACGGGTCATTTCCTTTTAACAATGATGTCACCACTACTATGTTGATGCTTTATAGCTGTCGTGTTTTTCCTAGAGGAATACCAGCTCTAAACAAACATATTTCAACTTGTGATTCTAGTTTTTTTCCCCCACGGTGTTTGTGTTAACTACACAGATTCTGATTGAAATGTTGGACGAATTTTTTCAATTACAAGTTGTGTTTGTTCAGTTATGGTATGCACTGATTCGTAATGTGACGGTAAAACGAAAAAACTATGTCAAATAAGAGATAAATAGAATCGATATAAAAGGGTGAGAAGAGGATCTGGCACTGTCGAACAAATGTGAATTGGTCGGGAATTGGATTGAAAAAAAATATGGTCATTGCTAAATCAAGCAGTTTAATCTCGTATTTTCATTTAAACTGTGTATTGTAATCGGAATGTCAGTTATAAATTCCAACTTGTATATACCCTAGGATTTTGCCATTGACTGTACTAACTGAATTTGGTGTGGTTTTAGATGATCGTAGCCAAGTCCAGGAATTGGGGTGCAAACAAAAGTGGGGTGTTCTAGTTATAAGCAATAGGCGGTGCACGGCCCATAAATTCACTAAATACGTGTAAGATTAAACCACAAATCGCTGTTGTTTTACGGCTAATTCATTTATATCGATCGTGAACAGCAGACGCCACCAGCCACAAGATCAAATTCTCTCGCACTTGCCTTCTATCGCACTCCTTTTGCATGTATGGGTATATAACTAGATAAACTCGACTGTTGTACTTGTTATAGACGAGTACTAGCTGGAATTAAAGTCCTGAAAGGACGACAGCAATGGCATATAACATCAATTTATAGCATACGATGTAATGTAATGATACCGAGTACAGGATTTCTCGTCTTGTAATCAAAATTTGTGTAATAACGACAGAATCGAAAATTTCCAGATTAAATAACATATTCCTTTCTTTAAACACAATAAGAACTATGGTAGACACTACTTTGGAAACGGAACAGCAAAACTTTTCGCTACTGATAAGCTTGATGTTATTAAATTTTCACTCAAACATCCATTGTTCCACCATATTATCGTTATAATCAACATAACATGTACGTTTCATCAGGCCTTAGGCGCAACGTGTATTTGTTTTAATTCAAACAAAAACAATTCAACAGTTTTCAGTTAGGCCTTTTATGCTATCGAAAACATATCACAATCGTTTTTCTCTGTGTGTGTGTGTGTGTGTGTGTGTGTGTATGTTTGCTACCACTGATAACGATCCTACTTCATCATAACGAAGCCGGGAAAAACCCTTAATTTCCTCTACATGATATGTTACATTTCTTTCCAAATTTGACATAAATAGATCGATTCTCATGCAACCTTTATTTACTATCATGCCATCAGTTATCAACGCAGTAATCTATCCTTTCGTGCGTACCCTTTCCCACCCAATAAATTCGACCGCAAATTTATGGCTCAATTTATACAAAAATCAAAGACTAGCAGCATATTATTTGTGTGAGAAAAAAAGCCGAGAAAAAGAACGATAAAAAAAAACATGGTAAATGTTAATGACGCTCCTTAAGTTCGATAATATTATTTCACCACAGTGACACGTTGGTAGCGCAACGTTTGGCTTGTTATTATCGTTGGAAGTTAACGAGTGAAAAAAAAAACGTGAAGTGACATTTTAATGAAGAACTATGTCATTTAACTAAAATGGGAAGACTTGGAGGATTATCGAAAAATTAGAAATTGCCAATAACTTTCTACAACGGGTCACAAACTTTATTACACTTTGGGAAAAATAATTTTCGCCAAGTCTAAAAAAACAGTTTTCTGCATCGGCTATTTCTTTATTCTTCATGAATATTTGAGTTATTATAATTCAAGTAAATAATGTACAAAACAAAAACACGACAATAGAAATTGACGGTGTGCTAAACAATTAACTTCCAACAAACTTTTGTATATTGCATAATTCGCCAGGAAAAGTCATTATCCGCAACCAGCCAACCAACCATAACTTGAAGCCAATTAACTTAACCTTAAGCCCAAGATTGGGTTAATTTACGTAAGTTCGATGTCACATTAACAACACGGACTATGGCTAATGTAAACTATACTGGATAAGCGACATATTTATGGAAATTCCTTTAATGAAACTTATTCAAGTTATTAACTCCGATAATTGAGACACACAACTCGTAAACTAACATACTGGAATAGACCGTCATTCGTGAAGCCGTTTTAGAGAATTATCGATTATGTGGTGTTAAATAATTACAAAACACTATTGGTTATTGGGAAGAACCGTGTTTTTTAACATCTTTTCTGGCTCATATTTCAAATTTTTTTGTAAGGATTTCCAAATATTCACCTGAAGCCCGACACGCACCTATCTAACTAATTAAATTTCGCCATGAATTATCACTTCATGTCATCCATAATTGACATTGTTATCGAATATAAAAAGAACAATAAATCATCTCTATGTAAATGCATTGAAATAGCAATGGAACGGCTGATGCAGCAGACTATGTGAAACCGCAACGGAATTTTTTTGTTCTTTTCTATACATTTACATTTTTATAAAGTTCCACACAAAAAAGCAAACTTATGATTGACTTTTGTGTAATCGTGATCTATATACAACGTACCGTGAAATATTGGCAATTTCAAATTGTGCAGGTACTCCAGGATCGGTAGTCATAAAGTAAATAATTCAAAATATAGTAGGTTCCGAAACTATGTCCATTATCAGAATTGCGTTCTTTTCGAGCATACTAAAAAATTCGTAATATTGCGCCTAAAACTAAGGAAAGTAAGTTTAATAATACAGTGTTGCACACTTGACCGGACTGTTCTATAAAAAGCTTCAATCATCCACTTTTTTTTGTAGTAAAGATATTAAACTTAACCATAAGGTATAACGTGTTCGCCAGCCTCCTGAAAGATGATTGTTTCTTTCATATTGGTCTCTTCATTTTGTTTATATTTTAAGTATGCGAATCTTGCAAAAATTATGTGTTAATCTTCTCGAATAGCATCATATTTGGAGTTTACAATAATTAAGTAAAAAAGCTTGGGAGAGTATGGTCAAACTTAAAAAAAAGGCTGGTCTTTGCCTTCGCTTGCTTCCATATTCGCAGAGTCAAAGAGGCCGCAAAATTTAAGAAAATGGGTTGTATTGTAGCTATAAATATAATGAAATACTGCAAGAAACGTCTATAAAAAAGGTTTTTGGTTTGCTAACACTATTTGCTTTCATTATTAAAGACCCAATACACTAACGGGAATTTCTGTAACGAAAAAATCGCGATATTTGCCTCAGATGGTGGCAAAGGAATCGGTTCACACCGAAGCTGCAGAAATTAGACACCGTTTTTTCCCGTGTGGGATTTAATATGCTGTCGACCGCGTGATTATCCTTGCCGGCCCGCGATAGAAAGAAATCGTCTGGAATAATCTACATAGAATTGTTGAAAAAAAGATGAGATTTGTGACAAAATTAGACAAGAAAATGAACGAAAATGTTAATTCTGTTGTAGTACATGTTAGGCTTATCCGTTGCCGCAGCATATGCGAAATTATCATCGCCACTGCCGCTGTGGGATCCTTTAGTTTACCACTATTCTCAACTCTGAAGTTCTTGAAAGAGCCTAGCTGAAAGACACTAATTATTAAATACATTATTACGTTGGATAATATATTGACGTAAGTAGTTCCAGAAGCTGTAGCTTTCCAAGTGGTTCTTTCATGACATGGCGTAGCTCTTTCAATGTTAGAGAAATCCGACTTTCACAGTGTTCTGCAATTTTAGAAGCAAAATTTTAAGAGAATCGAAAAAACTATGGTTGGCATCATATTTCCTTCTGTTACGCATCATTAACAAACTGCTTGTTGATTGATTGCTTAGCGATGAGAAATGCTAACGTTGTTGAAGAACTTTATATTAAATCAAAACAAACTGATCTATGCTAAATTTCTCTGATTAATTACATTATAACCTTCTAAGGACTTCAGTAGTAATAACAGGCGATCAACTAAATTGTGGACAAAAACCGTCAAACAATACTGTTTGACAAATGAAAATTTCAACTGCAAATACAACAATATGTACATATTTCAATATGTGTTGGTAATATTGCATGACTGTATATTACTGATAATCTCATAGTTAACAACCCCATCTAAATTGTTTACCGCTAATTCCTTGTATACAGGATTTCTAATTAACTCGCTAAGACTAAACATAATTACCCATTCGTTTTTTTATTGCGCTCAGATTTTAATTCTCAACAATTTGCACTTTAAGTAGAATTTATTTAACGTAACGTCGTTTCATCCCATTAAAAATAATCTGTTTGTTCTCAATACTAAACTACAAATCCTAACAAGTCTAACAAAATAATAGAGCTACAGTTTCGTTACGATTTTATTAGTTTATTGTTTACAGTAGTAAATTGTTTGAGTGCTGTTTGTATCACGATTGAAAATGTTTATTGGTAAAGTAAAGAATCGTTTCAATGTTGCAATTTCTTGAGACCATCACTAGGAAGTTCCACAATTCAGTTTGAAACAGACCAGAGAATTTGATATCTTGGCAAGTGACCAGACAATAAACGTTACAAAGACTCAGCTGTTTCCAATCGCAAAAAAACAGTGTGGCAGCGGCGCCTTCATCAATTTGCAATCGAAAAAAAAACAAATAAACAGAAACCACTAAAAGAATTTATTATTTCCATTTTATTTTGGCGTATTTCTCGCTCGACATTTGATGTCTAATGGTGTGATTAACTACTGATTGGAATAGTTGAGATTTGTTAACTGTACAAGTTAATAATTCAGTGGGTTATAAAGGGCGGCTGTAGGGCAATTGGTCTGATCTTGTGCTGTTCCCGACATTACCAGCTCATAAACTAAGGCCTGCGGCATCAAATTAAAACATAGCCAAGTTATTCGAACATTTATACACAACAGACCATAAAACCAACATACAAATATGTATGTAAAGAGCTCACCTTAGAGCAACAATAACATTAATAATAGAGCAAGTGTATTTGTTTAATTGTTGCGTGAATTGTTTTAAATTAAAGTATTAATTTGTCAAATATTCTAGAAGCATTAAGATCAATTCAACACACAAAACATTATATTCACCGAAATTCGAAAGAGGGATATATGTACGAGATGTAATCAAGGCGTATCGATAAAAAACGATTTCGAATAAAAACTACGATAAAAGAAGATGAATACATCGATAGGTGGCTATGAAAAAAGGATATAGTCCAGCTAAACGATTGGAAAAGACAAGGAGGACGTGCACAGAGCAGCGTTGTCGATATTGGACACTCAAATTGTGCGATAAAAACTGAATAGATTGCTAAATCGAAGGCGGATGAAAAAATAAGACTTTCATACGTGATTCGAATTTCTTATGACTATTGAGAAAGAAACAAACTAAAAATGGGGAAGAAGAACACGAACGACGACGAGAACACGACAGCAGACAAAAAAAACGAACTGAATCGTCAAACAATTGTATTCGAACTGATGAATAATATTTGAATATTGTCGATGCGGCTGCGAATCCACAAACTTAAATATAGATTATGTATGAGGAAAACGTCACTAATATATGATGGAATTTATGGAATTTATTATAGAACGGCGTAATCGTGTCAAACGCTCCAAACTCTCTTATAGAGTTCAACTACACACCCTCTCTCTGCTATTTGCATTTCATGTTTAATTATCAAGCATAATAATAACAAAATTACTAAAACGGAGTTCATCAAATTCGTTAATCTTACACAACCGTATTACAATTATAATGAAGATTCGAATTTAATCTACAAACAATTCATCATTTTCTGCTGCAACTTGTAATGAACTTTTGCATTTTTTTTTGTCGTGTTAGTTTAGAGAAAATAATACAATATTAAAGGGGTTGTTTTGAATTATATACCCAATTATACATACCCCGGATAGTCCCCCATCTGTCTCGAGTGTTCCACAAAAAAATCAAGTCTCATAGAAAAATGTGTATAAACGATAAAATGAAAAACTGTGTTCAGAATTAATTACAACATAATGAGGATAAAAACCACGTCGTCTACAGCACTTATGTGGCGTAGCATGCCAGAAAAACGTAATTGATGTCCAAATTAAAGTATACCAGTCCAGAAAAAAAAATAAAAAATAAACAAGCAATGGTAAGCCGAATTACCGAAGAACGTAATACCATTGTTAACTTCAATCAGATTGCATGCATATTACTCTCATGTATTGCTTTTAGTCAATGGATATTCTCATGCCATAAGTCTGACGATTTTCTCGAATCAGTAAGCACTCAATTCATACTCTAATTAGGTTTCAGGTATTTCAAGGTACAAGCGAACCGCCACAAGATCTAGATTATTTCGGACGTTCTCTCATCTTTCCGATAGAAAATCGAATATTATTACATTTTAGATGATGATTGAATCTAAATCAAGTTAAATTAAGTTGTTGGCAATCAACCAAACACCTGCCCTTCTACGTTATTGTCATTTCGCTTATAACCCTGTTATAGTACAGTCGTGCTTCGTTTCATTCCAATTTTTCAACCGGATATTCATTGTCGTCGTCGTCGTCCTTGCCAACGATGTTGTCTAGAACATCCAATGAATCATTATTAAGCTAAGAAGACAAAAAGCGGAATGCTCGAATCTCAACAATAGAACGAAACGAAGGCAAATAAACCGATAGCGAAAAAATTCGAATTTAAATCGTACAAAAAGGAGTGGGCGATGTAGGAACAGGCCGACAGTCATTTGGCCGTAGATCGATATTTAACGGGAATTGTAGAATAAATCTAGTTTAGATATTGTTATAGTTAGTTAAAGGGGATCACACAATTCGTACGACTTGTAGTTATTAAAAATTCTTTACATTTCTTTCGCATTTAACTTGGCAACGAATCCTATCGAATGAAGTGTTATTTAAGACGATTTTATTTTTATTAGAAAAATCCCCATTATTGATCGTTTTGTACGGTGTGTCACTGAATTTAATTTATGAACAATTATTACGACCATTTGATAGTTACTATTAAATCAATTTCGTCTACTAATAACATGAACGTGAGCCGTTACGCATGACCTATAAACCAGAGCACACACATAGTTGGAATATATAATGTTGAATCCATATTAATTGTGTTCAGACGTGCTCAATTATCTCGACAAAAGTTCTTTTCAGTGGAGTTAATTTTTTTTCTGTTAGCTACAACAAAAGGTAAACATTGTAATTTACAGCAAAAATGGTGGATGCGCCGGGAGAACGGTATATAATATCGGATGTTTATTTAAGAGGATTTATATCCTTCTCTTACGAGCAATAAGGACGCGGATATGTGTTTTCTCTTATATAAATAGTAAAAGAAGTGTTTAAACATGCTAAATGTACCAGTTACTAGTTTTTTTTTATTATACAGGATGTTCCAGCTAGTACCTCGCTTCGTTTGTGAATTGAAGTGGAAAAGTATCTGAGGAAATTAGACTTCAATGTCTATTCTTTAACTGATTGATACGATATTTTTCTAGCTATTTTTTTTCTCCTAAAAATTTCTTATTTGCTACTGAAAATAGGAAAGTGCCATTCGCCCGGCGCCTCCACCATTCTGCGCGATGAATTCTTAGGTCTTCGATCTGAAATACAGTGTTTCACTCGAAATTTTGTTCATTCACGGTATTCATTGCAGGTGATTGGCTTCCTGATATTGAGTAAATTTCAAGACCTTGTATGACGTTCTGGCATTTCCAAAATAGTTAGAAAGTACATCGTATCGACCAATTGAAGTATAGAAAGTCTAGTCTAATGTCCTTGGATACTCTTCCACTTCAATTCCCAAACAAACGAGATATTTCAGTTGAAACTGTTAGCTGGAACACGCTTGTAGGTAGTCGCAAGTTGCTTTTATCAAATAAAAGTCGCCTCAGATATCTTGTGGACATTTTCAAATATTCTCTTTCTCTGCAAATACTTTTGATTTTAACTGGAAATTATTGGCTATCTCTGTTCAAAATTAAAATCGATAATTATCCAAGTATGAAAAAGTGAATAAAATATTCGCTACATTTCTGTAGCGGATGTGAATTCGTTGGTAAAATTTAAAATACAACTCATTTTTAATAATAAACAGGCCATTATATTCGCTGTTGTTACAACGACTGCATACTCTTATTTTGATAAAACAAAATTCAAGCATCTCTTTGTTGATAGTCCTCATAAGAACAATACAATGAACAATTTCAGTTGTGTTCGTTTGAGATGATTTATGAGAAATTAAGTTAAAACACAAACACAACGATATTGTGCTCGATGCAAATAAATTATACTAATATTTATCTAATAATCATCTCTAACGGCTTTCCACTAATAATTTGAAACCGGTTTGGATTATGTAAACGTATACGTTTAATTATTTGACTGACCTACAAAGTTGCACTATTAAACCAACTAATGTGTAGAAATATTAAACGTTGTCGTTGATCCAAAAGTGTTCCAAAGTCCGACCTAACGAGCTTTACCTTATTTCACAAAGCCATCTAATCCGCCGTATCAAATGTACGGTAGTTACAAATGTAAATTGCTACATAAAAACCGAACAGACAGCCATAAAGTTGTTTTTTCTTTATTTCTTTTTAGTCTCTATGGAGAAATAAATAAACCATCGTCTTTTATTGAACTTTCGAGCACTTGTTGCAACGCATTTTTGATATGCTGCAAATTTCCTTTACATGCACGTTTCCAACACTAGCGACAGGATTTCCTATTCTATTCCCAATAGTATTATCCTTTTAGAAATAGATACGTGCATCGTTTTCGATATGATCGGTATACCATTGATGATGATGATGCTGATGATGATAAGAGTAGTTACTAGAAGAGATTGACAGAACCCCTATATTCCAACAACAATCTGAGCATACTGTGGATAGACAAGACGCCTGGTCCCTTTTCATCTCCGGCCTATGGCATCTGTACGAAGGACACGGCAGCTTATATCATTAAAAGGAAATTGAGTCTAGAAGCTTATCCTATCCATGTGTAGTCTACCATCAAGAAGAAGGTCGCCGGAACACAAACCGTCATTAGATTTATATCTGGAACACAAGTTCTAAAACGAAATGAACGCCTGTCTTGTCGGCTTGATAGACTTACAACGAACACATCCACAGTAGTGCAATCCTAAAGAAAATCGCCGGAAATAATAGAAAAAAAAACGACCGAAAAGCTGATTTCAAAATCTCTCTGACAGTTTTATATATGGAGAATTCTAATAGAAACAATAGACTTTTTGTTGTAGAACAAACTTTCGTTGAAGCCCGTATGACACTACAATAAAACTGACATAGAACTTTTCTGATATTGAACCGAACAGTAGTTTGGCGCTTCTATTAATGTGATTAAAAACTCCTACATTTACCAGTTTTAAAATTTATTGGCACATAGTTTGTGTCGAATTTTATCAAATTACACAACTCATACGACTTCCTCTTAATTAATTAATTTATGTTGTATTTTGTGGCAATAAAACGCAAGGAAACCGAACTCCACTGTAATATCAGACGGGTCATAAACGATATGAACATCATTTCGGATTTTATGAGCCGTTCTGCTCTATACAAGTAGCACTGTAAAACGTAAATGTGCATATATATTAATTCATTATCAGAGCAGGTGTTATTCAACTTTAATAGATCGACTTTCAACGTTCTTTATCTCAAATTAGAATCTTCACTAAATAAAAATATACCGAATTGTTACAAGAAATATCCTGCACCATTCCTTGATTTTCTTCAATTTGCGAAGTGAGAAAAAAAACTAATGAGATATCCTACCATCATTTCCGGCGTTTGATTGACGATATTTATTTTTCAAAAAAATTCCATTAACGCAAAATTGATCTACTGCAAAACTAATTAGATCAACATTGATCGTACGTCACCGAGTTTTTTTCCCAACTTATAATTTTTATTTTGTATCTTCACAGCTTCATATTCAACACACGGTGAGGAGAACGGTGTTGGTACAGGAGTATCAAAGCTGCAACTGACTCTTTCAAGGGGCGATCTAAATGCACGCTTTGAATGTAAAGTAGAGAGCGAAGCTTTAGAAGAACCGATAATATCATGGATAACGGTGGATGTCAACGGTAAGTTATCCACAGTTGTTTCAAATTTATTGCTTAATCTTAATATTTTTTTGTCGATACGTTTCTTATGGGTGTTGTACGTGTTGAATATTAATTTGATCATATTGTGTACTCATGCAAGCTCGACCATATTAATTAGGCAACAACGGTCACTCTTTGTGGATTGATCAACGAACCCAATAGAGTTTTAATTATACGAATTTGCCGGCTCTACCTTGACTTTGTTATTCTCAGTACGGTTGAGCGGTTTTATGTTGTCCAACATCTCAAAAGATCGGACAATGGGTTTAATATATCCACTAAGCCAACAAAAAAAAATGCAATAAAAAATCGTTGAGTGTCAAAAAAAATTGCTAGACTTTGACAAATTGTTAACACAACACAGTATATTCTTGGCGAATGTTTTGTTGGAGAAATGTTAAAATTTTTATTAGTCTTTTTGTCGAGACCACATTCAAGCCTTCGCTTTTGAACAAGAACAAAAGACAATTAAGTGGCTCTTTGACAACACGGAAAAACAAAGCTTCTATAATACAACAAAGTTTCCATTCAATTCTGATAATAGCTATTGTTATAATAGCCTTAAGTTTTATTTTCACGAAATAAAAGACTTAAACGGTTTAATAATTTCGTAGATTTTAATTGGATATAAATAAATTTGTTTACATAAATGCGTTGTTAAATAAACATCTCTGTCTCTCCGCACAATCCTGGTGGATTGTAAAATAAATGAGCAGCCTGTTCTAATTACAACACACTGTAGTTTCTCTATGTTTGGATGCTTGTCTCACTTAATGGAATTACGTTTAATTTTGTAGTGAGACCGACTAGAATGGAATTGTCCGGCGTAAAGGGTCATGTTGTCCAAGGTTCACGGGTATATCTTACATGTGATGTATATGGAGCTAGACCGGCTGCAAAGGTGCGATGGTATAATGGTAGTCTACCAATTGAGGATCCCGAGCTTATACAGACAATCCCAGAGGATAGTGTAAGTAATACATTAACATAAAACACTTTTTTTCGTTGTTGTTTTGTAGTTCTATTCGCAAAGAATCTGATTTCCATAATTTACTGTATGTTTAGTTCACAATGCAGTACATTTTTATTATTCTTAATAGGATGTCGGTTTTAACCCTCACAGATGTAAGAGTACGAAATGGATGTCGCCCATTATTTCACTTCGTAAAAACAACTCTATTAAGTAATGGTTTCTATCTAAAATTACAAAAAATAACATGTAACAGAGATTAAATCTGAGTTAAATTAAAAGCTGTAGATAAGATTAAAATTATGGCAACATCCATAAGCGCGAAAAGAAATTCTTAATTCGTATTATCAGATCAACTAATATCTTATAAAATAGACGACATTTCTACTCAACTTATGGATAATCTTTATCATGTATCAAGCTTGTGGGAACGGATAGAACCCAAATAACCCTCTTAACGATACATTTCTCCTCAGCGACTCTTTGTCTACGTGCATATAGAAACGAATGAGATTTGTAAAGCTCAACTAAAGCCTACACATATACACACATTATATATTAATTAAGAAATTGTATGGAATATTGTACTAAACAGTAAGCCAGCCCTTAAAAACCGAAATTAAGCAATTATAATTTAAACTTGAAGATGTCTCTTAGCTATTACCAGCCAGAACAGTTAGGAATGTCATTTTTATTCTAATTAAGTAAATGGGGGGTTTGATGTTTACTGGGCTGTTTTAAGCTGGATTTTAGAAAACCCTCTGTATACTTGTATCTAGTAATGAGAGGGTGGAGTACAAATTCTCTAGATAACAAGGGAAACGGAATGTTTTTTTACACAAAAGTTTACATTCACATTTTTTTAAATCTAATTCTGTTGGGCATCACGGATTGTAAAGCTGTTTTCTGGATAATCTGCAAATACGTTGACCAATAAGTTATAGTTTTGGGAAATTTAGACCTTAAATCTCCGAATTTTCCTGTCACTAAAGCACTCTTGATGACAACTGATAACTAAAAATAAGTCTAGAATAAAGACAGAATTGCTTCTATTTCCTTTGCTCAGAACTGGCCATACGATTGCTCTTTTAATAGCTAACAAGTATATAAAAGGGTGTGAGCTTTTTTACTGCGCAACAGTTTTTCTAGTTCACTGCTTAGCGTACTTCAAATCAATGTGCTGGTTGTTAGGAATTCCAGAACAATCCAAACACAAATTCACCTGCATAACTGGGACGCTTGCAATTCGTGTTGAGCTACACTCTTTTATGTTTTCGATCAATTACTATTGCACACACCGTATCGATCGTGCAGATAACATTTTCATTCGCAAATGTTCATAATGTTCACACCTTTATCATCGTGAAATCTTCTAATAATTTCATGAGTGCTGGCAATTTTGGTATTGCTGAATATTCATCATCTAGAACTGCTCATTTTTTTTTTTGTACTGTTGAAAATAATATGGACAAACTGACTCACCGTTAAGCCCCTATCATTTTTAATTAATGTTGACGTTGAGATTTACAAAACAAAACCCAGATGTCCACAAAAATGACACGCAGCTTCAAACTAGCCAATAAAAAAAGTTGGAATTTACAATGACAGACAGGTAAGGATTTATGATTATTAAAACTGTTATCAATCCAGCATTAATGGTACTCTCTCTCTCTCTCTTTCTCTCTTAATGTTAGATCGAGAACTTTCCACCCCAACCGCAAAAGCTTTAAATAACCTCTATTGACAATTGTTTTATTATTCTGTTTACACGATAAAGTGCCTTGAAAAAAATCTACTCGTTGTGGAATAAGTACCTACACAATTCAAACGTTTTTAGAAGATTTGCCAACTGGGAAATGTACAATTCGTTGAATGCTTTAAAATATCGCTCAAGTACATAATTTTACATACGAAGTGTGGCTGTTGCCTTTAATTTATCACCAATGTTCAAGCCAACAACGTTGTATTTCCTTACTTTTACATCTTATTAAGTTCGCTTTCTCTAATTCCAACCAATAAAACGCCCACAGCTTTTCTCCAACAAACGGAAATTAATTGTTCCCATTTAATGTAAATAAATTAAGACAACTGTTACAATTTGATTAATTTACGATTTATAAATATAATAAAATAGACGAAACCATAATTACCTATACTTAACGTGTAATGTAAAATTGTATATTTATACATGTCTGGAAGAAAACCTTCACAGAATACTTAAGGGTTGTTTTAAAGTTTCCACAAACTATATGCCTCACTTTCGTTAATCTCACTTTGAATTAATTTTAGCGCTTTTAAATTAAACTAGTTACGAAAGATGGATCTCCAGCACAATTTTAGTAACATCTGCACAATTCCATCCACAAAATACGTTATCATTTATGAAGATGGAGGGAATATGGAAGGTCGGTCATATCCAAGACATATTCAACCATCTGCGATACATAATATATGAGACACGACGGCTTTCGATGGATAATATACCATTTCGTTGTGTTGTTTTTTTTCTTTCTTGTCTTTAGTAATCGAGTAACTGTCATTCACACGAAAAATAGAAACGGTTGATTCGACGATTAACTTTAATCACAACAGAGTGACACGTTAATGAAACTATTAATGGCATCAATTTGTGATTATTTTTATTGCCCAACTATCAACAGTGGAAGTAATACGAAAAAGACTGTTATTAATATCTGAAATGCCAGCAAATAATAGACTGTTTTGTTGTTTCTACCCTCCATTTAATGATACCATTTTTATAGCGTCGTAAATATTTTTAATTTCACTTCAACCCTTTTAACTTTGGATTTTGGTTTTAGTCTGGTTGCGTTACAATTGTTTATCGTTGTTTTTTTTTCCTATTACCTACACTTAATTACTTTTTATTTATTTCTATACAAGACAATTGAATTAGGACTAATTGAAAATAGAAATAATAATAATGATAATTGTAATAAAACAAAACGTAGGTGTAGCAGTTGAATTTTTAATATTACAGAGGGATGGCACCTTTGTAACAAAAAGTTCTTTGATCTTTGTTGCTACGCGCTGGGAGAATGGCAGAAGTTTTAATTGTTATGCGGAAAATGATGTGATGAAAAGTATGTTAGAGCCAGCACTGCATAAACTTGTCTTTTTGGATGTTAGATGTAAGTAGATGGAATCGATAAATACAATCCAATTTTGACGATCAATTTGGAATTTTATAGTTCCACCAGTGATTAAAGTGAGCTCTCCCCGAACTGTCGTCAACGAAATGGAACAAATTATGTTATCGTGTACATATTATGCTAATCCACAAAAACTTCTAGCTGCTACTTGGTATTGTAAATACGACACATTATTAGTGAAAAAACTAAAAATTTTCTATCGATTAAAGGCTAAAGGATGGCAAGAATTTCACTAGAATTCCGGGCAAGCACGAACACGGCAACACAGAAACTCCATCATTACATATTAAAAATATAAGCCGTGAAGATATGGGTGAATACACGTGCTGGTTGAAGAACGAGATCGGGGCGACCGAATCCGACGAAAGTGTTTTCCTTGATGTTCATTGTAGGTGTTTTGCAATCGATAGAAATTTATTTTAAAGCCGAATAAATATTAGACAATCTAAAAGAAAAATATAAAATTGTGCGTGTTTTCCAGTTCCTCCAGATGTTGAAGTTATAATGGAACCATCGACGCCAGTGAAAGCTCTCGATCGTGGCAATGTCACACTTGAATGCAATGTAACATCAGGCAATCCGCCGCTACTACGCAAAGTAAATAAGACACACGCTCGCTCTATTTGATTGGAAAATTCAACAGAGAAATTATCAAAAATTTCAGGTACGTTGGTTTCTTGGTGGCGAACTGATGACTGAATTACCCGAATGCAACTATAATCAATCGAGTATCAATGAAACGTTAGGCGGTGGTGGACCGTTTTGCGGCATCGACCCGAGTATTCTTAGTTTAATCAAAGTTGAGGAGAGTTTCGCTGGCAATTATACGTGTCAAGGTGAGAATGATGCTGGATATGGACCCGAATCGGAACCGCAAGAATTGATCGTTTATTGTAAGTTTCCACATAGATATATATCTAGAAAAAACAACGACTAATCTAGACGGATTAAAATATACTGACTATTCGGGAGATATTATCGCTGTCGTTCAATTTTCTAGATCCTCCAACACCGGCTAAGCTGCGGTATTATCCTTCGACTGTGATTAAAAAAGCTTCTGTGACATTAGAGTGTACGGTGGATCATCCTGGTCGACCTGATAATGTTACATATATATGGTATAGGGGATCGCATCAGATTCACAATATTACCGTTTCAAATTGGACCATACAACAAGCATCATTGGAAACACGAAGCAATTTCACTTGTATTGCATTGAACGAAGGTGGACAAAGTATTCCGGCCACAGTTGCAATCAACGTTCTAGCACCACCCGCTTTTATTAATACACTAGTCTCGTATAAAGGTGTATTATATTCGTCGAAAAACGTATCACTCACTTGTCGCGTTGAATGTTTCCCATTATGCGAAATCATTTGGTATAGGGATGGCAGTCGACTCAACGTTTACAACAATCCTCTTTATTACGTTAATAATACGATCCATCCGGCGAATTACAACAAGAACGATTTTGAATCGTACGAATCAACATTGGTGCGAATTTCAGATTTGATCCTGAAAACATCAATTATTCACTATTGTTTAAATAATTTTAGATATGGAACATGACAAACTGGCCCGGCCAACAATTGAACAAGAGCGCACCCCATTCCCATTACACTTGTGCTAGTGTATCAACCCATAATATCGGTCCTCATGTTAATTTCACAACGGAAATTGCTATCGATTGTGAGTAGTTTGAAAAAACAGATAAAATTGTGTGTGTCTGTTTTTTTCTGTCTTTCGCTACTTTGTTTTCAATTCAAACACAATTATCTTGAACTAACCAACTCTTTTTTTCCGTTTTTGTTTCATCCATTGTTTAGTCCCACCCGAAGATCTGACTGTGTCAACACACGTTGTCGACGTAATTGAAAATGAGATACCTGAAGCTGTAAAATGTAGCGGTAAAGGTCGTCCGAAACTCAATTATTTATGGAGGAAGAATTTCACATCAGAACCGATCGTTAAAGATGATACATTACAACTTGATAGGATGCCACGATCGGCGGCCGGTAGTTACGTTTGTGAAGCCTACAATAAATATGGTAGTCAAACTGTTAAAGTTTACTTTAACGTTCAATGTAATTATCGATGAAATGTTTTTAATAATTTTGTGATTAATTTTGTTGATTGATTGAAATTGTAGATAAACCGGCATGTTTGATTGAATTAACAGAGAAAGATGGTAATCCAGCATTACTATGTAAAGCTCAAGCGAATCCACAAAATGTGAGTTTTACATGGAAAATACGGGAATCGAATGATACTGTCGAATACGACAACATTATCAAGACAGGTCTCAATAGTTATTTGATACTTGACTCTAGCATCGATACGTATCGAACTTATCAATGTATAGCCAGTAACGTGGTTGGTTCTAGTGTACCGTGCGAACGATATGTTCCTGGTAAGTTGTAATATTCCTGTTTATAACACTTGATTCACAATAGAAACTGAAATAACTGTTTAGCATACCAGGAGCAAAGTAGCCAAATCGGTGAACCAGGTAATTTTTCTAATAGAATATTCGTTTGTTGCATGAGTTCCTTTAGTCAAAAGAAACAAAATACATACTTTTCTCCTGGTCAATACACTATTGGGCATGACTATTTTAAATCACACAAATTTGCGAAGAACTCAATTTTTTCACCGCAAAACCTCACGATGCATGCATTATATGCAATAATCCATTTAAATGCAACTATAAAAAGACACCAATTTATTGAGAGGTATTAAGGGGGAGTAGGGTTAATTCGCTCCCAAAGTGGTATATTTTTATGAATTTTTATTGAAGAAACAGTTAATATAAATGATCTTATTCTAATGGGGTATTGTCAAGTCACATTTCAAGAATACTCTCTGAAATTTTCGAGAAATATAAAGATTTGAGTCAATGGCCGCAACTCTTGTCAGGCGCCTCGCAAAAAAGGCGTTTTGCGGTGCACATCACAACTAAAGACTTTATCATCTAAAGCAAAAGAATCCAAGCGATTCTGTTAGTTTATAAGCTTATCTAGGCAGCCCTGTCGAGAAAAAAAATTCTTTTTCATTTTGGATTTTTGGTGGCATTTTAAAGTCAAAAACCCGATTTTCGACCAAACAAACGTTTGAGGCCCTTCAAAAATACTTTAAATTAAATTAAAAAAAAAAAACTCGACAGTGGTAACTCGCTAAATATGTGTAGAAAAAGTGTGCAAAAAATCAAATCGATCGGTTCAGTAGATTTTCAGTGACAGTGTCCACCGACTTTTAAAAAGCAAGTTGTGGGAAAATCGATTTCATGTTTGACATTGAGAAATTTCAGTTTCTTTTTACTTACATAGAGTCATCAGAACTACCTTCAATAAATTTCAATGCTATTTTATGAGCAGCAATGTCAACGAGATTAGAGGTACCACTCAAAATTTTGGGAGTAATTTTCCATGAATGCGCTGAAAATTGCATTTGACGCATTCATACTGAAAATGCTGTATCTCCGTCAATTTATGTCGGATCGACTTGAAATTTTCACAGAATATTCCTGAAATATGGTACTTTCACCTCAAAAAAAGTAGAACAATAAATAACTCCTCCACCCCCCTTAACAGAAACTGTAATAAAATAGGCAAGATGCGGAAAGTATTTCAAATAAATGAGTACTTTTAAACAGCTCCTGTATTTCTACGAATAGCTGTAAAATTCTTAGCCCACGTAATCTTCAGCTGCATGTGTTTTAACAAATTGTGATGGTTGTTGAAAGGTCAACTGAACAGTTGCCTGAGTCAAGTCATGAGTAACGGGTCCGCCCTGAAAATTCGCCTTCAATTGACACAGTTGTTCATAACCATCGCATGTGTACTGTAATACGATTTGTTTATAGGTATTCTACCATGGTATAAACGTTTGGGTCGAGAAAATTTGATTATCATTATTGTCTCCATAATAACCCTGATTATCTGCGTTATTGTCGTTTGTGTTATAATTATAATATTATGTCGACGTAAACGGGAAGATACGAAATGTAAGTAAATCAAATATTTTCAAATAACAATTCAATTGAAGCTTTTACTAACAAATATTATGTGTGTTTTTTTTTCTCTGTTTGTTCTCTCTAAATTATAATGCGAAAACAGGCAATAATCCGCTTGAAATGGAGGAACGTGAAAAGTGAGTAATTTTAATTTGATTAAATTCTTTAATAATTTGCAGTATAATTAGTAAGAGGGTGGCATAAAGTAGCTTTTAAACACTACACTATTCTAATTATTCTCTCAATACTGTGCAATAAAAGCTGTGATAATTGTTTGATGATTGTTGTTTGTTGTCGTCTCTCTCACAGTGTTGTATTTCAGTTTTCCAATTTTTCATTTAAAAAACTCACATTGTTCACCTTTTAGGTAAAAGGTAAGATGCAGCTGTGTAGTTGACACATTTAATTTTGCAACTGTCCACAATTGAAAAGCTTGCTTTTTGTTGGTTGATTATTTTTATTTTCTATTCTATGCACATCTTTATTTACCTTATCACAGATTAGTATTGCACATATGAGCGTAGTGAGAATTTATTTTGTGAATAATTTTGCGTTATGTGACCACCCAAAAAAAAAACACTTGAAATTACATGGTATTTAATTTTCTATTAACAATAATCTTCTTAGGTTTCTGTGCACTCAAAGTCCTGATGTGCTGGGCTTGCCTTTGGTACCCTGTGGCAGGGTGACGTATTTAGGAAACCAAGGTAGCTTTAGCATTTATTTTTACAATTTTTTTTATTATAAAACGACACTTTTTATAACGAGACAAATCATTTATGCATGTAATTCAGAAATAAAACGATTTATATTACATTCAAACAAACATACAGTCAATGATTCGTTCGGATTTTGGGTGGTGGTAAGATATGCAGATGCATGTGCATTATTGTTCTCTATCGACATGTCTTTATAACGAATATTCTATTGTCACCGGCAACAATGCCGTTATTACAAATCGACAAAAGGCTAAACTTAATTTTAAGACTCTCAACATGCATTATTGACATTTTTGCAATTCCCCAAAGCAATTTAGACGAAAACCATTACTTGATCTATGTTCGTATTGTGTAGACATTTCTCAAGTACTTTTTCTGCATGGATAAATTTTTCCCAAACCCCTTCTACTTCAATGTGCAGTTCTATTGACAATATTCTCAACACGAAACAATACATATCTAGTTCTTCCTCCCTATTTACGTTCATCATTTATACTTGTTTATCTAGCTAATGTTCCCTATATATTTTTTTTTGTATGTTTGTTCGATGTTTTGTTTGCCAACGTCGCTTGTTTTGGGATCCTCTCACCCTATTGTGTGCTATTCTTACAATCATTCATTATTCCATCTGGCATAAATTTATATAAATCAAAACGAAAACAAATACATAAATTATCATCATTGTCATCATCATCGTAGGCCTGAAGGTGAATCACCGGATAATTCACAACAATCGAGATTTCCCTTAAGACCTGGCGTTCTAGTTCATGTTAATAAAATGCATCACATTAATATCAGTCAACTATCAACAAATACAAAACCATTTAAGACTACATCAGTCAGTTCAAAGACTTTATTGAATTATCATCGGAATAAATCGAAAGTTTATGCCAGATTACAAAGATTATCCGAGTATTTAGGATTTGGCTCGAATGATCGTATGCCTAGCGGAATCACAATCAGTACAAGTGGAGGTAATTATGTTTTTTTTTTGAGTTTATCAGCTTGATTTTTATTATTTTTTTTTTGATTTGTTTATTGTGGTGCATGATAGTTGTCACATATAAAAGGTTTAATCCTACATCACCCACTACGGAAACTGTTAATTCGCGTAAGAGGAAAAAGCCGGGTTATGGTACGTATTTTTGTTTTTTTGTAATTTGAAAACTCCTACATTTAGAATCGATAATCCATTATCCACCATCAAACATAAAATGTAAAATTTTCTTTATTTAATAATGGAGTTGACACAAATTCCGAGAATAACTTTGTAGTGTTTGTAATTTTCTTTTTGGTATTTTAATAGAGTTTTTGTTTAATTCAATGCTAAATGCTGTACGTGCTTTAAAAAGTAGATGAACTAAATTTATCAATTTTATCGGGGATGAATTTATTTATTACCACCTCCTCCTTAACAGGCAATAGACCGTGTAGAGGAGCAGAACGGAGTGGAAGTTTTATGTGGATTCATTATGATTAAAGGTACGCCTAGAATAAATTTAACTATTATAAAATTATTTAAAGATGACAAATTAAAATTCAATATTTCATGATTAAATTTTTACATTTTCAATGTTTGATGGTAAATTCTGATTGCCAATTTCTATATTATTCGTTTTTATTATCATTAATTAGGTAAGATGTAACCAGATCTGTGAGAAATACATAAATAAGGTCTTTAAATTCTTGATCCTCTTTTATTTTGTGTTTTTTATGCTCCAGCACCCAACCACCAGTCTTCTACAGGAGATAAGATGAGATTAGGGGCTGCTCCACCAGTTGGCGGTACAGCAGACCCCGCAAATGATCCTGATAAAGGATTCTACGAAAATCTTCCATTCCACGGCATGCAGAACCCACCAAATAAAGTGAGTTATTTGAGACGATTAATCAACGTTGAAGCCCGAGCATGATTGTCATTTTTATTCTTTATTTTATTTTAATTTTGCTATTGATTTTTGCATGTGTTTTATTTTTGTATGTTTTACAGCCGATTTCAGTTATTGCGCCATTTACACAGGATAAAACATTAAATCCTAATCGACAAATAACCACATTAATACCAACAACAACAACGAAAAACCTTCAACTATTGCCGATTAATAATAATGATAACGGTAGAACTCTAAAGCGGCATCAATCATTTCATGGCTTTCAAAGCAATCAATACAACATGCAAATGCAACCGTTTTCTACTCGATTCAATTTCAGCAATCCATATTTAAGTGCTACTGGTTCTGTGAGAGGTCAAAATTCAACTATGAATTGTCCCAATTGGCCGCGTTTCAAAAATCAACAATTTTATACACAACAAACACAATTAAATCAACAACAACAACAACAACAATTCAAACATAGAACCATTCAACCTCAAAACAATATTCTGCCCCTTTTAAATTTTAATCCTTTTCCGCCTTCGAATCCATTTAGTATCCCAGCAAATCGGATAAATGGACGACGCGAAACGGATATTAGACGTACAGCTTCCGGTATAAATCTCGCACGGAATCAAACTAATTTCGAACAAAAAGACGATTTAAATAAAACAGTTCCATTGATTGAAACCAAACGAAGGACGGACAATGATGATAATAAAAAATTTGGATCGTTAGAAATTAAAAAGCATCGATGTTATTCGCCTACGTTTTATTCGGTGCGATGTAAAAAACACGCAAAAAAACGACCAGTAGTCTATGCTCTACCAAAAAAACTATTCACTGAAAATAGAACAATTATTGAAAATGGGGATAAAGAGAATACTCAAATATTCGAACATCTGACTGATAGCATTCAAATTTTCGAACAGCACTTGGATAATGACGATGATAACAGTTTGCCAATACCGGCGCCACGTTGTAAAAAACATCGAAGGTCTGACATAATTTACGCTAATGTAGCAAAACATTCAAACAGTTCCCCATTAGACAATTCAAATAGTTCAAATGATAGTATAGATAATGCGGAAAGTCAAATTTCTGTAACTTTAGCTCAAGTCCATTCACCGACAGATCAACGATCACAATCTCAGAATAATACGAATAGTGATAATAATAATAATAAACCGAAATTAGTTTCAGTCAGTCCAAAAGTGAATATTCAAAATTTAGATAGTGTTAAAATTGAAACTTTGAAAGCCATGAAAAATTCACCCGTCCTGAAAGTCAGTCCGAATTTCATCAAACCGAAAACAGAGAGTCCCAAAGGTGCATTATCCTTGCAAATCCAAGCGAAATTAAAAAATTCTACCGATAATCTATCACAAACCGATGACAATTCGAAAGAAAACCTTCCACTGATCCCACAGATGCCGCTTTTATCACAACATAAATGGAATGCAAATGTAACAAATGCTAATTCGCAGGTTGGTTATTATTTTTGTTATTGTTGTTATTTGTATTTCTAGCAAATTGTTGGCGTAAAAATCAAAAACAAAAAAATTGTAAATTTTTCAGAATGCTTTTTACACACTAACAACTCCGCATTATAAACATATAAATGCTGGTCTACCATCCCAATATTCTGCAACAATACCCCATCAAAAGCACACGACGAAGCTTATACCGCGTGCTTTATTTAACGAACAATTACCAAAAAGTAAATCGTTTTCGACGAAAACAAAACATAAAAAACACTTCCAAATACCAATACAAAAGTGTCACAGTTTCAAATTTCAAACGGCCGAAAGTTATTTTCAACCAATCAAAAATATCCATGAGGAGGACTTGATGAAAAATGGTCATATTGCTAATTATTCAACGGCAAATAATAGTTGTAGAACTAGTCGTGATAAGCCAAAACAAAAAATTAGAGGACCGTTAGTTGTACAACGGTCCAATGATTATCATGAACAATTCCAAGAGAATGTGCAAAATTCGGTACAATTACAATATCCTCAGCCGATCATTGGGAGGAATTTGCATCATAATATTGGACAACAGCCTCCACCATCCAATGGTGTTGTTTATGCCGACTTAGATATGCCGAAAAGTAATAATAAAAAGAGTTTGCACGATATAACGATAAGTTCAACACAAAATACAAAACCAAAGTCAAAAACAAAGACTGAATATGCAACGCTTGCATTTAATGATATCGGTCAAGAGATTGACGTTTAACATATAATAATTTTACTAATTGTTTAGAGGTCAGTGTTTTTACTATTTAACTAACAAAAACTAGTTTCTATCAAGCTAGAATTTTCAATAGAATTGTTGCTCGAATTGCTGCAATTAATTAGAGATTTTATTGTTTTTTTAGACTAACGGGACGACTACTACCGCTAGCGATACATATATCTTTTAAGGTAATACAGTAAAACCTCCATAACATTTCTCACAATAGAATTAATTTGCAGCTCTATAGAATTTATTTATACTCCAATTGTAAAAATGTCGGTACGAACAAAAAATTTAGGTTCTACTGTATTAGTAACATTGCAGTCTCTAATTTTTGTATATATTTCGAGCACAATTTAAACACACTTTTTTTTTAGTTTATTTATTGTTTTTTTTTTATTTATTTATAATTTACAGCCGTATCGGCCAGACTGCAATGATCTAGTATATGCCGATTTAGTAGACGACAAATACGGTCCTATTAATTATAAACAAGCATCTATTTATGCTGCAATGAAACGGAATAAGAATAACAACAACCGAATGGAGGAAACTAAAAAACCTTATGATGATCTTTTATAAATTTTCATAAAATATTTTAAATAATACATAAATATTGTAGGGAGTATGTTGTAATTAAACATATAAAAATTATAAATATAGATTAATATGGAAATTTTTATAACTAACTCACGTAAAAAGCATTTTTAACGTTGACAATGAATGTTTTTTATTACATAAACATATCTGAGAATTGTTGAATTAAATTAATGTCGTATTTTTTCTATACGTGTATCCTTGGAAAACTGTGTGCATTTGTTCTTTAAATACCAAAAAAAAAAACAAAAATTGTTAAAATTGTTGACACTTGTTACACACTATTCAATGCTAAATATTGTCGTCACTTACAAAAAAATCTGGTGGATGCGCCGGGCAAATATTAACGTTATTTGTTTCACTCAAGTATTAACAAAATTATTCCACCTGTTGTCCCAACAACAACAACAACAACAGTCATTGTTATAGATTCAAATGGGATGCCTAATATGAATAATTATAGTAATAAGATTGGTTTGAATGCATTTTTTGCCATTGTTAATTTATTGCAACTACAAATATAAACTATTCTCCTTTTGTTGCGGAAGGATGGTTTGTATTTTGAACGTGCCAATTGGAGATTTGTGAACACTGTGACGTCCAGATGATTCGTTTTTTTATTGTTGGTATTTCTTAATTTGTTTTAAAGTGGAAAATCATGACATTTGGTGTGGTGCTGCAGCAACATTGTCTCTGGACAATTTTAATCCAATTAAATCCAAAACATTTCTAGATTTAGTGATACGATTAGAAATGCAAAAATTTGTATAGTTCACTCTCATTATATCTGTATCATCTTGTAGATATGTAAAAAAAATAAAATAAAATAAAATTTAGCCCTTACATTATTAATTAAAGAATTGTATTAAAAACGATGTGGTTTTATTTATTCGATTTTCAAGATCCGGACTGATTCTAGCCTCCAATTCCCGTGTTAAAAATAAAAGGGCAAGTATTATTATAATTGTCGAGTAAATCCTAAACAAACCGAGATTATGCGGACTTGTTTCGTTTGCTTGTACGGCTTTTGGCAGCAATTGGAGAAATTATCAACTCGACGGTCTCTGTTGCTCTTTAATGGCTCAACCGTTTAAAAAACCAACGAAAATTGGTGTACGGAGGACACAAGACCCCTTCAAATTCACATTACAGAAGGATAAAATCAAGCGACAATAAAGTAGATCCGCCAACGCTCTTATTTTTACTATGAAAAAAAGTCGGCGATTTGCTTGAGGGATTTCCAATTTTATTTTGAACATTTTGATCGCAGCCTTATATTAGATACTGAATCAAAAAAATTGAAGAATTTGTATTATTTCTTGGCTTTTTTCTTGCCCACTTTCTTCGCACCTTTCTTTGCACCTTTCTTATCGCCCTTCTTCTTCTTACCTTTCTTCTTCTTTTTACGGTACGGCCCTAAATGTCTTACAATCATAACTTGCCGCCACCAAGCCTTTTATCGATTTGTGATTTTACTTGTAACGCAATAAATCAAATACAAAATTCTTACTTGTATTTTGCTTGCAGCCCGATTTCTAATTATGCGCTGCAGTTTAAATAAACGCCAATCGAACATTTCTTGACAACGTTGTTCATAAAGGTTCTCTAAATCCGCATGTGTCTCTTTCGCATTATCTATCTCGACTCTCATATTATAAATCTCCATATCTTTCTGTTCTGTGTCGTTATCATATTTATCCATCCAGTTTTGGATATTATTTAAACAATCCTAAAAATTTAAACAAAAAAGACGAGATGAAAAAAGCATAGATAAATCAGCTTTGTTTGGTTTGACTTAGAGGGGAGGGAAAAAAAAATAAAGCAAAACCAACAGTTTTCGATTCTTGAATAAATAATATAATATCGTTGTGACATAAAATTTCTTGATCGTATCGCGTTTTCATTGTGCGAATTTGTAATTCAAATTGTGATTGTTTTTCATCTAATATTGAAACATGTTGTTCATGTCTAGCTGTTTCCCATTTAGTAGCATAATTCAATGCCATACTAAAATATACTAAAAAAATCTCCCTTAAAATCAACTAACAGAAGGATGAATTTTTTCTGTATTCTACCTCGTTGTTTTTCTAATTGTGTCCTTGTTTCTTGTAAGAATTGATTCATATTTAATTTATTTTCATTAGAAACTGTTTTCTGAGATAAAATTTCTTTCTTTAAACGTACAAAATATTGTTGATTCATTTCGTATTCGTTTTTTAATTGATTTTTTTCATCCTCTAATTTTATTTGAGTTTCTATAAAGTTGATTAATGTTGTAAAAGAAGCACTGGAGGACAATTCTTCGCATAAATTATTCAATATATTAACAATGTAGATGATTTCTTGTTGAAATCTATGGTGTTTGGTTAAGCTAAAATATAATAAACTTTTTAGAAATAAGAGTTGATCTCTAATTTATTCATTGCCTTTCTTCCTGCATTACATTATTGATGGGATCTTTTATAATTCTATTTTCGGATAATCTTAAGACCTCTAAACGATCAATACAACCCCTTATTAAACAGCCAACAATCTCGCTCATGATCGTACTCAAATAATCTAAATTAACAGTAATAGTTTTTTTGATTAGAACCAAAGGCTATCTCTTACCAATATAAGTATAGTCCGCGCTATAAGTCAAGCCATCCTCTATTGTCTCTGGTAAGAAATCATCGTCCTGAGGGGTGGGAGCGAAAAAGAGGCCGCCGTTTTGATCTATGTCCTCGAACTCATCCATTTCCACCGCAAATAAAATGAAAGATGATCTAGAGAAAAAAAACAATAAGTCAAAAAATGTATGGAGCGAAACTATAACAACCAATGAAATTTGAACAAAAATGTGACTTTAAATCTTGATGCAATTGTAGATTTTTTAAAAACCATATTCGCCATCCAGCATTTTTCATCGAGTAAATTATTTCAACTAGAATAAAATTTCATGAAACATTGTTGATAATTTGACTAATCAAAGAATAGAGGGATGACGACGAATTTAAATTCTAACATTTAGTTGTATGTAGTGGTCATGCAGTTAACAATTCAATAGTTAGGAGTTTTAGTTAAACCCCAACGTGATACTATCATAATTTGCATAATTCATTTGATTATAAAGTTTGTCAGACAACTTTGTTGGAGATTAATAAAGAGTTCCATAAAAATTAATGAAAAACCATGGCTTTTAAAATACGACTACAATTTTGTATTCAATTATAACGAATGAGAAATAATTGTGTAACTTGAATGTAAAAAAGTTTCTCTATTTTGTTTTTTTTAAGAATTTTATTTATATAAAACTCTTATTAAATATGGTTGAAATTTTTCAATACTATGTCGGAAATATAAATCTATATTTAACAATAGTTTTATCCATATTGCTGGACGGATTTTCCACAAATCATTTATTGATATCTCTTGTAATAGAGGATTTATCACTGCACTCGTTCAACGCATATGTTACAGGATTTCCATAAAAATTATTTAGAATATAACGATCATCATCCTTTTATTATTATTATTATGTATTACCATATTCGGTATTACCTCTTTAAATTATTGCTTTTATATTCGAAAATGTATGGAGAACGAATAAATTCAATTAAATTTCCTTCTGTGGGATTTGTGTTTTCTCGGCACAACTATTCAGCTCCGTAATTCACAGTACAGTCTAGGTGCACTTTAAAATTACAGCAATATAAAATTATGCTCTTTAATTATATAGTTTCTAAAAAGTAATATCGGGTGGAATAAGTCCGATTGTAGAATCGGAACTTAATAAATTAATTAAGAAAATAAAGTGCAAAAAAATTGAGTGTTGTTCTTTTGTCGTAGAACTCCTAATGACAAAGTAGCTAACTTCTTAACAAGGTGATGAAACCAGTTCATTTGACGCTACTGTGTATTTCGAATAAAACCTTACAAGATATGGGACAATGAAAAGGGACTTGCACAAAAACGCCTCATACATCAAAGCCAAGAATGTTGTTTAAATTAGGTTTGGGTTGTAATCAGAATCTCGAGAAGGTACCTTTCTCTGGGGGCGGATCATTTTTATGCTACCCTAAGAAAAAATTCTCAAACACCTAAATTTCAGACAGCGATCAATCGCCTGGATTAATGTCTAGATGTTTGTCGATTATTGGAACGAGTTGGTGCATAATTAGTTGAAATTTAGGAGTGATGTCAGAAAGTGAGAGAACTCAACGATCGCTTTGACTCCAGGGCTTTTTAAAGGTCGTCTCATGTAACTATAGCCGCATGAAGGCTTATCGGAGGTGGTACAGAAGATGAAATAAAAAGAAGAGAAATGATTATAGAAACTATAAACCCAAAGATTATCCAGTACAAGATGAAAAATTAATAAAAAATTGAAAGAGCGTGGAACGCCGCGCGTTAGAAGTGAAACTTCTTAGGTTAGAGATGATTTTTATTATTCGTTTATTTTCTCTCTGTCATTGCCTGAAGGCTCCATTTTATTCTGCAGTTCTCTTTTTCTGCATTTCACTTATCTCAAAACAATATTCATTTACTTTATAAGTACAAAAATCATAAATTGCGGTGTGCCAAAGAGCGCTGTACATCAATCAATGATACCAACTTTAGACACTAGTGTTTATTTTACACAGTTGGCAGAAATGACAGAGAGAGTAGAAGCGACGCTCTGGCAATAATGTAACCGTCATTGCGCTATGGCAACGCTCCCACTCTTCCCTCTCAGCTGTCTGTTAAAGGGGAAATGTTACCCCTCACGGGGTGCCGCATTTTCGTTACGCTTCCGAACAAATTTACTACCTTATCGCGCCTAAAGAAGTTTCACTTCAAAAATCCTAAATCACTGACGGACTGACTAACAAAGATGGCACAGTTGCCTCTAAAACCTTCAAATTGTGATGTGGAGTTGTTTACATAACGTAGATGCGCACTGAGAAGGGTTTTTTCTTTAAATTCATCCCTTACGAGAATTAGGGGAGAGTGGGGTAATTGAGAACGGCAGGTAATTGGGAACAACTACATAATTAATATATCCTCCCACACTACACCGTTCTGAGCAATACTGAGGCTGTTCAACGTCTGTATACAGTACTACTCATTGTATACGTAACGGTTTAGATGAAAGGATGCACGCGTTGTGTCACAATAAATTGAGTAGTTTTTTTGCATTTTTGATATAATTTTTATTGTGTATTATAATTGAGGTAAGTATTATATTTTTGAGTTTAGGCAAACCATATTTTTTTGTTGTCATGTATGCACGATCTGCAATTAAATCCTACGAAAATCAAAGTTACCCAAACGTACCATTGAGAGCGACAGGAATTTTGATTTATATAGACTACGTGGGGCAATTGGGAATGTTCCCAATTACCTCTTGCGTTCTTCTTTACTCGAAGTACTCCTGGAAAAACACCAAAACATCCTCAGAAACCACAGCAAAGAAGCCACAAGTCAAGGGTAAAAGAATAAAAAATTCGAAGCAAGCTTTTTTAGACAAAACAAGAAAACGAAGAAGAGTTCTATTGCATAATATGCTATCAAATGTACCAATCTTCACCGAAAGAAGATTGGATCCAGTGCGACGTTTGCGAACAATGGGCACATGAACAATGTACTTCCGGTGAAACTCATAAAGATTATGTATGTGATATATGCCGTGATTAACCGTCGTTCCTAATTACCCCATAGGGTATCGGGTAAATAGGAACGGCGAAGTTTTTTGTTTATATTTATATTGTTATTAAAACTTAAATTTTTAAGATTTTGTTTATGACTACTATGTGGATAGATAACCAAAGTTTATGTAGAAATGAAAGTTGATTTGGTTTATAATTTTTCTCTATTATTTTTGACGATTGGAAGTTAAGTGTTCCCAATTACCCCACTCACCCCTAAACTAGGACGTGAGAATTTTCCGTAGAAGTTATTATTTTTTAAGATAAGACACGTGAAAGTCGGTATTTAGACTTCTGAAGTAGGTACTTTGAAAGTTAGTATACTTAACAAAAAAATGTGTTTTAAGGCTATACCTTGTTCGTTTCTACTTGTACTATTATCGACTTGTACACCGATGAGTTTCTATTATTATTTCATAAAGGGCTGAATATCCCAAGAAAAATTTTGCTGTGTTTTCAATTGCAATATTAATTAGCTCTTAGTTCAACTAAAGCTCTACCCGAAAAAATTTATAGTTTTCCCGGAAAACCGTGAAAACTTTGTATTTTGCCATATTTTAATCAATCTTGACGTTTTTCTCTTTCCCTAGTCAACAGAATTGAGTGAAATTTAGATCAAATGATAGAGGACAATGTAATCTGTGTTTGTATGATCTTCATTTTTCCATATTTTCATCCATTTCCAATAATTATTGATTTTCTCGGAAATTATCTATGATTGCAGCGTCTCCAATCTTATAATTATTGGAAATGGATGAAAATATGGAAAAATGAAGATCATACAAACACAGATTACATTGTCCTCTATCATTTGATCTAAATTTCACTCAATTCTGTTGACTAGGGAAAGAGAAAAACGTCAAGATTGATTAAAATATGGCAAAATACAAAGTTTTCACGGTTTTCCGGGAAAACTACACATTTTTTCGGGTAGAGCTTTAGTTGAACTAAGAGCTGATTAAATTGCAATTGAAAACACAGCAAATTTTTTCTTGGGATATTCAACCCTTTATGAAATAATAATAGAAACTCATCGGTGTACAAGTCGATAATAGTATAGAGCAGAAATGAACAAGGAATACCGTTAACTGATTTAACAAAAGGGAAGGGTCACGGTGTGACCATCAGGCTCACATAAAAATTAATCTAGAATTTTTTAGAGAAAACTAACAAAGATTAAAGTTCGTTCTATAATAAATCACTTGAAGTAGGTATCTGTAATAGAAGTACTCTGTCTCTCTCATTTTCTTCATAATCAATCTCGTTTTTTGCCTCTCATCTTCAACACAGCCACCCCCGAAGCTTCCAGGTGGAGTAAATCACATAATACACCACGGACTTGGTAGTTTTGAGATGGAAAATTTCACTAGAGATTTTTAAGAACCTCTCCAATTTGAGAAAGTTTGGGTGCCACTGACTTATTAGAAAAAAAATATCAATTACACATGTGCTCGTGCGAGCATACGCAAACAGTCAAAGAAGTTCAGCATTGTTGCCAGTTTAACTGAACTAATATAGTTATGTTAATTAGTATTAAATAAAAAAATAATTGTAAGACTTTAATAAAATAAAATCGGAAGAAATAAAATTCTTTGTGTTTTTTCTTTATTCAAGTATGAGTGAAGAAATCCTATAATCGTTTTAGTCACAATCTGGCAACGTGGATAGAATAACCGAACTGTTCGAGCACTAAATTCTACAACGAACATTACTCGAACACAACATAACCTAAAATATTTGATTTATAAGAAAAATATTATTGTTATGTGGAAAATTATTATTTAATCTAATATTTATTTAAAATGGAAACATTATCACAGACCGAATTGCAAGAATATGATGAAATCTTACAACAAATAAATAATGAACATGAGAAATTTGAAAATTTAAAAAATTCAATTGAAAGAGAAAATAATCGAATTATTACAAAAAAATTGAGTGAATCTGATGGTAAATTCAAAATTAGCCATGTTACGATAAAAATCTTCAATCATCTCCATGAAATATTTGCATTATACGAACAAGATATTCAACATTTAGATTTGCAACAATTCACCAATTTAGAGAATGTTAAATTTGGATTAATTGAAATTTTCATAACGAATAGTCTATTAGAGAAATTATCAACCGCTGAATGGAAAATAAGAACAAAAGTATTATATCCACAATCAAATTTTTGTAAGATATCAAAATTATTACATAAAACACCAATTTTAGAAATAGTGCCTTTAGAGACTGATCTATGGGAATATTCAATTCATTTGAGTTTAACAGAAACATCAGATTTTTGTAGTATTAACCTATGGAAGGCCGATATTGATATTTCGTATTGTTTTCAATGGAATAAGTATGAGAATTGTAGAAATTACAATCGAGATTATTTGAAAATATCGCGACTTTATTCGAATGATAATCAATTCGATGAGAATTTACCACAAAATCAGACTCAATTTTATTGTAATTTCAAATCAAAATCAGACCTAATTGCGTCTATTATAAAGAATTGCTATCACAGATTAGATTTAGAGATGTTTGCAAAATTTACAAAAGACAATCAAAATAATGTTTTGGAAATGCATTTTTATGTTGATGACAATAAAATTCTATTGTCGTATAATTGTATTTCTAAAATAATGAAAATTCGTTGTAGTTTAGAATTACTATCAAAACTGAAAGATTATTTTCTTAAATCGTCTGAATTCGATTACGAACGAATTCGACCAAAAATTCAGGTAATATACCAGCTTCTTCTGTATATTTCATATTAAATGTTTATTTTATGTTAACAGGCACTTTTTTCGAAAAAAAGTAAATTGGAAACCATGAATATGGAGCAACTTTTAGAATTGTATCGAGACATTAGAAATGTGTGGTTATAGTTAGATATTTAGATAAAGCCTTTCTGTTGCTTTTTATTGAACACTCATTGAGGCATATATTGAAGAAACAAGCGCATAGACACTAAACTGATAAAAGTGAAAGTGGAAGAACTACAATCCAATTGTTGTGTAAAGACGAAGCAAGATTCAATTAGTAATAACAAGTAAATGCATCAATATTGTTGAATTATAAGAATGATAAAGATATATTTGAATCTTAGATTGTTATACTATCCAAAATGTAATAAATTATTTAAATTTTCTAACAAATCAAGTAATTTATGCTACTAAAAGCGAGATATCGATACTGTCATTCTAATACGTCGTATCCCACAAAATTTGAGATTTTCACTTTTTTTGAAAAATCGAATCATTGTCGCAATGTGCAGCTTATGTAAAAATTTTAGAGGTCAAATTGTTTATTTAGTATTTTTAAATAAATATTCTAATATGTCGTATCCCACACGCGGACTTTCGCGTATTTTAATATGTCGTATCCCACATTCGTATAGGTTCAGTCGGTGCCACGATGTGACAGTCACACTTAATATTATTAATTTTAAGTAAATTGTAAGGATGCAATTAATGAAAATATGTTGAGCCAGTATTAGAGAATGCTGAAAATGCAGAGTTTATTTTTTATTTAATTTAATAAATAGTGATATACCGATTAAAAACCCTCTGTCAAATTTCGATTATACACTGAAATCACTATTTAATGAAAAAATAAAGATAAATAAAAACCGTCGTAATAGTGAAGAAAGAAAAATTGAAAGTGATACTCCTATTATTAATAGTGCTAATAATTATACGGAAGCCTGTGATAAAAGGGTCAGAAAAAGAAAAAATCAGGAACCTGAAGACGATTATGTACATGAAATTAAAAAAAAACAAAGCTTAACAGAAACCAAAACAATGACAAGAAAGCTAAATATTATGTTAAAGATATTAAAAATAGAAAGATATCTAACAAAAAATTTGAAAATTCACGCAGTACCGTGTAGCTGTGAACTTAAAATAATTATAATTGGTGGTTTGATAAATAATATAAAAATATAATATGTTAAACTGTGTTAAAAAAAAATTAATTTAAAAACGAAAAATCATTTTCACAAAATTTTCTTGACTTTCTTCTTTTTATAACACTTTCAATCTTATTGACAATATGTCGTATCCCACACAGGTAGCAGCAGTCAATATGTCGTAACCCACATAATAATTAAACAATTCATCAAAAAAATTTTTTTTACTTCTATTATTACTGTTTATGCATTAAAACAAATTTCAGAAAAAAAAAGTTACTAGTTTTCTTTCATTTGCGACCGTGAAACGTTTTTATCGTCTCCTGAAAAATTTCCCAAATGTGGGATACGACATATTAGAATGGCAGTATCGATATGTTTCATTTCTATTACAATTAAAATTAATATAAATCGATACTAGAATTATTGATTTATTTTTAAAGAGCAAAACATCGGCCTAACACCATTTAAGATTAACTAAATTTCGGTTAGTATGCTTGAATCTAGTCATATTTCTGGTGATTTATTTGTTTACATTACAGAGATTACGTACTTTGTTGAACGACAAGTCTGTCAAATCTAGTAACCCTTTGGTCCCTGAATCCACTATACCTCTTGTCTTTCATCGTGCGTACGTGTTTCGATTCAATCAAAAATTAGAAGTACTTTTTGCAACTTTTCCTCAAAACGTTATTTTGAACAGTTGTGTCCAGGGCCGGCCCAAGCTTTTCTGGTGCTCCAAATAAACTTATTGTCGGTGCCCTTCTTCGAAACCATAAGAAAAAAAAGAGAACAATTATCCACCAAAGACAACCGTTTTAGTATTTGTTTCTTTTTAAAATTACAATAGTCAGATAACAAGAAAATTCTTTGTCGAAATCTAGCCGTAATAAAAAAATGTCTGACGTCTCATCGAAAAGTCTCATATAAGATTTCACTCTAAAATAATGCAAAACAATGAAAAAATCAAGCTTTTCGTATGGGGGACCGTTGGCAGAAAAGAAACAGACTCACGGTTTGGGGCTAGTTGATAATTGTTCAACTATAACAAAAAAAAAAAGAAAAACTGTATTATAAAAAAGAACGTAAAAATTTGAAAATTTACCATCCTTATGGAAATCCTAGAGCAATTGGGCATGGGATGTTTTTATATTAAAGACATTCACACCAACTGTAACACCAGCGCTACACACAATTACAACTTTTCAAAACAACATTAACAGTTCAGAGGCTGGAACAAGAACGAATAAATCTAAAAATTAAGTAAGTATCGTTTGTTCGGTTCTTATCAAGAACGCATATGCGCGATTAATCTAATCTCTACACTGATAACCAAAAAACAGGTGGCAAAATATTTCAAATATCTTTTATAAATGAAAACACGGCTACCGAAATAAAAGGCAGAATACCGATAAAGTGATTATAGAGGCAATTGGGAGCTTCGAGAAATTTTCCAGGGGTGGATTTCAGGTCGTAGAGACGATTCAATTGTTGGGTTGCCAATTTTTATACTTTCAACATAAAAGAAATTGTCTTGATCTTAAAATTTTGACTGAGAGAGCAGCAGTTCCAAATAGTTCTGGGGTAGTGCACCAATCCCATATTGAGCAAATTCAACACTGTTAACACTATGCTAAAATTTTTTTTTGCTTTACATGAAGTCCAGTATAGGACGCATTAAGAGATGCCGTTCCTAAAATTATGCCCCTCCAGCCAATTGCCTGTTTTGATGTAGTCTCTGGCCTCAACACCTACTAATGGGTCTACCTGACCTTTTTACAATGTCTTCCTCCATTGCCAGTTATAATCGATAGTGTGCTTGATATATGGAATTTTTTATCAAAGATTTATATCCGTTCTCCAGAAAAAGTTATAACTTCTTCAACTTCTTTATGCTTATTAAAATTTGAAAAACAGAAATGCCAATCTGAAAAAAATGAACTGACACAGACATCAAAAGACGTGTTTCTTAAAATATTCAATATTTTGTTAAAAAAATAAAAAGCCAACGATGTACTATTTAACAGTAGGACCTACATTGTAAAATGAACGTAAAAGTTTCAGCAGCATCAGGGGCGAATTTACTACGAAACTAATGAAACTAAAGCTTACTCAAGTAATCTTCAATCATATCAATAACTTATTTTATTTTTACTTTTTTTAATGTCTTTCCCAATCCAAAAAACGCTCTGAAATTATCAGAATCCACATCATGTTCTTCTCAGATTCTATTCTCGTTCTACTCTACTTTTCGCCACTTAGTCCCTTCCTTTAAATATTATTATCGAACGTAATCCTTTCGGCATACCAACACTTGAGGGCGACTCGCAGACAAATTTTTGATCCAGCAAGTACACGACTTATTCCCAATTTTCATAGGAAAAACCGTTAACTTTTCATTAAGCATAGGAAGCAATCAGCTTAACAGGGACTTGCAATTATTGCTCCTATTCAGCGATAGCTGAACATGTTGTTTTAATTAATTTTCAAGTTTTGAGTAAATTGTGAGAATTGCATTTCATGTGCTTTAAAATTACAGGAAATTAAAAAAAAGTACCAGATGTTTGAACGACAAAAAACTGTACTGAATTAAAAATAGCTAAAATTCCTACAGCAAATACTGAGAAAAAAATTAAATTTCAATAATCTGCTCTATTTAATTTATTCTATTTTTAAGCATAAATGTAGAAGGATTATTTGTATCCATAAAACGAGCTTCGATATAATAAAACATACATAAATTCAATTGAATAAATAGAATTAGGAAACCCAACAGACTTAATTAATCATCCGTGGAAACCCTTTGATATTGACCGAGTACTGTTTCGTTTCTACACTAGTTTATTTTCCAGTTATTGTCAATCAGGTAATATTGTCATGTTATAAATAAACAAAAACATATCCCTACCCCTTCCAGACATATCCTAATTAATACCAACACACAACTATAATATAAACCGTAACGAAACTGACCACATGTATAATACGGGCTATATGCATCGCTAGTTCTGTATGTGGTGGTTAAAACTTTAAAATAGAAAACTGAAACAGTTCATCGTTGAACTTCAACTGTGCTGTTTCAGTTGTCCAAAAAAATATATCTACCAAAGTATTGATGCTCAATTATTTGGCAATTAATTAGTGTGATTTATGAAAAGTGTGTAACGGCACGTGCTTAATTTGAAATTGGACTGTTTCGGAAGAAAAATGAATAGACTTTTCATATTTTTGTTATGTTTCTATTTCGGTAAGTGCAACCTATCATGAGTTATTACATTATCTAAAAATAAATCGAGTTTATCCGATTTCCCTTTGAAAAATTTTCAGAAATTTATCGGAAAAATCTGCTAAATCTCTAGCGATTCTCTGACCCAAATTCTAGAAATTCAAACTATTTTTATGCTCTGAAAATTATTTATTCTTTCGGAATTTTCGTAAGAACACCAGAATAGGCGACTTAACAATTATAAAAAATAACAAAGAAAAAACTTTGTAAACAGATGGATGCAGGTACTTCCGTTGTAGCGCGTGCTATTTAGTTTTGTTGGCGTGTGCCTTTAAAGGGCTACACGACCGGAAAGTCATCGACTTCTTACTATTCAATACTTCCACAATGTTCAAATTACTATCAAAGCTGACTCAACAGATGGTAAATCACTAGAGCGTTCAATATCCTGGAATTTTCAACGATAATTCCAACAACCACCTCTCTATGACGACCTGGACGTTTGTTTGCTTCACCAAGACCGTTGCTGTATTATCTGATAATGAAATGCCACTTTTTAAATCTTAATGGATACAAATACGATTTTAATACAATCACAATAAGTTAATAGAATAATAATGGTAGCATTACCCCGCATAAATATTGTTGCCAGTCTTAGTTGTTGTATCATATTATGGATTATGTTTAATATGGAAAACTGTAAAAAAATGGCATATCTCACGAAAGCCTAGTTACGGTAGAATAACGTGGGAGATTATAAATATTTCAAAATTTCTTTATAATGGTGATTAGTTCCATCGCTGACCAGTACAGTTTCGATTTCTTTTTTTTTGTAATTTTCTGAATAAAGCACCGGATGGTTCCGGTCGGAAATTAACTTTGTCTACCGGAAATAAATCAGTCTATATGGTCATTGTCTATATTCCAGTAGATCAATGATATCATCTTTTATAATAATTTCGACGTTCTCGAGTAAAACTGCAAAAAATTTGTTTGGAACGCATCCAAATTGCTAATAATAAACTGTTCATAAATTCGATATAAGACTTATAATAGATTATAATATAAGAATCTTTTTTAGGTTCAGCAAAGATCAAAATCAATGATCTTAAAGTGCCACAATCAATAGAAAGTGGTACCGTTGATGATGTTATACTAGATTGTGATTTTGAGGCGAACGGTGAGGAAGGCGTTGAAGTTAAATGGTTCTTAAATGGTGATATCAATCAGATCTATCAATGGATACCTGAAACTAGACGGCCACCACAAGCCATGGGTACCATTAAGGATAATATCGATGTAACTTATAAGATTTCAAATGATCGAGATACGATGTATCGAGCCTTACACATTGTCAATATATCGCCGGAATTATCCGGAAATTATTCGTGTAAAGTTAGTGGCTTTTACAGTGAAGATATGCTAACGAAACGGATGGTAATCTACGGTAAGTCGCCCAATCAATGTAGCGATGTAGACAGGGGCGGACTATGGCCTAGGCACACTAGGCACATGCCTAGGACCCGTAAATTAGTTTATTATTGTATTACATATTCACTTTACCGAAAACCAAAGTAAGAATTTTTACACTTGATGTTCCAAGAAAGGCCCGGGATGAGAATTTTGCCTAGGGCCCGGCTTTACTTTAGTCCGCCTCTGGTTGTAGAATACGTCTAACGATATTTTCCAAGCTGTGGATTATTATAGCGTTGTTTCATTTGAAAAACCGACTTCCTATCACGATTAGTTTATCTGACGGCGCGTGCCACTTCGTTACCCATCGTTAATTCTCCACAAAGACCTTCTTACATTTCACCAACAATTCAAACAACACAACAATTTTTGTTTTCGTCATAAAACCGTTTTCTATTGCATTTATATAGAAATTGAACAACTTTCAGACCCTGCCGATACTGGTATTGAATTAATCTTATCCGATATTGAGCCGATTTTATCTTGTGAAGCTGAAGGTGTTTATCCCAAACCAAATATGACATTGTATATAACAAATGAGTAAGTTGTGCTTTTGTTGGAAAATTTGTGATTGTAAAACAAAATTCTCAATGGCTTCTAGTAATGAATCGGATATTATCTTTAAGGAAGATGATGAAACTTTAGAATTAGATGAGGCCGGTCTTTATAATGTTTCATCAACACTCTATTTCACCACAGACAATTTAACTGGTACTTTCCATTATATTTGCGAATTATCAATACCCGGCACTGATTATCAGGAACGTGAAAAGAAATCGTTCAACTTAGGTAAATAGAATTTGTAGCGATCGTTGTTTTTATTTTCACAAATCAAGCTTTATATTCTATCCAAATATTAATCTTGGCAGTACCTTTCAAAGGCTTACACGCTGCTATTTTATATTATTTTTATTATTTTTTATTTTGGAGTTGAAATATAGCAGAAATAATAATAATAATACTAAAGCTACTAATTTTATGATATAGAAAGTGGAGAAATTTCGATACAAATTGAAGAAGAATTCAGAATAGTGGATAGAACCATCAATCAAACACAAGGTCGGTGTACTTCATGAAAAACTCTACGCTTTCTTTCCATATGAATAATTTTAACAAGTTGTAGATAGTATTGCGCATAATAAGCAATTAATTTTTAGAATTTTACAAATTTTCAAATAATTTCTCCGTCAAATTTCAATTAAAACTACTAATCTGTCCCGTTGAATTAAGTGTAATAATTATAGAACCTTTTATGTAGCCTCTGTCAGTTGTAGATTTGATTATTTCATTATTAATAATGTTAAGTCGTCTTGTTAATTAAATTTCGTCTTATTGCAGCTGGTTCATCTTCCGTCCAAATGCCCAATGTTTTATTGACCGTTTCCTATGTGTTAATGTTTGTTGTGATGTTGAAGTTATGATGTAAGTGTTCTTGTTATTGTAATTATTAATTTTCTATATAATATGTAAAAATAATTGTAAATTATTGTAAATAAGAGTCCAATGTAATGTTCTAATTAATACCAAAGCTTCTATTCTTAAAAAGAAATAAACAAAGCAAACCAAGATTGTACAAAACTGAAAACAGAGTAATTTATTTTTTAATTTGCTAGTCTGATAATAAAGAACTTGAACGAGTTTAATTTTATTATCATCAACCTAAATAACTTGAACTCTTTCAAGCACAAAGGACGGATAAAAGCACAGTTAAACGTAAGTGTTGATGCAATCAAGCGTATTTACTGCAGGTCTAATTCTGATTGATAGCTTACAGAGTAAATCATCGGCTAATTCGTTCGCTTTTACTCCAACTAGAAGCAACCACTTAGAGGTAAAACTGACTTCCAGTCATCAAGCTTAAGCAAGATATAATCTACAAATTAAGTTCAGTAAGCTTTCTTTGCCTTCCAACAGTGCTCTTGCTACTTAGAGATGTGTAAATGTCAGCGAACAATACGACAATTAAAGTAAAATTTAATCAATTTGTTTTTCTGTAGCAAGTAGATGTGTTTTTCAAAATTTTCAGTTTAAAAAATGTTTGACTCTGCAATCAGGAGTCTATTTTATGTCTCCCGATATAGAGACAGATATTCTCGACTGTTGACCTAAAATAACCAGACAATTTCTCTTTCCATCTATTGAAATTGTTTTTGACAGTTGACCACACATTAGACTGTTTACTGGGCCATATTCAATCCTTCAAGACATCACAGACAGTTAAAATCAACCCTTGGCTTTTGCAAAATTCACAATTCTCATTTGTACGCTCGTGGATTTTTAGAAACTCTTCTGGTCATCGTTTTTCTTTGATTCTACCCTTGACTCAAAGATTAACGATCCAAACAATCAAAACTTGAGAAGAATCGCATTTTTTAACGTTTTATTCCAACACTAACGAAACGTAATAAATTTGAAAACATACAATCGATCGATTTGTGAAATTTGGATTGTAATCGTGACTCATTCAGACCAAATGCGGTTACACTTCATCCACTTAAGGGCTTCAGCTGTCTATAAAATAGACTTGATTTGTCAATTTTGGGGGTATACTTTTCATCAATTTACTCATAGTTAAAAAAACAAATGAAAATATTTTTATTTTCTCTTAGTAAATATCCTTAAATATTAACAAAGTTATAAATAAATGAAGACGTTGTTGACTTAAAAACTAGACTAAAAACTACAAATGTAAGTCGTTTTTCGAATGCGCTAATCAAAATAATGGCAATAAATACCTAATAAACAATAAAAAGTGATATGCTAGTGAAACGGAATTGCACATAACCCTTAGTTTTAATCTCAATTATTATCTTAAAAGATGACTGAGATGAAAGTGAAACAGTTTAATTAAAAGTTGATCGATGTTTAATGATGCACATGTTCGTACGTCACTTTGGCATGATAACCAGTCAAATCTGCATAATAGTCGACTTTCTGCAATCTACCATCCGGTAATAAGACATGGTAATGACCTTTGGCACTTTTGCCTTCACGTTTCTCCTCATGTCCAAAATCATTGCCCATTCGAATGTCTTTGATACGATAACCGAACGCGTACCTGGCGGCGTACTGATGATTCTGCTATAAAAACAAAAAAAATATTGTTTATCTTAATGAACATTGTCATCTGTTGTTACAGTGAAAGTTTTTAAGATTTGCTTCGGCACGTTTCTATTAAGTTTGTTGGAAAAGAAACTTTTACTTGAATAATGTTAACAGAAAATAAGTGTCAGTTATCTAGCAGGATGTTGGATTGACACAGATTGTGTACAACTTAATCGTTTATTTGAATAGTAATTGACGGTACAGTCTTTCAAATATTACCCTGTATATCCGAAAAGTTCACAGTTTCCCTTATAAATGGTATTTCGGCCGATTATTAATCTTTTCTAAAACAAAATCTAACTTATAGGTGATTCTTTTCAATTTCTTTAAATTAGGCCGACGATTAAACCTGTGATATGATGTCCGAAAAGTGTTTATTTTTTTACGGAAATTATCGCGTTTGTGTTGGTTCGAATTGTTGATAATAATCAAATTTAACGGTTGTTGGTCCTTAATGATCGGTAATGATTTTGGTGGCCGATAATCACTTAAAGGCTTATTATTGCAATTATGATTAGAATATCGAATCGATTGTCTATGTTTCCGTTGGCGACTAGACAAAGCTTCCGGTTGTAGACTATCTAAATTTTCTGTTTTCCTAGCAATTTCCGCTGTCTGATCGAATGCAATGTTACTTTCATCATTTAGAGAAACCGTAGAATTAACATTTTCATAATTATCATCATCGTACCGACTATCTCTTTTATTGCGCTTCATCCAATTAGACTCGACACTTTCATTGTAATTACTATTAATTTGGAATAGATCGAAACTTACTTGATTGTGTTCAATTTGCGTATCAACAGGTAAACGATTTCCTGTCGATACTTGTGGATTACTAATTAAGCCACCGATTTGGACTGGACGAATCGTTGTCACTTCAACTGGCACAACATTCGGTTCATAATTATGTTCAGGTGCGTACGTATTACTGGCCGATTGTAATGCCAATGCGATCGGTTTCTGATTGTATTCGGCAATTTTCGCTAACGCTTGTTGTTCAGCGTCAAGACGCGCCTTAGTGATGGCCTGCTGTTGGGCTTCAACTTGCGCCAAAGCTTTCTGTTGCGCTTCCGCCAACAGTTTATCCGCCTCTTCTCTAGCTGCCACATCGAGTTGTGCCTGCAGTTTTTGTAGATTTAAATTAGGATTATGGTCGATTTTAACATTCGGTCTCGTTTGTGGATTCGGAATATCAACAGTATGCTCAAAGATCGGTGTGTAGTCTTTCATTTGAAACGGTCGAGGTCCTTTGACCAACGGTAAAACGACTCGTGTATTTGGTGTGTCTAACAGTTTCCGTAAGCCTTCTAATTGGGTGTTTGGCGGTAGACCAATTAATTGATTTAATACTGATAATTCCTCACCACCACTCGTTGGAATGTCAGCAATTAACGGATTATCTTGACGATCAACATTTTGAACTGCATTGTATTTGTTTGATGGTAATTTTCGACCCTTCCTACCTCCTTTCGGTGTAATTTGATCGATTTTGTTCCAATTTATGTTGATTTTCTGTCCGAAAATATTATTCATGTCTGATGATTGTTGTAAAGCATACCGGTACTGTCGTCGGTCTTGTTGTGGTGCAGATTTGTAATCAAAATGCGGTGGTTGATGGAATTTTGGCTTTCTCTGTAAAGTCTCGCCGTCTCTAGATACTCTCAAATTCGTATTTGTTTCACTAACAATTTGATCGTCCACTATTTCATACACTTCAGGCTCATGTGCTTGGATTGTAGTTAGAGTAATTAACAAAAAAGTAATCTAAAATTGTGTTTTGTTTTAATTAAAAAATATTGATGGTGAAGACGAATAAACCTCACCATTCGTACATCCATTTCCAAAGTGATAATAAACTGTTTGTTTACAAAGTCACGACCTTGCTCTTGCTAGTTTAACATTGATACTGAAAGAAATTCACTGATCACTTTCGTTTCTATCTACCGTACACACTAGCATACATTATTAAAATTTAATGAAGATCGTCTGTCTTTCACTCTCGACAATCGGCAATTCTTTGCGTACGAGTGAGACACTCTTTAAACAACATATGTGACATATTAGAAAAAAAGAGTCGGTAAAACGTTTCTCCTATAAGAAAAGAGTAGGTCAAGAGATATCGAATTCGTGGGACACAGTTTTTCAGGTTTCGGAGATCATAACATGTGCAAAAATATTTTTTTTCAAATTGAGCAATACTTTTTCTCGAACTTTCTTTAACTATTCAGCTCCTCCTTTATTCAATAACAGCAAATTAATATATATTGACAAGCAAAAGTAATTATTAACTGGTACAAAAAATCGTTTTCTATTAAAACAAAAAATAGACTTGTTGCAATTGTTATTTGTAAATTACATATGAAAGTATTTATAATAAACAGTTATAATACCAAAGTATATTGTTCTCATGCAATATTATTTATTGTTTTGTAACACCGTTTCAAAAGAAAGTGTCATCTTCAATAAATTGTGGGTTTTATACAGAAAAATAACAAAATGTGAAAATAATTAATATAGCTGTATAGCTGGACAGAACAACATATGTCTTGTAATAATTTAATCGTAAATATTAAAAAAAAAGCAGCAGTTTACCTCTTGCGGTCGGTATGTTATAGTTTCGATCAGTTATAAGCCGCATTGTTCACGTCAGGAAACCCTTTTAGAAATTTCCTAAACTGAAAGATCGAACGTGTTAGTTTAAACATTTTTATGATTTCCTTTATACAACCATAAGTGAAATTTGATTAATTCCTTAACTAATTAGATGTGAGCGGAAAAGGTGTGAATAATGTTTAAATTGTTTTCTCATTCAATACTCTGAGAAAAATGCAAAATAAGAGCGCCAAGATAGTATTATTAAATACTGTCTTATTTATGTGGAGAAAGGATGTAACCTTGTTATATAATTTGATGATCGTCAGTTTAAATACATACTTCCAAGACCCTCAATTTCTTTGATTTATCTAACTAAGGACCGATAATAAGTAGATAGAAATCGAAATTTTCGAATATATACGACTAGTAGTTCAAATTGTTTCAGATTTTATAATGAAACAAGCCTATAAATGCCCAATAATTCAATGGTAGACAGCAACAGAATTAGAAAGTATTTTCTTTACATCAGTGACTGACAGTCGGTGGATCGCGAAAACTTTTAGTTGTCAGCTCACTTTCTTGTGATTGTAACAAAGACGAAAATATTAGTTTTCAGTTGTAGCATTCGCTGTGAAAACTTGAAAAGTATTGCTCAAGTTTCACGTGGTATATATTGTGTTGAAAAAGAATAATAAGTTTCAGACAAGATAACTTTGACCTCCACTATGCATTTGTATATGGGCCAAACGTGTTTCAATAAGAGAAATGGAGCTTGTCATAAGCGGTCCACCCAAAACAAAACGTATAACACATCAATTGTGTCTCTTTAACGTAGTAAACGTAATACGGACCAGCGACAGATTTCTTTTTGCAACTGCATACTTGTGAATACCACCCGCGCACAAGACCGAAAGCCACCTTATAAATTCCAAAAATAAAGCAGACAAAGATTACCTTAGGCGCAACTACGTAAGAAAGTTGAAAGTGAAGCTCAATTGAGAGGAAAAGTAATTAATTATTCATTATTGTAAGAAAGAGATGAAATCGGTCCTGGCTTCGGTATTTATCACTCTGTGACAAGTGTTGGGAAGTTGCATCAAGAACCCAATTATGGCTGATCACTATTAAAAATTCGAATGTTTTAACACACTGCAGAAAGATGAATATTTTTAATGTAAAACACCATCGAAGTAGAACGCAAGTCCATGTGTTTTCAGACGATGAATTATCTCTTCAAATATATAAAAAAAATCGGACCCGTCCGAGGCCATAGCACTGCGACGAGCAATTACCAGAAGCATAGCAAATTTAAAAACGGCATTTCTAAACGTAGTCATTCATTTACTAATCCAGTAAAAGCGCTTTTTTTCTAATTATTAGAAAATTGATTAAAGGTACCAAAGAAAGTATGCCTGGAGCAGCTTTTCGTCACGCCACTTGGGCATGATAATGAGAATTAGGCGTTTATATTAATTTCTTAAATTTTCATAGCATTGATAAATTACAACAGAAAGATGCAAATTATTTGAAAATAATCCAATTCATCAGCAGGCTTCTTTGGTGTGATATCCTTCATAAAACTTTTTCGTTAGTTGGACGATATTTCTCTGGTTTATTATGTTCTGTAGTCCAAGCCTCAAATCTTCTGTAATATTTTTTACTCCAAAAAACGAGTGCATTTATCACACCACCATCGAGGTATAAAGCACGTGGTAACCCCTTTGAACAGATCGCATATGTAATTATGTCAGAATGCAAAAAAGTCTTTACTTTCAGGCTAGTTGTCATTTTATTATCGATCAAGTTAAACATAAGTTCAAATAAGGTAAGCATGTTTCATCAGTATTAGGAAGCTAATAGGCAATACAAAGAATCATGCGAATAGAAAATAGTAGTCTCAACATAAGGCCTGCATTCAACAACCGTATTCACTATAAGCCTTCTTAAGTTTGTGTTAAATTATGTCGTTGGTTGTGCTTTTTTCCACACCACCTAGGAGGTAAAGCACATGGTGCGTTTTTTTATAGTGGTATCCCCTAGAGGCCTAGTCCACTTTGGTGTTAGTACAACAATCACACAACACTTAAACCTTATTAGTAACTTGCTAGCTAGCAATTGTTTTAAGAAGCAATACAAAAATTGTTCGAATGTCAAAAAAACAAAAATGCCCCGAATTTTAGACCACACCAAATTCTTGCTTCCTTGACATTCAGTTTTGAGAATTGATCTATGAATTGATGATTTTGTAAAGTTCAAATCTAAATAGAAAAAGCATTTATTAAAGCACGTGTGAACCGGCTTCAATCCTGCAAGACTATCTTCAATACAACTAACAAAAAGAAAAATAATGAAAATGAATTAAATCAATTAAAATAACATGCATTAGGCTGATCTCCATATTCTTGACTAATTATTAAGAGTTTAAATTATTGATAATTACTGATTGATGAACGAATAAATGAATAAATTGATTATTATTACTTTAAATTATTCAAAAAATTACAGCAAAATTTGACTTAAAATTGAAAAAATTAAATATAAATGACTTGCATGCTTGACATTGTAAATTTAATAACAATTGTAACTACTAAAAGACAGCTTTACAGGATAAGAGCCGGTACATCTAATTGAATAAATAATTATAATTGTAGATTTGAGCTTCGTTTCTCTATTCTATTAATTTGCTGAAATGAAAGTTTTTAATTACTACTGAAGAGCGAATAATGTCCTGAAAGAGATTTTTTATATATAATTAAATACATAAAATCAAACAGTTCGGTTAAAACCAAAGAAATAGGACACTTAAAAACTTTTGAAAAAATGTGCTGAAATGGAAGTCATTGTAATAGTTGACTAAAAAATACCCTGAAACAAAAAATTTTCACAAATTAGTAAGCAAATAAAATTCATAAAATTTCTGAAAAAATATGCTGTAATAGAAGTCGCTATAAAATATCCTGAAACAGAGAATTTTCACAAATTAGTAAACAAATAAAATTCATAAAATTTCTGAAAAAATATGCTGAAATAGAAGTTGCTGTAAAATATCCTGAAACAGAGAATTTTCACAAATTAGTAAACAAATAAAATTCATAAAATTTCTGAAAAAATAACTGAAATATAAGTCGCTATAAAATATCCTGAAACAGAGAATTTTCACGAATTACTGAACAAATGAATCAGAACACTTTTGTATTGTTTGTATTGTGGGAGGAGTTCAAATCCATAGATAAAAGTATTTATTAAATTATATGTGAACCGGTTTCAACCCTGCAGGGCCCTGTACAAGGCAGAAACCGGTTCTCACATGTAATTTAATACATAATTTTGACTGTGGATTTGAACTATGTTTGTTTTTTGTAATTACCAAAACTTGACTGAAATAAAAGATCTTCATTAGTGTTGAAAATCTAGAGCTGTCCTGAAACAGAGATCGTTCATAAATTATTAAAGATACAAATGAGAACATTCTAGTAAAAGTGGATAAAGATACAATGCTGAAATAGAAATGATGCCAAAATTTTCATTAAAAATGCCCTGAAACATGGTTTTCATAAATTATTAAACAAATGATTGAGAACATTACAGTAAAACAAATTTCTCGTTCTGAAACATGAATGCTGATAAATGTTCAACTGAAAGTCTCCTGAAACATGTTTTTCAGAAAATTATTAGACAAATGAATGTAAACATTTCGGTAAAAGTGGATAAAGAAAACATCTTGAAAAAATAACATGCTGAAACTGAAACACATTTCACATCGAAAATCTTAGAAAAACTGAAACGAAAATTTTCATTAAAAGTGACCTGCAACAGATTATTAAACAAATGAATGAGAACATTTCAGTAAAGGTTATTGCAGATAGAATACTTACAAAAATTCGTCACAAATTGAATGCTTAAACTAAAACAATTACGAAATCTTGAATAAGAGTCCTGAAAAAGACTTTATTAAATATAAAGTTTATTTTATAATACTTATCTGCTGAATTTCACAATTTTCACTAAATCACACTTCAAATCACATCACCTTATTGGAGAAAACGCCCGGAAATGTACACTTTTTCTCTCGAACTACATTAGGCTGGTTACTGCTTATTTCACCAAACCTACCGCTTAAGTAATTTTATAAAAAACGCTCTAAAAAATACACGTTTTTCTTTCAACAGTTTCAGGGTGGTTACTGCTCATTTCACCAAATCCTGCCGCTTATGTAATTTTATAAAAAAAAGCGCATGAAAAAATACAGGTTTTTATTTCAACAATTTCAGGTTAGTTACTGCTTATTTCACCAAACCCTGCCTGTTCTGATTGCTCAACAATTGTAAAACGCCACCTAAGGGTGGGTGGTGGACAAATCGATAAGGGACATGATCTTAATTAAAATACCAAGAGAAAAAGCGTCCGATATCGAGCCTTGTAGACAATTAACCAATATTTTAACCATTGCTACCAAAAACAATGTTTCTTGTAGCTAATTAAGACAACTTATAGATTCGGTGAACAATAATCATTAAAGACTTTCAAAATTCCCGTAGAATTTTGGCATCAAACTTTAATTCCAATTTTAGTCGTTAAATTAAATTCAAAAAAGGAATGGAAAACTATACCTTACAAAAGGTATTACGCACAATTTACAAACGTCATCGAAAAACGACATCCGATCTTAGAACCTCTAAGACCATTAAATGAACCCTCTAATTCCATTACAACCGCCTGCAAAAACAGTCAGTGTGTGGAAACAAATAATATTTTAATGAAACGAAATAGTAACAAGGTGCCGTCAAATATAACCATATCCAACAAAATTTAATAACTGTGCCGTTTGTAACGGCACCAATGGTACGTTTCAATGCAATGCAAACTGGTAGGTAAAAGCGTGGCGGCTTACGAGAACAAGTCACACAAGCCAACATTATTTTTAAAAAAATTGTGTAAAAAACTAAATTTGGAACAAATCGCCGTCAATACTTCAATTTCAGGTATCAATCTGACACTAAATCCAATAGAACAAACAATGCGATAATGCCACAATAAAATCGGTGACTGCAAAATCAGTCAGTGTGCGAACACAAATAATATTTTAATGAAACGAAATGGTAACAATGTGGCGTCAAATATAACCGTCTCCAATAAATTTAATAAGTGTGCTGTTTGTAACGGCACCCATGATATGCAATGAATTCGTAGGTAAAGGCGTCACGACTTACGAGAACAAGCCACACATTATTACAACCTTATTACGAAAAGGTTGAGTAAAAAACTAAATCTGTAACAAATCGCCGTCAATACTTTAATTTCAGGTATCAATTTGACACTAAATCCAGTAAAACAAACAATGCGATAATGCCACAATAAAATCGGTGACTGATGCTTAGAAGTATCCAAAATAACTGGACCAAGTCCATCAGTTACCTTTTCAAAATCTAACATCGAATTTCCATCGAACGTAACACTAGCCGATCCAAATTTTAGTACTTCAAGCGAAGTGGATTTATTAATTGAGGCAAAGATGTTTTGAAGGAACCAAATTCTATTGGATAATAGTAATAGTAGAATAGTGATAGGTATATCATGCAATTTATTTTCAGTAACACCACCAAACAATGCCGAATTAGATTCGCGATTAGAAAATTTTTGGAAGGATGAAGAAATCGAATTCAGTTCAAGTTGGTCCTCAAAACAATTGCAATTCAAAATGCATTTTTGTAACAATACAAGTAGAAATTCCAAACGGACAATTTCGGACTTGGAAAATTCCCATGATTCGGCACTAAAGCAATTTTTATCTCTCGAACGGAAACAGAACAAAAACGCTAATTTGCAACTGGCCCGTATAAATCTTATGGGCGTATATTTAAGCCTAGATCACATGGAACCGATACCAAATAAATGATTTACGATGTTTATTTGCCTTACCATTGTGTTTTTAAAAATACAATTGAATGTCCTAAAATAAGGGTGGATATATATTTGGTGTATATATTTAATTGTGTACTTTTTGAAATCTTGTTTCATTAACCATAAGTTTAATTTTCCATTTTTATGTTAGTTATTATTAAAGGTTCCACTTCAAGGGGGACAACATGTTCCGATTGGGCAACTATCGTAAACCCTCACCTAAGGGTGGGTGATAGTCACATAGACAAGGAACATGGTCCTAATTAAAATAGCAATAGACAAAGAGTCCAATATCGAGCTTTGTAAAGACTATGTTGTGAACATTCAATACACAGTGCACAAACAAAACACTTGGCTTATGTGATGTAATAAAAAAACGCTCCAGAAAATACACATTTTTGTTTCAACAATTTCAGGGTGGTTACTGCTCATTTCACTAAACCCTGCCGCTTATGTAATTTTTTATTAAAAAAAAATACGAAAAAAATATACATTTTTGTTTCAACAATTTCAGGGTGGTTACTGCTCATTTCACTAAACCCTGCCGCTTATGTAATTTTATATTAAAAAAAAAATACGAAAAAAATATACATTTTTGTTTTAACAATTTCAGGGTGGTTACTGCTCATTTCACCAAACCCTGCCGCACCTACCATCCTAACTCATTCCTATCAACGCGCAATTTATCCCTATACATTCCTACAACGCGCAATTTAGACATCCCTACAAAGGATCCTAACGGGGGCAATGGTAGGGCATCCTAACATTAATATACATATTGACGTGTAAACACTCAATTCTGTTTTTACACACACGATTTGAAAATTCAAAACAACAATTTTTACACGACTTATTTTGTTCGATTCGAATTCTTAAAACAAAATTTCGAAAAACTTATATTACGTATTTCTTTTTGTCTTCCATCGGTAACGTATTCATCGTGAAAAAACTGAAGTGGGTGTATTTGTATATATGAAAATATAGATTTCCTTTGCTAACTAGTCCATGACCTTGGCATGGACGAATTTGCAAAAGCCTACCTTTTACGATTTCCTCTTCTCAATATCCCGCGACGAACCTACCTTTGTAGCGTCCTCTTCTCCAACCCACGGTGATTATCTTCAATACTCACCCCTGGACTTGGTGCGGTTGTATACGTCCAGCAGCTCTCTCCAGTCTATGTACACAACACTCGGCACTTCACTACACTGACACTAACACTTGGCACTTCACTACACTTCCAGTATCACTAACACATCACTAAATATCACTACACTTCCTGTTCGTAAAAATTTAACGACCGATCTTAACGAGACAATGTCCAAGGATCAACTGATCGAAACTTGTCGAAAATAAATCTAGAAAAAGGTGTTAAATAATCGAATGTACATATTTCTTTGCTTTGTTATCACAAATCGAAAAAAAAAATTATCAGTGGTATGTAGTCGAGCGAACTCTTATCATTTATTGTCGAAAACAGAAGTTTTCGAATTTATATTAATGTGAAATATTTTAAAATTATTTTTATAAAAATGCCGTTTGATAAATCAAAACTTATTTCTGCTTAACTGACGAGCCCTTCTTTTATAGGAACCCCCAAAGATCTAAATATAAATATCTAAATTTTCTTTTTATATTTTGGCAATATTTATAAAAAAAAAATTGTTGAGTTTTTATTGTGAAGGAACATTGAGGCTTAAAAATCTCACGTACACAAGGGCCCGTTTATAGATAAGGCCCTGAACGAAGTAATAATAAGTGTGCTAAAAAAGTGAATACCTTTACGTTTATAAAAGTTGGAGCTTCGATCAAGACCGAATTCGGTTACAATATTGTTAGGAAAAATTCTGATGTACATACAGGCTGGCCCATTTTCTATGGTTTTGCAGACTCATATAAGGAGAGCTCGTGCAAAATAGCGAATGGTACATTCCTATCCTACAGATGGTGTAATTATGTTTTTGCTATGTTCTTTTGCTTTCGAGTTATTTCCGGTTTTCCATTTTTTCGTGATGCCTCATATCTCGTAGGCTATCAAAAAAGTTCAATTTTTATTTCACTATTTTTAAAGCTGCTTCTATTTAGCTAATTAGATTTTCGCTAGCTTTCACCGTTTCTGAAATAAAACACAAACGTATCTTTTTTCAAATGGAACGTATATTTAGTCGTTGGCTAATTAAATTGGTTATTTTTTTCTGATACCAAATATATATAGTTGGTTATGGTTATTTTCAAAAATGTAGGAGTTATTTTGGAAATTTCGATTTCGCTGGGACAAATTCCGAAAATTATATTCGAAAGGACTTTAGAGTGCCATGAAACAGTTGTTTTTTAGCTTGTCAACGAACTATTGTTTTGGTTGCTATACTTGGTACATTATTGTAATATAAAATCTCGCCAGCAAGATGTCAAAATTCATGCAACTCTATGGTTAGAAAGTCCCTAATCCGCTATAGGAAAAGTACTACTGAAACGGTAAAATTTAAATCTGTACTTCAATCAAACGATCATATTTAACTATCTTGAAAACCTATTGTTAAAATTTTGAAAGAAATAAAATAAACAATAAAATAACCTCAACTGTGTCGTGCTCTAGGGACTTTCTAACCATAGAGTTGCATGAATTTTGTCATCTAGTCTGGCGAAATTTTACATTACAATAATGTCCCACGTATATTTATTTATTCTTTTGTTTTCATACTTTGCACTAGGTAACATTTGTTCATGGCACACTAAAGTCCCTTATTCAAATTAAATTTTTGTAATCACTTGCGCAATCGAAATCTTCAAAATAACTCCTAGTGTTAGCGTAAGTGCTAGTGCCTTTCTTTCTAATTTTGCTACAATAATGCAGTTTTCAACTGGAACCAAACTGTAAGTCTGTTGCGTATTTGTTTTTTCGATCGGTGCCCCATAAGAATCGATTTTCTAATTATTTTGACTTATAATATACGGCTTTCTAAAATTTGACAAAGAAGAAGTTTATGTGTAAAATTTTATTGATAGCACTCTGACTATTATCAGTTCAAAAAGAAAACAAAAATAGTTTAGTTATTTTTCCGTAGGAGGGCGCTGAAAATAAACTTTCGTGGAGCGCCAAAAAAGTCTCAACTTGCCCTGTATGAGATTATAATAAAGGATAAAAATCGGCATACAATAGACATTAGAAAAGAACAGAATATTACCACTTTCCAGTTGATGGTATTTTGTTTTTATTAGTTTTCTAGATTTCAATTTTCTAAAATATTTTTTTGCAACTACAAATAAACAATTAAATGGTAAATAAAGAGATTGTTGCACACTACAAAAAGGAGTTATGTAGTGGAAAACAGAAATTGTTAGTCTTGCTATATAGAACGTTTGTGCCACGGAGTATAGATATAGGAGTCCGAACGTAATGTTAAAATTATGGCACGAATTTAGGGACAAAACTTTTGCCGGCAGAGCGCGCTACGATCGGCAGAGTACTCGTTATTCTCATTAAGGACGATATAGTGATCGCCTGGACTTAGTAAATTTCGACTTATAAGCCATATGGTTGGGGTGCACAAAGAAAATTTTCTACCGTAATTTACATGAATAGCAACGGATAATTTACAACTCATACCAGATGCGGACAAAATTGCTATTCATAGAAATTACGTTAGATAATTTTCTTTGTGCACCTCAACCATAAAGTAATTTGGCTTATAAGTCGAAATTTACTAAGTCCAGGCGACCACTATAACCACCACTATCGCGACCACTATCAGTACGCTACTGATCTTAGCGCCGCGCGTGACAGAAAAATGTACTATTCTCTGGGTTCATTTTTATGTACATAAATATCGTGAAAAAGCCTATACCGTTCGGACTCCTTTATATATACTCCGTGGTTTCTGCACTTGCCGAGCCTCCACATGGAAATCTAGGGAATTTCAGTTCGAACAACAATGTAGAATTTTGATTTGGCAACATTGATCAACGTCACAAATTTCAAATAAACCTAACCTCACATCAAAGTTGGGTTATATTAAAGTGACGTCCTTGAATTTACTTGTATAAAAAAGAATGGATTACGATAATAATAACGAACAAGATGTGTCGAAATTAATTGAAATTATCAACCATCATAAAACCGAAATTAGCGATGTATTTATAAAACTATACTATAATAACATTACAACCATAACCACAATTATGTTTTAGGAACTCGAAAATGAATTTGGCGATTTCATCAATTTCGAGCAAAACGACAATAATGGTGTATGTATTATTAATTCTAAATACCATCAAATATCTCAATTGAAATATTTATAGATCTTCTTTGAAGATTCCGATTCAGATACGGAAGACTTTGATGAAACCTCGAATCCACAACAGGAACACCAATCAAGTTGTGGTTTAACAGAAGATGAAGCCGACTTGATAAATTCGTGTGCAGATCCTGATCTACAGCAGGTGCTCTCATTGAATCGTTTAAAGAACTTTAAACTAATCAAACTACGTGCCTATATTGATAAATTATTGGGCGAATGTGATAGGACAATAGATCGAGTTGAGAATAATTGTAATAGCGAGATTAAATTAATAGCACCAATTAAGACGCCTTGCTGGAAATTGGGGGCACCGTATTTCAAATGTGCCGACTACTATTGTAGTCCGCTTAATGAAGACGTGAAACGGAAGCGAAACAATAAGGAATTATTATTGTGTGACTTCTTATATAAATCAAAAGCGTGGACGAAATTGGATTGTGAGAATTTATTAAATAGTGTATTATTAAATTATCATATCAACAAAGAGATTGATCTAAAAAGGCAGATTTCGTTTTTAAAACACCGAATTACGAATGATGATGATGATGATGATGATAGAAAGAATTTACACGATTTAGAAGTGGAGTTAAAGAAACTGCGGAAGCCTGATACAAATCATACACCACCACTGAATAGTGATGATTATATCGATTGGGATAAGGTGGCAGATTCCTTCTTTCAAGGTAAATACGCCCCCATTTCCTACTATCTTGATATATTAAATTCACCGACCAAAGGGTTACTAGATTTGACAGATCTCTCGTCAAAGAAAGTACGTAGTCCCAGAATTGTAAACGGAGATATGAGCACAAACAAATAAATCACTAGAAATATCACTATATTCAAGACTACCAATTTAAATCTAGGAACCCTTTGGTCGACGAATTTAGACTATTTTTTTAACATATCTATTGGAATTAATCATGAGCCTAGAATACCATGTTTTTTTTAGTTATCCCACTAATATACGGCTCTCTTTCCGTTGCATTGTTTCATGTTCTTCTTCTGCGAGTATCAAAAATTTAGATTGCCTTGGATTTTTTTGTAACTATCAAAATACAGGAAAACCTGTCCTATCTGCCAATAATCTAAGCTAATTCTGGGCAGACGGGTAGATAAGAAGAGTGACTTACAATTTGTTAAAAGCCTTTGGGAGTCCATTTGCAATAGCTTAGCGGTCTGCGGGGGGGGCCGTATTCGATTGTTTTCGCAGGCTGGATTTAAGTGAAACTCTAGAAAGACTGTTCCTTAATATTTTTCATATACTTTGGATGCTGAGTAGCATTATTACTTTGTTATATTTTTTTAAATATCTAATCTGATCTTCTGTGCCAGTGGTCGGCAACCTATGACCCATGGGTCACCGAGTGACCCATTTACTAATTTCAAGTGACCCACTTTAGTTCCGAAAAAAGTATAATAAATTATAAAACATAAACGTGAAACGAATCTTTTAAGAACAACAAAAACAAAAAGGTCAAAATCAACCCGTGTTAATACCTTCTGCGTCAAGTTACGACCAAAGAGAATGTACTATTAAAAGATTTGGTATCGGCCACTCAAAAAGTTGGGGTCGTATTTGAGCTACATCTACTTGCTGCTTCGGTAATTTAAGTTTTAAATATTGTAATTGTTTTCTTAAGGAGGTACATTTAAATAGTTTTATATATAGCTATACAGTACGTAACATAGAATCCATTCTTTTTTATCTTGTTGCCGTGACAACTCACATGAACACAACCCATACGAACTATGGCTGTCTACTTTTTAATGTTGTATGTTCTTAAAAATTAAATATTGTTAAAAATAAGAATCCTTGGGATAATTTTTCTTTTTCAATAGATTCGGCATTATTTTCTTTACATATATGTCGTTTTTTAGAATTGTGTCATCATTTTTTCATACATTAAAATACTGATATGTAGGTACGCGTGGCCGCTTTTGTATTGTTATAATGTTAAATTGGTCATTTTTGATATTTTTTTATAAAAAAACTACGAACCCTAGATCGCTGAAATTTTTAGATAATATGTATGGTGTATATTTTTATTGATCCTGAAAATTTCAAGATGTTTACATCATTTTCGTTTAGGTCCTGTACCTCCTTAATAAAATATATCTTATTATTAATTTAAAAAAAAAAACTGTTTTAAAATGAAAATATCAATGACCCAAACGCTCTTTTAGTTTTCACATTGTTGTTGATTTGGACCCGCTGCCAAAAAAGGTTGCCGACCCCTGTTCTATGCTTTGCCCTATTAGAAGAGAACCTTTTCCTTTGACAAGCTTGGTCTCATATCCGTGTTGAATCGTTCCAACAAATGTCTTTTGAGTTATTAGGACTGGCCCAAAGCTTTCGCACCATTTTGGGCTAATTTTCTGGATTTTCGCATCGTGAAAAAATTGACCAAGATCTGTCCACCGTTTCGGCAGCTTTTTGATGTATTAGAGTCAGGTTTAGACACCGCTATTGTCAACTTGAACATTTGTCCGAGAATTGGTGCCTTCCTCATTCAAAAACACATCTCGACCTGAATGTCCAGATTTAATTGTCTAAATGACTCAGTAATTGCTTCTTCTCTTAACTGATCGAATTGTTTGATTTTTAGATCGACGCAATGGAGCTGAATGCCGTGCTCTATGGCACATCTATTTACATCCTGGTATCAATAAACGCCCATGGACCAGACAAGAGAATAACAATCTTGTAAAATTGGTAAAAGAGTATAATTATCAAAATTGGGAAATTATATCATTGAAATTGGAAAGTAATCGTTCACCATTTATCGTAGCATTACATTATTATCGTGATTTACATGATAGATACATCCATACGAAATTTACAAGATTCGAAGATCAATTATTATTAGAATTATTGGATTTGTATCGTATGGGTAATTTTATACCATGGCGTAAGATATCTGAATATTTCCCAAATCGATCCCGTCATCAATTATACCATCACTATCAATATTATTTAGCCAAAGACAATATAAAAAAAGGTAAATTCTCTGTTGCTGAAGATATATTATTGTTGATATTAGTCGATCGTTTCGGTACGGATTTCCGTAAATGTTCCGAATATATCCAGAATCGTAGCCAAGTCCAATTGAAGAGTCGTTATCGACAGAATTTACAGAATTACAAACGCAAAGGCACCTTCACTAATCATGATGATTTGGAGATATTGAAACACGTCCAACACTACGGTGAAGGCTCATGGGGTCTATTAGGTGAGAAATTGAATCGTACCCGGGGCACATTACGACAACGTTACAATACAATCAAACAGTATTTGAAAACAAATTCAATTGCCAGTATTGATGAGATACCGAAACGTAAACATCCTACATACATTAAACGCCAACAGAATTACGAGTTCGTACGGTATGTGGCTGATAAATTTAAAGATTTCGAAATTATACCAACATTGGGGATTATTGAGAAATTTTTGAAGAATCCCGATAATGATGATGATCATGTTGTTGATGATGATGGGGATTATTCGATAAATAGGAGAATCTTGAATAGTGTTCGATCGAATAAAGGCAATTTCCGACGAAGTGTCGATACGATGTTGATTGATTTCTTTTCGAATTCGTGTAAAATCAAACAACAGAAATCCGTGAAGAATTTCGATCAAATCTCAAATGATGTCAATCAAATTTTAACGATTTTAAATGTTAATCTAGACATACCAACCGATTTACATGATGATCCGCGATTAGATAGCATCGATAAAATCATTTTAAGTCGATTAACAATAACAAATAATCGAGATAATGATCAATTAATACCGCCGACTCTTAATTCATTGATTGGTTTAAGAAGTATGCTCATCAAACACAAATATTTAGAGAAAAATGAAACGGAGGATAATCGAATATTATGGGAAATTGAACGAGATGTATTAAATTATAATTTAGATCAACAGAATCGTATTAATAATGATCGACAATTATTTAGCGAACGTTTCAACAAGTTATTCACATGGAGTTCAATATTATCGCTTCAACCACCACCAAATGCGACTACAACAATTGATTGTGAGAGTGATGATTTGGAACCGGTCGCTAAACGACGCAAAATGGAAATTGTACGAACTTATTCGCGACGAAGTGAACCGAAACCGTCGACAAGTCAGTGTGATTTATGATCAATATATTTAACAATTTATTTCTCTTTTAAAGACTGAAAATATATTTTACCAAGTTGGTTTTGTTTCTTTTATTTATCCTAAAATCACATACGTAGCTGAACGGAGGCTCAGGTCAAGACTGGAAGATTACAATCAATGCAAGATTATCAAGCAGACATCGACAACACGGCGGCGTCGTCAAAACAGCTAAACATGCGAGAACAAGAATCGCTGCGAAAGGTGGGAGGACGTGGAGGTTTATCCTCCAATCTTCAACATGCGCTAGGGGCATACTTCAGCTACTCAGTCAAGAACATCAAATTTTGTTACGGTTTTAAGCGATTCATTGAAATTGAATTTCAGTGAGGAAGCGTCGATACTACTAAAAGTTGTTCATCTTGGAAGTTTTAAGCTTGTTGGGGGCGACATTCCGGCTCTTGCAAAAAATCGACTCTTTTTGCATAAATTGTTTCCTTAATGTGTCTAGAATGTGGGAGTAAAGTGATTTTTCGATATTCGAAGCCATTATAAAGATACAGCCGTTAGAAGGGACAGGTGTTCGGAGCGTTGAGCGGAGCGCTTGAAACTTTACGCGTTTTTCTCAAAACCATGTTTTTCAAACTTTCCTCCATCATATCTCAAAAACGGCTTGGCCGATTTACTTCAGATTTATAGCGTCTACTCAGTACATATAGACGCATCGAGTGGACTATTATCATCCCAAAATTTTGAAAATTATATTTGTTTTGTTTCAAAAACTTGACAAAAAATACATGAAATTCGAACTTTTTTGTTCCGAAGTCTGTCAAACATCCAATTTTCAAAAAATTTTTTTGATCGTAGTCCACTCGATGAATTTAAGTATACAGATTAAAGCCCCGCTGGATTTTTTTGTTTCGGATAAGCCTATCAGCTGATATCATGGAGGAAGTGGGCGTCCATTTTTTTGAGGCGGGTGTCTTCAGACCACTATAACTTTAATTCTACTAAATATTTTTAGCTAAAAATTCAACTGTATATTCTTGAAATATGTATAAATAACTGGTAAAAAGTTCAAAGTTCTATCTCTTCATTGGTCTTTACAAAAAAATCCCAAAGATTGCTCAAAAATCATGGCATCAAACCAGAGGACCCCCATAACATGTCATTTCAGCGATCCTGAAAGTTTCCAAGAACGATGAAGAACACAGCCTGCGATGATACGAAATAAAATAAAATCGACGAGGCAAAGCATCGGAAACGATCCACTCTAGTAAGAGTGCAGAAAAATTTCTATTAATTAGTATTTTGTTTACTTTATTCCAAAAGTTACACAAATCATTTAAATCCACTGGAAAAATAAAACAAATATTTAAACAATCGCATAACAAAGAAAATTACATCGATATAATAGTGTACACTCACACGCAAAACGTACAAAAATTAAATTACAAGTAAAGAGAGATAGAGAGTAGTGTAAACACACAATTAGATTGTGCAATTTCCGGTATAAAAAATATCAATTTTCCAGTACTGGAGAAAATAACAATTGTTACAAATTCTCGAAATCATTCATTTCTTTGCCGATGTTGTAATGATTGCACAACCAGCTGTGAACACTGACCACAACAATAATGTCGCCTCTAAATGTCCAGTAATATAACGTATACCATCGAGAATTTGTTTCCACATTGGATTCACCACGGATTTCGATTGTGTTGGATACAGATTACGTGCTTTCAAATAATCGATCAAAACCGGTGCATCTTTTGTGTAGATCGGTAGATAATCGCCGATTTTCTCACGTTGCCACCACGATTGCTGGTGCCATTTCGTATATTTATAATTGTATAGAATGGCACGTATGTATTTTGGTGGATTTTTTACAAATGGTGAATGGTGACGGTCGAGTAGATTCAATACTTCTTGTTTACCATTTAACAGGCGATGTACCAACGATACCATCCATGGTTGTTTATCGTGGGTACTGTAAGCGGCCCAATACATTTGCCAATCTAAACGTGGCGAGTACGGAGCTAAAATCAATCGAGAAATTTTATTATAAACGATTTAGATTAAGTCTTTTATAAATACCAACGAACGGTAGCGAATGGTTAACATTTCCGGGTTTGTATAAGAATTGATATTCAAGCCATGGCCCTTCAATATTATCAGCGCCTTCAATGATAATCTCGTTACGTGCATCCACCATCCGTTTAAATAAACCGTACTGATTGACGGCGTGCAGTTTATTTAAACGATTATAGACCGTGCGTACCGATTGATGTACGGTTGTATTTGTTGATTGGTGTAGTGAAGCTAATGGTACTGTTGTTGCAAAGAATAGCATAATCGCCAATCCGGAATAGAAGATCGTTGTCAGTATTCCAAATAGTTTCGAATTATTCGATGAATCGAATAGAATATGCGATAGTACACGTAAAATCGTTATACTTAACGAGATTAGACCGAAATAGATTGTGAATGTTAAACCTTGACGTAGTACAAGATCGAATTGATCTTTTGTAAATGCTATTTTCGAATAAATATGTCCATTATCGATTCTCAATGAATAGAAATGGATAATTGCAGCAATTACAACAGCATAAATTGCAATATTTACAGCTTTCTCTAATATCTCAAAGATGCCAGACGTTCGTTTTCTACCGTAGAAAAATTGATCATCCAATAACGATAACAATAGTGTTACCATTAAGAGATTTGAAAAGTTGTAATTACCAGTTAGAACGATAGCAATTTGTAAGAAAATCTACAACAGAAATTGATTGATTTAAAACAAATTAATTATTGAATAATTTGATTTAATTTACTTGTATAACAAATCCTGTAATTCGTACAGATCGTAATGGTATGAAAAATAAGAATGGTAAACCAATCTCGCAGACATTGGCTACAATACCGAATAATCGCAAATATTCGGCTGGTACCTGATGGAAATACCATGCTAGCGGGGTCGGTAATGGTTCTGTTTCGAAATAATGATCGAATGCTGCAAATTACAACTGATTTTAGACAAATTAAGGCGAACCTCGACTTGTGCGATTGATGTTTGCACCTATTTATAGAAAAAAATAATACTTTAAGTGGAAATTCTATTTTTTTAGAAGTTTAGTAGTCAAATAAATTGTACAAGAAATGTGAGATGTCTGTAAAAGATACTCAAAATTATTATTTCTACACAGGAACGTTAGCATTAGCAAAAAAAAAAATACATAATTGCTAAGGGCGGAAACAATGAAGTCATTAGAAAACTGTCTTTGATCAATGAAATGAAACTCTTAGAAATAGTAGAAGATACTCTTTTAATAACTTTTGTTGTCAAAGAGAGGGTAAGAATCGTTGATTGATCCGATTTAGAGCAGCTTTTTACTAATCTCTCCTTTTCTTGTAGTAATTTTTGAGAACAACGTGTTTATATGTTGTAAGTATTGGTTTTCCGGAAAATTTGGCCTTTAAAGCGGCGCCTCAAAAAACATCAATTTTCAGCGTATTTTCTGGAAAGCGTTTGAAAATACTTAAAATGGAACAAGCAGGGGACTCAAGCAATTGCCTTTGAAAATTCGTTGACACGAAAAAGAAAACTAAGTCAGTCGCTTTCGACCTATTTTTTTTCTCTGCCAAATCGTTGATTTTTTTTTTGAAAAGGCATCGATTTTTCCCTGATTTTTCCTGCAATAAACGAAATAAATAAGAACTTTAGAGAACATTTTTATTTCTTCATTCGTTTTCCAGCAAATTTGATCTTTCCAAAATAGATTCAAATTCTGGGAATTTTTTTTTCTACTCAACATCGTAGGAATGATCAAGAGTAGCTTCTTTGTTTTCTATGCAACATAACGAAATGATTTCGAAAAAGACTAACGAAAACAGTACAATTTTTTTTAAATCTTCCGTTCATTTTCCAGAAAATTTTATCTTTGCAAAAGACGTCATTTTTGGCAGACGCTTGAAGCTATTGGAAAATCGGAAACATCAGCATGTTGCGTTATAGGACTTCGTATAAATCCCATTTCTAATGCTATAAAACTTATCGGAATTGTAGACGATAAGATACTTAATCTTTAATAGTTTTTCCTTTGATAACGGAAGTTATCTGAATATTGTGTGTGTATTAGAGTGATCGTTAAAAATTACATTTTTTCCGACGCCCCAAAAAAATCTTCCTTTTGATGAAAAAATACGAGAATAATTTTTTTTTTTGAACAAAAAGAACACGAGCCGATCGAAGTTTATTTTTTAATAAGATTGTAGTTTTTTTCAAAATATCTCTTAAAGTTGACGAATTTGAGCAAAAATTATTAAGACCAATTTTGTAGGAAATAAAATTCTCTACAAAAAAGGTCTCTTTTAATTTTTCCATAAATTTCATATCTCTGGAGATGTTCTCAATAATAAACTCATTAACTCCATAAAATCAAAATGTTCAGGCGCATAAACGTATTTTATCTTCAAACGGCACAAAAGTGACAGTTTTTATGACTCAAATGACAAGGTAAAAATAGCATTTTGTGTGCCTAGGCGCTTTTTTCTTTTTTTATAAGCTTAGGCAGACAAAATGACAAAATCTGTCACTGGCGTTTAATTTTATTCGTTGTATGAATTTTGTTTTTTGCATCGCCATGGAAGCAGTACTGCCAAGATATTGTGATCAGTTAAAATTTTAATTTTTAAAAACTTTTCAATATTAAAAAATGTTAAATTAAGACGTTTGAAGATAAACTAGTATATGTCATTCGGCGCAAAAGTGTCTTTGTGTGCTTCAGCTGACGTGTCTGCCTCACTAACGTTCGGCAGACAACAGTCAGCTTCAGCACACAAAGTTCCACTTTTGCGCCTAATAACATAATCTACTATTGTTCAATATTTGTTGTTAAAGTCCCACTTTATCGACTAAATACTGGATAGTAAAGTAGCACTTTACCCACCTCAACGGTAAAGTGTAAAGTGTAAACTTTATCGTTGAGATGTGTTAAATCCATAGCAACCAACAGCAAAAAAATAAAAACAAGTGCTTGCTGTTTAAAGAAATCCAATAGCAACCAACAACAATTGACAACTGTGTGAATAGTTAATGTCAAAAGTTATTAGAAAATTAAAACAAATAAATAAAAGAGTTTGAAGAGCAAGTATTAAACAAAATCTTGTACTGCACACGCTGGTAAAGTCTCTTTATCCACTCGCGGATTTGTCTCACTCGGCCTTCAGCCTCGTGAGCCAAACTTCCGCTCTTGGATAAAGTATGACTTTACCACCTTGTACAGTAAATAGCTATTTTTCCATTTCGTAACTTAAGTCAAATTTACAATTATTAATTTAATTATTTGTTGTCGATAATTTTATTTATTTATACATTTATTTATACATACGTCTGAAAATTTTATGGAGTTAACGAGTTTATTATTAAGAATATCTCCATAAATATGGACTTTATGAAAAAATTAAGAGACATTTTTTGTAGAGAATTTTATTTCCTACAAAACTGCTCTTAATATTTTTTTCTCAAATTCGTCTACTTTAAGAGATATTTTGAAAATATTACAATTTTATTATATTTCCACTCTTTTTACAGGAAATTCGATATTTACTAAAGAGAATGAAATACGTCAGTCCTAAGCAAATCTATAGCGAACAAAGTAAAAGATGAAAGCTACATGGACACGTTTACTAGACACTGTACTTCAAATGTTTGCATTTTTTTCAGATTTGTCCACAAACAACAAATCAACTTCTTTTACAGACCAGATAGTTCACCCGGTATAAGTAATCAGCATATTATCGTCTCTCATTCGTACCCGATTTACTCTAGAAAAAACACTAAATCCACTCAAATATATCTATGCAATCTGTTGGAAGACGCCTTCAAAGGCCCCAAAGAACAATTCAAACGGCTAATAACTGCCAGCTAAAACCTTTATGAACGTCAAAGCTGCCAGGTAAACTTCCACTTAAAGTATTTTTTTTCTCAAAGAAACTTGCCAGTTAACGACCACCATTTCGGACAACCACTGATAAATTTGACCAAACCACATGTTAATAGTAACCGAAACAACAACCATTTCACCAACCAAAAGCTGATATAGTCATTCGGTGTACCTTTTGGACCTTTACGTTTACCGGGTAGGAACGGGGCTACCAATAACGTTAAGAAACCAGCTTCTAATAAAAATTCATCACTAGAAATCCAACACCAGATTAGTCATAATTGTAATTCGATAAGAACAGCTTGTTTTTCATGGTTTTTAATTACTTACAAATTATTAGTCGCAAATACTTGTCCTACTTGATACAAGGAGAAATACAACGACCATAAGGCGGCAAATAATGGGACCGTACAGAATTTCTGCGAAATGAATCCAGTAAATGCCAGAAAACTACCCAACAATGCCAACACGTCTAGGGCATAGTTCGTATCCAGGCCCAAGTAGGGGGCAAGCCATAATAATGTCGGTTGATAATGTACTTTGGCTGATAGCGTTTTGTGTTTACTGTTTTCTAAAACCGATTTCGCTGGCATTATCCCATTATCACCATATAGACCTGAAAATATACGATTTTGCGAATTCTCCTTCAAAACCAAAATCGCTGACTCGACTGTGGGGTGATTGAATTATAACGGCACTTACCAGGAATTTGGACGTAGAAAGATATGAAAGCGAAGAGATAAACGACACAGAAGGCCCTTAGGAAAAGGTTTCTCGTATACCGTAACGACATCATTTTGTTTGGTCTCACAAATTCAACAAATCGCACACTACAATCATTTATTTTCTATAATTTGATTTTAATTAATTCGTAATTACACCGTTTTAAATGCAGTTTTTTTACTATATTTAATTAACAATGATTTTGTTTCGTTTTTTGGTTCCGGCGTTTTGTTCAAGAGTACCGTGACGAGGAGGTGGTGGTAAATTCTGGTGAGGCGTGAAGAGCGACGACGCAAACCAAGCTGAACGCAAACGCCCAAATACCAAAATTGTTTTTATGCTCAAGCTGTTCATGATGGTGAATTTTTAATTTATTATTAGATTTAACTGTTATTTAATAATAAATAAGATATAAAAAAAAACATATATCTAATGCAAATATGCAAAAATCTAGAAAGCTGTGGATGAAATCATCGATAAAATTAATTCAAATGTCCAGAGTGCTACAAGGCTACAACTAGTGAGCGGATGCAGTGCAGTTGCCAGCTGTAAGGAATTTCTCTAGATCCAGGGAATTTGTAACGCTTTCATTAAAAGTTTGTTTTGGCCACAAGAAAAAAAATTCATTCTGTTATTAACAAAATTTTGCTGGATAGTATGACCGTTGATATCCACTAGTTTGTAAATTTGGCAACCGTGCATTATAGGTAATTTGATTACAAAAAAACAGTCAGGAATCTAGAGTGCTTAGTCAACTATAATTAGACAGCGGGTGCTCTGTGATTAGTATAATTTCCATATGAAGGTCTTCCCGATTGTAATAAAAATTTTGACTTTTTATTGGAATGTTTTATTTATTGCGTTCCCCCAGCCCACGGAGTATAGATATATCTATACTCCGTGCCCCAGCCAATGAGAGTTCTTAAATGGGAAATAATGAATGTAGGCAATCAAAAAAACACTACCAGTCCAACAAAAATGAACCATACCTAATATATAGTACAAGACTCGTTATAGAGGACTGTCTTATAAGGGCGGATTGAAGGTTATTTGCCAAAATTTACAACGCTCGAAATGCACCATTGGCGTAGTTTAATTTTAATACGTGGATTTACATAAATTCATAGGAAAATACACGTAGAACAAATCAACAAAAGTGTGTTCATAATTTCAAAGTTTTTTTTAAATTTATTTTTGTCAAAAATGTTTTTTTTTTTAAATTTTCTATGGGATGAGAATCATCAGTTTGTTGTCCCTGACGAGCCGCTTTTTAAAGAGTGAATTTCATAGAAATTCGGTACAACTAGGCACCTGTTTTTTCGTCGTAACGTCATGACGTCACTTTAGCAGTTCAACTGCACTACTGCTTCTCTATGCTCGGACACTATTTGTAAAGAAAAACGTTTCACAAGAAAAGATAGGCTATGCAGGTACAACGGCTGTGGCCAATACGCTCTATACGCCTTGCTCTATCTTGGAGCTGATATGCGCCCATTACTTATGAGTCACTAAGTTACTACATAGATTGCTACCAATTCTAAAGATATTATTCACAACTCTTACCTGATATTCTTTAAAACATAGTTAATTGTTGCAAATACAGGAATATGAGATCACGAGATTTATTGAGAATGAAGTAGAAGAGTTATTTTGTTAAAATTTACCATAAAATTTAGTGATTTACAAGGTAGTGCACTAAAACTTGTCTTGCACTATATTTTGTGGTAAGGTCAAATTTTGACAAGTATTCACAGATAGGTTCGTTGTGGGCCTGATGTCTGGACAAGGATATACTGACGCTAGAATGATTAAAGAGGGAAGTATCCCATTTTTATCCTTGAAAATAAAGAAAAAAGTGAATTGTATCGATCAAGAGATTTGAATCTATCACCTCCTGTTCAGTATTAAGCTCATGACGATATCTAGCAACGGACTATTAAATTGTTTGTAACTTTGAAAAGAATAAGACGCAATAGAGTCCGTACTTGTCTGACTCATTACAGAATGAGATGTACATAGCTGTCGATGGAGAATTATTCAAAACTCATTATGAGTACGACAAGAACAACACATGCTAGTTTCTATTCCTTGCTTTGTCAGTTAAATTCAACACGTATTAACCTTAGCAACTATTAACCTTGACTCTAGTGGGAAGTGTCTAGGGATGTTGAAACATAATCGATTTTTATATTAATCGATTATTATTTTTTATAACAGATTTTTAATAATCGATTCACTAGATATTAAAGATAGATTTTTAATAAATCGATTATATTAATTACACTCTATTTTTTTTATCAGTAGTAAAAAAATTAGATACATGACGTTGGTTTAAACCAATATAGCCAAACTATCTACATATTTTGTTAAATTTTCGCACTAATGAATTGTTAATATTAATGTGCTAATTTTATTATTATGTACAAAAGAATGCAATTTTTCGAAAAATTAAAAAAAAATGAATTTCTCGCAAAAATCGATTTCTTATAAATCGATGCCGATCGTATGCTGTCAATAGGAGGAGACTTCCTTCCACTCTTCTTCTTCTTATGTACCTAGTTGAATTAGTTTATCGGTATGTAATTTAAATGCAGAAATTAACGGGTCAGATATTTATTGGAAAGTAATTTTGAATTGTTGATTGTTAAATATTTATTTCCACATGATAACAGATCCATATTTACAATATCGATTCTTCTTTACATTTATACAAGAGTATTTAGCGATTATACAGTTGTCAACAAGAACTAATTAATAGACTATAAAAAAATCAAACAAAAATAAATGATTCAACATACATTTGTGTATTATGTATATATAGTTATTTATATGTATATATATATGTATATCATAAGTTTTACTTTTATTGTCTGATATTTGAATGAATACGTTTTTGTGTTCATTCAATTTTTACCGGTCATTTCATAAAACATAGGCAAACACTAACCAGTCTTAAATAAGTGAAAGCGAGATAACGTTAGCCGAAATATCTATCTTTCTAAAACATCCATTTGCCATTTATTTCGCTTCAACTCATTTGAAAGCCATAAGACTGTTTTGTACACAATTTCACATACTGTGTATGTTCACAGTTGAAGAACCACACGGTATATTTGAAATAACAACATCTTCTATCATGTCGTTATTATAAATACAAACAAGTCAACAATTAGAGAGCAACAAGCTAAAATTTTACATAAATTCCATATTTCTAACAATCTAAAACATTGATATTGATTCGTTAATAATTAATTATTAATTATTGTCTAATGAATTCAACCTAATTGACTAGAATTAGGACAGACTCTAATGGTTTGGATAGATTCGATATTTTTTTTTTGTGTTTATGCAAAAAATTTCGTTGAATTTCGTCCACTAGAAAAGATATGTTCTAAAGTGGATATGTTTGTTATTATTACAAATGATATGTGGACGTGACCAAACAGATTAGAAACTCCATCACTTTCAAGTGGTGATCGCTCCTTTCTTCGTTTCTTGTCAAGAGAGACTTTGAGACAACCTAGTGCAGAAAAACTTGGACTCTGAGGGAGTCCTGTTATCAGGAAAAAATCTCAATAGCGAAGCTTGGTGTTCTTTTTACTGATTTTATTATCGTAGCCTTCCTTTGGTTATTTCATTATTTTGCTTTATAAAGTGGTTTTGGCAGCCCTTGCATTTTCAATGCTTTCAATTGAGATTCATCTCCCGTATTTCTTCTCGGATTAGTAATAACTTTTTTCGGTTGATAGAGCTTGACTTTTGAGTCCATTTTTCTATATTCTTACAGTTGCCTTTCTATTCCATTTTTTACTTTTTACTATAGTTTCATTCGCACTGCATAGTGTCTTGTAAGCTTTTCACCATTTCTCGGTGCTCTGTTTAGACTTATTGTATAAAAACGGACACTGTATAGTTTCTGCCGCTTGGCTCAGCTTGTTTACCGATTCCTATATGCCCTCAAAGATACAAACTTAACAATAACACCAAAGAGTCCCCAAAGGGATAACTTTATTGTTCTAAGAGCTTCTAAATCTGTTGGTCGTGTCTCAAAATAATAGAACTGAGTCTGTCTCTATCTGTGTGTTTTCATTGATGTTTTTTCTGCTTTGTATTTGTCCAGAACCAGTTCAAAAATGAATTTGTGCAAATATATCACATTTACAAGATTCCAACTGAAAATCGAATTTTACAACAATTGAACACGTTATTTGCTTATTTTTGTTTCCTAGAGACAGAACGAAAAATTTGATAATAATGCTTTGTCATTTGGTTTTCTTTTTTGCTCGTTTTTGGCTAAAATTATTGTCACAGTTTCATCAATTCTTTTTCAAAGAATAAATCTTAAAAAAATACATATCCGGCCGAATATTCCACTAATAACTATAATATACTGTGTATACAAATATAGTAGTTTGTTAGTTTTTGACTAAACTAGATTTGTAGGTGTTACGCTATTTATTTAATTTAAGTCTTCTTCTTCGTCGTTAACGTAAGATGTGGGACAACATAAACCTTCACTGCCATCAGCACGAATACAAAACAATAGCGTCTCAGCTGTGGAAACTTCATGTGGCATAATACCGTGGAATTCTTTTAGATCGTCAGCCGGAAACCATGCTTTCTCATTATCATCAATCACAACAATACCAAATAATCTAATTATGAAATAATTAGATTAAATTCGTATGAGAAAGAATAGAATTTACCTAGCAATTGCAGTTCCTGGTATCCATGAGATCGATAAAAATATTAGAATTACAATCAACACAATAGCCCATGTGGGCCATTCGTGCCGTTCGGTATCACCTTTTGTAGGCACCCAGGCATCATAGCCGCTACCATCAACGATAATCTCAACAAAACTAGCAACTAGAATTGAGATCATTGCTAACGGTGATAAATACTTCCAACAGATCAACCAGTAAAGTCCAGGCCGTTGGCCGGTCATCAATTCAATATCGTCAGCAAATCTACAAATGCAACAAAACTTAACAACTTTTAGAACTGTAACGGCAAATCTTGATAACAACCTTTTTAGTCCGTAAACATACGAGACACCAATACATTCAAATAATGCGATGATTAATAATGGGAAATTACCACTATAATTATCGAATAGTACAAAGATGTAACTGCCAGCACCATGAGCGAATGCCATCGAAATAATACAACATGTTAAACAAATCCCACCAGTTAGGATCTCTTTTGGTAGATTTGGGAATAGTTTCAAATCAACAATTGATGTGACAACACCTTCTAATGTACCAAATTGTGAATCGATGCCCAATGTGAACAACATCAAAAAGAATAGAACAGACCAGAATTGTGCACCCGGAAATTGATTTATTGCTTCTGTAAATATGATAAATGCCAATCCAGTACCAGAAGCTGACTGAAAACAATTTAAAAAAACGATTACATTATACACAGACTGTCCCAGCTAAGTGTTCCACCTCAAATTTCTCGTTTGTATGTGAAATGAAATGGAAAAGTATCTAAAGAAATTAGACTACAATGTCTATACTTCAATTGACCGATACCAAAACATCGCCTGCAATCAATATTCAAATAAATTTGATACTACATTCTTTTTTTCTCTAAAAAATTTCTCATTTGCTGCTCAAAAAATAAAATGGGAAAGTGCGGCTCGCCCGGCGCCTCCACCATTCTGCACGATGAATTGTTGCGTCTTTGATCTAAAACACGGTCTTTAACTCGAAATTTTGTTCATTCCTGTATTCATTGCAGGAGATTGGTTTCCTATTATTTAATTTCGAAGTAGGCTTTTTTCATCAATGAATAGGTTATTGATCCAAAGAAGCTCTAGTTTATTTTTGAGCAGCAAATGAGAAATTTGTAAAAGAAAAATATTATTTTCATATCATATTCATTCGCAGTATTCATTGTAGGTAATTATTTTCCTCATATTGACTAATTTTCGGGATTTTATAAGACGTTTTGGCATTTCCTAAATAGCTTAGAAGAAAATCGTGTCAGTCAATTGAAGTATAGACATTTTAGTCTAATTTCTTCAGATAATTTTCCATTTAAATTCACAGATAAACGAGATATTTGAGGTGGAACACTTAGATGGGTCAGTCTGTATAACGCCTGATACTGTTTTAAGGATAAATTGCTTTTGAATAGCGGAATAAATGCTTAAGCCAATAAAAACAAGTATGGGAGAAAGTTGGAAACTTTGAAGGAAACTGTGAGTGTATTGTTTGAATGAATTGATCTGTTCACATCTCTCGGTATGTTCTTACGATTATCTAGTGCGGTGAAAAGAGAATTTCGAAAATTATCTCTTTGTATGCAAAGCAATAGGTAACAAAAGCTCTTTTTTTTGGTCATTACTTGTGGGTTTTTGGTCCACAGTAAGTTCGTTCATTTAGCACAAATTCGCCTGAGTTTAACACAAACAACAACTTGCAGTTTGATACTCAATCATTCACGATCAATTTGATTTGCAAAAAAGTAGCTTTCATATGCTAAACTCTCGTACAAGCTCCACTTTATAAATCAAATTTGATATTCTATAAGCTAGTAAAACAGTAAGTACATCCAAAGACGGGCTAAGACCAGTACCAGTTAAGTTTTTGCTAAGGGACTCAATACTTACATTGTCAAGTTCTTTTTCTAAGTCACATACTGGCAGTGAAGGCATCACGAAACTATGAACGGACCCGTTTATTGTCGTCAAATTAAACACATTACCAGCTAATGGTAATGCATCCTCATTATAATCAACACCAAACAAATCAACTAATGTCGTATTTCTAATACTCAAACACTTCTCATACACCATTGTCGCTTTAAAACCAATAATCGAGAAAACAACAATACCGGCAAACATTGATGTGAAACAATTCGTTAATGATACCATAACGGCATCCCTATAACAATTATTATTAACGGGATTATATGATGAGAATGCAATAAGGCCTCCAAATGCAAGTCCTAATGAGAAGAAGATCTGTGTGCCAGCTTCTAACCATACAACAGGATCCAAGATTGTATGCCAGCTTGGTGTGAATAGATGACGTAAACCATCACTAGCACCCTTCAAGGTGATGCCGCGAAAGAAGAATATCACCAACACAATATACGGGAATGTGGCTGTTACATAAACGACTTTACCAGATGAGGCGATACCTTTAATCATACACATATAAACTAGAATCCAGGCGACGATAAGAGCGATGGCGATTTTCCAATTAAACACTTCTGGTGTATTAATGTCGGACGATACCATTAATGTGGTGCGATACCAAAAGTATTGAGTCGGACTGCTCACCTGGAATTTTACGTAATAATCTCGATTTATTTTATTGATAATTTTATGGACCTACCACACATTCCGGTTCTGGTGTGTACGAACCATTAGGAAAGTAGACATTGGGACAATCGGCCCATGGCAATTTCGATTGGAAACTTTGTACGAAATAAAACAAACACCAAGCGATTATTGTGTTATAGTAGAGGGCGACATTAAACGACACAACAGCACTACTAATCCCAATGCCGGCCAGAAACGGTGAGACTTGATTCCAAACGCCGATAGCACCTTTCCTCAATCGTTGGCCAATAGCTAGTTCCAGATAGAAAATCGGTATGCCTTCAACGGCCAACATAATAAAATATGGAATCAAAAAGGCACCGCCGCCGTTCTTTTGCGCCAAATACGGAAATCGCCAGACATTCCCCAAACCGACTGCATACCCAACAGTTGCCAACAGAAACGTCAACTTACTATCCCAAGATTCGCGTTCATCTTCACCGCATTCAGGACGAAATATTGCCTTACCATCCTGTGAGCCACGTTTACTGCTGCACGTCGATTTGATCTTTGTGTTCGGACTGGTGTCCTCAAAGGCGACATTCGTTGCCCCATAACTGATCGGTGTGTTATTACCATTCTCAACAACTAAACGGCCACGCATCTCCCTTAATTCTAAACGATCCAAGGAACGTTGTGGATTCAAATCGCGCGAACTTTGACGCCGTACTAGATGTGCCGTATTCGCCATTATTACAAGATTAACTCGACAACACGTCGTCGATTTTATTGTCTTCAATCACTGGAAGTCCTACTTAATTCTAAATATTATTGTCTTTATCTGTGGCATTTTGTGCTGAAAAGTAGATAACAATTTGATAAGAAATAATTAACGAGTTGGTAATCGATAAATTTGTACGACTTCAAGCTACCCTCATTTTCGCTATCTCTAATCTGTGGTAAATATTTGCTCCAACAGAAAGTTTTCAATGGGAACTTTAAAAACGCCCACAGCATTACAGAGATATAGCGGAGGAGTGTTGTAAAAATTTACATTATCATCAATAAAATCGCGTAGAGAAGAAGAGGGATGAGAAAGAAAACGTTTGTTGTTTTCTAAATAAACCAACAGTTTTTCGGGGATGGAGTGTTTCTATCTAAAAATATCAATCAATTTGTAGAAACTGTTAATTGCAACTTTAATCGAAAATCGATCGTAGCTACACCAATCCGCATTACAAATTAATTAGAATAACAAATTGCTCCAGATCCAATCAATTTTTCCTTTGGTGACATTAACACTTTAACAACAGGTAGTGACTGGGGAGAATATAGATTGGGAAACAATAGAATCAAATTGATTCCAAATCGTTGTGGAGGTTGGAACAACGTGCTGGGAATTCGATGACATAAAGTTTATAAAAGTGCTTCCGTCATTGATCGTTTTGAAGAGGGCAAAAACTACGACCGATTCTAAAGGTCGTTGAAAAAAATCAAATGGATACACACGTACAAAAAAATTGTATACAAGTAGACGGCAAAGATTGACGCGAAATGTATTAATAGCGTCTAAATGTGTGATCGGATAGAAAATGATTCAATTCATACAAAGTTAAAGGTTAACATTAGTATAAAAAAGAAGATTAACGCTAGTGATAAGCGTAGCTTTCATGTACAGAACGTTTCACTTGGTAGATGTCACTTTATGGGTCAGCGATTTAAAAAAAAATGGGCGATGTTTGAGGACTTTTTGCTATTAGAGTTTTCCTCATAGCATCAGACATGATTGATAATCTTCCAGGGATTGCAGGAAAGGGTAAAACTTTCACTTAACCATACATTGAAAAATGTAAAATAATCAATCAATAACGCCATGTGAGTTACGTTAAGTTTGTTTCTTCTTTTAGAGAAGGCAGATTATTGATCCGCCTTTGGCGACTTTATTTTGTAATGATAAAGAATTACGACGTTGAAAGAAAATACGTGTACAAAGGATAGCACAGCTTTGAATTTTGAATAAAAAAAGTGACAATTAAGCTTTTGTATAGAGACACTAACTATCATTGAATGTTATTTTTACATTCCTTAGGTCCTCCAATAAAAGGCTTCGTTTTTCCAGTGCAAAAGATGTATTTATAAAGCGAATAATGCTGATACTTTCACGGTACTTTGAATTATATTCTCACTTGTGCTAAACCAAATATACTTGTGCTATGACAAATTCGATTTTTTGAAGAGTAAATTGGGATGCAAAAGTTCTACTTCAGGACTGTAAAACCGGAGCTGCCGAACAGTATAACAAAGTGTTCATCATTTTTGATACACCTATTGTTTTGTGACACCAACAACTCTTGGGGCTATTTTCAACCGTTTTAGATTTGATAAATACACTTAAAATGTGAAAAATTTCACTAAATGGTGTTAAAAATTATTCTCTCCCTGTATTGATCAAGCAGATATTACAGACGTTAGAAAATATGGAAAAATACCATTATTTTCTCTCGCTTTATAATTTAGAAAAAAAGAAAAGCAGTGTAAGAGTCGGTCGTAACACTATACAAATGTTGACAGATGCAGAAAGCTTTCCAACATTAAAACTACTTTATTTGCTGTTGTTGAGAATGATTCATTTACAGTCTTGCGTTGGATAGATTTACGTTGAAAATGGTAATTTTTTTACACTAGTGTCAGAGAAGAGAGAATTTATTAAGTTTGTTTGGTAAACGTTCACTGGGACTTCCAACATGTCTCAATGTATTAATTGTACAGTTTCATAACTTTTAATTGGTTTAATGTAACCCACATACGTGTGACAAATCGATAATGAAATTCAAAAAGTGATTCCAAAATGAATCTATATTAAAAAGCGCAATTGTACCCAAATTATTACGACTTGACTAGCTTGGTTTATGTTACTGTAAAGACGATCACCACAGTAGGTAAATTCAAAATTATCGTGTTCTGGAAGAAATTGGTTCCGGATAATTGTACATCAGAATTTTTCCTGACAATATTGTAACCGAATTCGGTCTCGATCGAAACTCCAACTTTTATTTTTAGTACAATTATTATTACTTTGTTCAGGGTCGGCCTTATCTATAAACGGGCCCTTGTCTATATGATAATATTTTTTAGCCCCAATGTTTCTTCGCAATGAAAAACTCAACAATCTTTTTTTATAAATATTACTAATATACCTACAACAAGAAAATTCAGATATTTGTGTTTCTTTGGGAATCCCTATAAAGTAAGGACTCGTCAGATAAGGTTTAATTTATCATACAGGATTTTTAACAATAGATAATTTGAAAATATTTCACATCACTGTAAATTCGAAAAGTTGTTTGTTTTCTACAATAAATGATAAGAGTTCCCCGACTACATATTAGTGATAATTTTTTTTCGATCTGTGATAACAAAACAAAGAAATATGTACATGTTATTATTTAACACCTTTTTCTAGATTTATTTTCGACAAGTTTCGATCAGTTGATCCTTGGACATTGTCGCATTAAGATTAGTCGTTCAATTTTACGGACATGAAGTGCAGTGATATTTAGTGATGTGTTAGTGATACTGGAAGTGTAGTGAAGTGCAAAGTGCTTGTGTCAGTGCAGTGAAGTGCCGAGTGTTGCGTACATGGATCGGAGAGAGCTGCTGGACGTATAAAACCGCACCAAGTCCAGGGGTGAGTATTGAAGATAATCACCGTGGGTTGGAGAAGAGGACGCTACAAAGGTAGGTTCGTCGCGGGATATTGAGAAGAGGAATCCGTAAAAGGTAGGCTTTTGCAAATTCGTCCATGCCAAGGTCATGAACTAGTTAGCAAAGGGAATCTATATTTTCATATATATACACCCACTTCAGTTTTTTCACGATGCACACGTTACCGAGGGATTTGTGAAGTGCTGAAGCACTATCTATTTGCCGCTAGATGGAAGACAAAAAGAGATACGTAATATAAGTGTTGGGAAATTTTGTTTTAAGAATTCGAATCGAACAAAGTAAGTCGTGTAAAAATTGTTGTTTTGAATTTTCAAATCGTGTAAAAACAGAATTGAGTGTATACAAGTCAATATGTATATTATTGTTAGGATGCCCTCCCATTGCCCCGTTAGGACCCTTTGTAGGGATGTATAAATTGCGCGATGAGTTAGGATGGTAGGTGTGGCAGGGTTTGGTGAAATGAGCAATAACCACCCTGAAATTGTTAAAACAAAAATGTGTATCTTTTCATTTTTTTTATATAAAATTACATAAGCGGCAAGGTTTGGTGAAATGAGCAGTAACCACGCCGAAATTGTTGAAACAAAAACGTGTATTTTTTCATGCGGTTTTTTTATCACATTAAACGCCAATGTTAAGGACAATAACAAAGGGCCAATTGTTTTGTTTGTGGACTGTTTATTATTATTATTTACAATGTAGTATTTACAAGACTCAATAATGGACTCTTTTTCTCTTACTATTTTAATAAGGACCATGTCCCTTGTCTATCTGACTACCACCCACCCTTAGGTGAGGGTTTACAATACTTGCCCAATCGGAACCTGTTGTCCCCCTTGAAGTAGAAACTTTAATAATAACTAACATAAAAGATGAAAATTTAAATTTATGGTTAAATAACCCTTATTTTAGTACATTCAATTGTATTTTTGAAAACACAATAGTGAGGTAACTATTAATGCGATCTAGGCTTAAATATACGGCCAGTAAGTTTATATAGGCCAGTTGCAAATTGGGGTTTTTGTTCAGTTCCCAAATTCGAAATTGTCTTTGAGTGACAATTCACAGCAAATTTTCTATTTGGAATTTCTATTTGTATTATTACAAAAATGCATTTCGCATTGCACATTGTTCTGGGGGACCAACGTGAACTGAATTCGATTTTTTCATCCTTCCAAAAATTTTCTAATCGCGAATTTAATTCGGCATTGTTTGGTAGTGTTACTGATAATAAATTGCATGATAGATTACTATTCTGAATATTTCACATAAGATTGCCGCCTATTATCCAACCAAATTTGGTTTCTTCAAAACATCTCTGCCGCAACTAATAAATGCACTTCGCTTGAAGTGGTCAAATTTGGATCGGCTAGTGTTACGTTCGGTGGAAATTCGATGTTAGATGTTGAAAAGATAACTGATAGTGTTGGTCTGGTAATTTTGGATACTACCAAGCATCAGTTATCGTTTTTATTGTGGCATTATCGCATTGTTTTATTGGATTTAGCGTTAAATTGATACCCGAAATAGACGGCTGTTTGTTTCAAATTTAGTTTTTTACACAACGCTTTTGTAATAATATTGGCTTGTGTTGCTTGTTCTAGTAAGCCACGATGCCTTTACCTACCAATTTGCATTGCATTGAAACTTATCATGGGTGCCGTTACAAACGGCACAGTTATTAAATTTATTGGAGACGGTTATATTTGACGACACCTCGTTACCATTTCGTTTAATTAAAATATTATTTGTTTTCGTACACTGAATGATTTTGCAGTTGATTGTAATGGGATTAGAAGGTTCATTTAATGATCTTAGCGCTTCTAAGATCTGATGTCTTTTTTTGATGAAGTTTGTAAATTGTGCGTAATATCTTTTGTAAGGAAGTTTTCCACTCCTTTTTGGATTGGTAATCTAATTTATCGACTAAAATTGCAATTAAAATTTGATCTCAAGATTATACGGGAATTTTGACGGTCTTTAATGATTCCAAATTGTTTATGGTCGCAATGGTTAAAATATTGGTCAAGTGTCTACAAGGCTCGATATTGGACTCTTTTTCTCTTGTTATTTTGATTAGGACCATGTCCCTTGTCTATGTGACCACCACCCACCCTTAGCTTGTGTTTTACAATAGTTGACCAATCGGAACAGGCAGGGTTTGGTGAAATAAGCAGTAACCACCCTGCAATTGTTGAAACAAAAACCTGTATTTTTTCATGCGCTTTTTTTTATAAAATTACATAAGCGGCAGGGTTTGGTGAAATGAGCAGTAACCACCCTGAAACTGTTGAAAGAAAAACGTGTATTTTTTAGAGCGTTTTTTATAAAATTACTTAAGCGGTAGGTTTGGTGAAATAAGCAGTAACCACCCTAATGTAGTTCGAAAGAAAAAGTGTACATTTCCGGGCGTTTTCTCCAATAAGGTGATGTGATTTGAAGTGTGATTTAGTGAAAATTGTGAAATTCAGCAGATAAGTATAAATAAACTTCATATTTAATACAGTCTCTTTCAGGACTCTTTTACTCAAGATTTCGTAATTGTTTCAGTTTAAGCATGCAATTTGTGACGAATTTTTGTAAGTATTCTATCTGCTATAACCTTTACTGAAATGTTCTAATTCATTTGTTTAATAATCTGTTGCAGGTCGCTTTTAATGAAAATTTCTGTTTCAGTTTTTCTAAAATCTTCGATATGAAACGTGTTTCAGTTTCAGCATGTTATTTTTTCAAGATATTTTGTGAGTATTCTTCATCCACTTTTACCGAAATATTTTCATTTATTTGTTTAATAATTTTTCAAAAACAAGAGACTTTTTGTTAAAGGTTTATCAGCATTCCTCTCTCAGAACGAGAACTTTGTTTTACTGTAATGTTCTCAATAATTTGTTTAACAATTTATGAAAACTATATTTCAGGGCATTTTTAATTAAAATTTCGGCATTTTTTCTATTTCAGCATAGTATCTTTATCCACTTTTACTAGAATGTTCTCATTTGTATCTTTAGTAATTTATGAACGATCTCTTTTTCAGGACAGCTCTTGGATTTTCAACACTAATGAAGATCTTTTATTTCAGGCAATTTTTGGTAATTACAGTAACTAAAAAAAAAAACAAAGTTCAAATTCACAGCTAAAATTATACATTAAATTACATGTGAGAACCGATTTCTACCTTGTATAGGGCCCTGCAGGGTTGAAACCGGTTCACATGTAATTTAATAAGTAATTTTATCTGTGGATTTGAACTATTCGCACAATAATGCAAAAGTGTTCTGAATCATTTGTTCAGTAATTTGTGAAAATTCTTTGTTTCAGGATATTTTACGGCGACTTCTATTTCAGCATATTTTCCAGAAGTTTTATGATTTTTATTTGTTTAATACTTTGAGAAAATTCTCTGTTTCAGGGTATTTTACAACGACTTCTATTTCTGCATATTTTTTCAGAAATTTTATGAATTTTACTTGTTTAATAATTTGTGAAAATTCTCTGTTTCAGGATATTTTACGGCGACTTTTATCATATTTTTTCAGAAATTTTATGAATTTTATTTGTTTAATAATTTGTGAAAATTCTCTGTTTCAGGATATTTTACAGCGACTTCTATTTCTACATATTTTTTCAGAAGTTTTATGAATTTTATTTGTTTAATAATTTGTGAAAATTCTCTGTTTCAGGGTATTTTACAGCGACTTCTATTTCAGCATATTTTTTCAGAAATTTTATGATTTTATTTGTTTAATAATTTGTGAAAATTCTCTGTTTCGGGATGTTTTACAGCGACTTTTATTTCGGCATATTTTTTCAGAAATTTTATAAATTTTATTTGTTTACTAATTTGCGAAAATTCTCTGTTTCAGGATATTTTACAGCGACTTCTATTTCAGCACAGTTTTTTAGAAATTTTATGAATTTTATTTGTTTAATAATTTCGGAAAATTCTCTGTTTCAGAATATTTTACAGCGACTTCTGTTTCAGCATATTTTTTCGACATTTATTCGATTCAGTATTAATTAAAAACTTTCATTTCTGCAAATTAATAAGTAAAGTAAAAAAAAAACGAAGCTCAAATCTATAATTATAATAATTTATTGAATTAGATGTACCGGCTCCTATCCTGTAAAGCTGTCTTTTAGTACAATTGTTATTAAATTTACAGTGTCATGCATGCAAGTCATATATAAGGATTTAATTTTTTCAATTTTAAGTCAAATTTTGGTGTAATTTTTTGAACAATTCAAATTAATAATAATCAATTCATTCATTCATTCATCATTCAGTAATTATCAATAATTTGTCAAAAATATGGAGGAGACCACCAGCCTAATGCATGTAATTTTAATTAATTTAATTAAATTCAATCAATTTTCATTATTTTTGTTTTTGTTAGTTGTATTGAAGATAGTCTTGCAGGATTGAAGCCGGTTCACATGTACTTTGATAAATGCCTTTTCTATTTAGATTTGAACTTTGAAAAATTATCAGTTTAATTCACAGATCAATTCTCAAATTGAATGTCAAGAAAGCAAGAATTTGGTGTGGTTTAAAATTCGGGGCATTTTTGTTCTTTTTGACATTCGAACAATTTTTGTATTGTTTCTTAAAACAATTGCTAGCTAGCAAGTTACTAATAAGGTTTAAGTGTTGTGTGATTGTTGTACTAACACCAAAGTGGATTAGGCCTCTAGGGGATACCACTATAAAAAAACGCACCTTGTGCTTTACCTCCTAGGTGGTGTGGAAAGAAGCACAACTACAACGACAAAATTTAACACAAACTTAAGAAGGCTTAAAGTGAATATGCTTGTTGAATGCAGGCCTTATGTTGAGATTACATTTACATTCGTATAATTCTTTGTATTGATGGTGAGCAATTATTAACAAAATATGTGTCTCCAATAATCGATTGAAACCTTTAAATAATTGGTGCAGAATGAACAAAAAATGGATAAAGTCATATTGCAATAGAAATACAGGTGATCTTCCAGAAAACAGTATATACGGTAAGTGGTAAAAAGCCGATAATTAATTATAAGGTAATTAGTTCAATCTTTATAAAGTTGATGTAATTAATCATTGTTTCAACTGAATATCAAACACGAATTAAAGTCTAATTTTAATAAAATACAATACCCGAAAATAGAAAAATCAATATAGGGTAAAGTAATAAAGCAGGTATTAACAAAAACAACAATAATATCTATTATACAGGAAAAGAACGCAATTTAATACAATAATTGTTATTGATAATTGTTTAATACAAATGAAAGTATTGTGGCTTTTCCCTGTAGAAAATTGTCACTAGTTCAAATGGGAAATAGTCATATTTTTGGTGTATCAAGAAATCGTTAGATTTACATTTCTAATAACAAGTTGTTGCACTTAATTATTTATCATTTATTTAACTTTTTACGTACCTGTGAATGGGGAGGACGGCAACAACCCTCCTGTTCGGCGAGCTGTACACACACAAACTCATGCTCTAAATCTGAATCAATACTAGCGTCGGCGCCGCGACGCTTTCGCCAACACACAACCATTCAATCCACATATTTTCAACACGTCTCCAAATTATTCCGTACGAATCAATTCAAATATTAAACATCGATAAATTCGCTTTAAATCTCTTTATTCAACAAAAAAAAAAATACAATTAATAATTATGTTAATAATTTTTCGTTGCAGATATATTGCGTTAATGCTAGAAAATAATTAATTTGTCGGTCGTCCAAATTAATTTTAAACGAACTCTGCAACTTATCAACGGTGGCTTTGTTGTTCGGCCGAAATGATTTATAACAATCATTAATCATTCTTGAACATTTATTAAAAAAGTTGAGGAAATCTAGAGAGTACTCCAAAATTTTTGATAACGGCGGCTGGATTCCGGTGCCTCTTATCAATGGACCATCACCATCCCAATCCAAATGAACCGTTGATTTCTCCAACAAAAAAGTTTTATTCTTCAAATCGTGATTACTCCGATTCAACTCATCACTGTAATTCACAATTAATTAATTATTAAAATTAAGTCAATTAAAAATTGATATGATTATTACATGATTCCCTTCAAAACTATTAGATCTTCCTCAATTCTACAAGTAATCTGGTATTTGATTATTTGCTGGAGTTCATTGAAGTTCTCCAAATAATCCAAATTTACTCTAAAAAAAATTACACGATTATTGGGCAACTTAAATTCAAATTTACCGCACTTATCGATACACGCCATCTGTTCGACTAAATTCTGTAAATTCTGTATCGGTTTTGAAGTGTCCTGTATTGCCGACCGCCATTTATCCACATGGATCCGCAAATATTGCGACAAATTCACTATGTATTTCTGTACCTGATTTTCCAGATTTTCCATAAGCAAATTTAATTGATAATCTCTCGAAACTATTAAATTTATCGCTCAACGGATGGACGAAAAAATAATTAGAAACAAGATCAAGTTGCCTGCGTTGAATGTAAACAATCAGTTGGCCAGACTGATTTGTTTGAAAATAATCAGACATTAAAGATAAAAAAATATTCAATGTTTTATTGGAAAATTAACAAATTATCGATCCGAATATTTGAGATAATTGTAGAATGTACGAATTTCAGCTATTTAATCGTGATTAAAATTCAAAGTTGTTGGAAAAATCAAAAGATGGCGCTCGAAAATTATTGGAAAGTAACACGCAAAAGTGGAATTATTGATCGGCGGGTTCGTTCAATTCCGCATCAATTTCCGTCAATATCAACCACGATATTCGATTGGTTCAGTTTTAACATGGACACGTTTGTCATTTGTTACTTGTATCGCGCGCGATTTAGTTTAAAGTCAATCAAATAAACAAAATAACCAGCGTTCTGTTTGTTTTGTTTTGTTTATTAATTATTGTGAAATCGAAAAAAGTGTTGGGCATTGGAAGACCCTTCTGATAGAGAAAATGAATGGGAAATTGGCGTCCGGTATAGGACAAGATTGTTTAGAAAATGAATTATTAAATCCATTTGTCCATCGTTTGGAATTAGAGACGACCTACGAAAAAATCAAAGTAAGCCAATTTTTTTGCAATTTTTCAAAATTTTCAATTCTATTTGCAAATTCAATGCTTTTCTGTATTAGATTTTTTGGTAATAACGGTAATTTTAATTACTCCACCCTTTCAAAAATAATCTCCAATTGATCGTCAAATTATTTCTTATCTTTTATTAAATGTGCAATTAAAGTGCAAACGTATGTACTTTTTTTTGTAAAGTAACGACCTCATTTCAATGTTATTCTTAATATAATAACGAAAATTTACTAAATTTTTTTGATATGAAAGTTTTTTAATTATAATTCATCTAACATTAGTGGACTTTCTCCAACGAAATTCCAGCGATTTCCCTATGAATACCGCCATTTCTCCGCCAGCCCTTTATCCCTTCTATAATTCGATGATGACTAGATTTAAATTCATATAATACTGTTGAGATATTCATGGGAAACTTGATGTATTTCTTGATAATTCTCGAGAAAAGTTCCTACAAATTCCCAAGCAATGTGTGTCAGTTCAGTGTGTCACGACTAAAAAGTTTTCGATTTTATTAGTAACATGTTATTGTTAACAAACAATAAACAAATCGTTATTGATTTCGATACCAATTTGGTAATACATTTCTCAATAATAATAATAATTCTATTTGGTTCGTGGTGGCGGTTTTTGTGGCAATTTGTCTATATGTGAAAATTACAAATTTCCATTACAAATGGGCTTCATGATAAGTAGTAAAATAATAGCCTGGTTTTTTTTTTCATGATAACACCGAAACAATTCCAATTCTTATCGCTAGACATTCCGTCTAATTATTATAATTTCCGATAAAGAATTTCATATAATGCGACAATCAATTATTGTCAGAAGATGAACCATGTACCTACCAGAGGAACTTTCCTTGTGTCTACTAGGATTTGACCTCTTTGAATTTTGTTATTTATTAGCATTTCTATGTATTATTTTATATATTTTTTCTTAATTACAGACAGCGATATTAACAGTCGTTTTATTGCCAATTAGAGTTTCATTAATTTGTTTGTTCTTAACATGTGGATGGTTGTTAGCCTGTATCGGTTTGTATGGTCTTACTGAAGAGGATTTGAAAGAAAAACCGATTTCCGGCTGGAGAAGGTAAATTTCTTAATTTCGTCAATTATATCAATGTAAATAATGTATGTTGTAAATAGTTGGACTAACTAATTAATTTGGACAAAATTTCAAGTTTTTAACGGTTTGGTTAAGTTTATTTTCTTTTATGTTATGAAGAATACATATGAGTGGGTTTTTTCCAGTAAGGTTTCGAATGCTTGATTTGGCTTCAATAAATCAATTGGAGCATGTGTGTTTATCAAGGATTCCACTATTATTGAATCGGTCTAGAATTATTCAATAGAAATACGTATCTGAATCTCTGTCTAGAATTTCACTAATATTTGACAAATTTAAGGCGGCTTTTGTTGAGCGAATTAAAGACTAAATGAAGCATTATAATAGGCCTTTACTTGTATCTCTACTACGAATAATACGACGCCTTCGACTTTAACTTATAGGGAAATATTTTGAATAAATTGTTGCCAGTTTAACACCTCCGAAAATGAAGCATTTTGAAAAGTCCTCAACGTTAGACATTATCGCATTAGCTTTCTATACAAATGAGGGTAATACGAAATACAGATGGCTATTGTTCATAATTTTCTTTGTCAACATTATCAGTTATTTAATAGAGGAATGCATAAGGTGTCGGTTAAGTGTTTAGAGATGTTGTAAAATAATACTTCGAAACTGCTTTTTCGACTGATTTTTTTGAGTATTTTATTCTATTTCTGAGTAAAGAAGACTTGCATACAAACGAATGTTTCAAGGCTCTTTTCTGTACACTTTGTAATAGGAGTATTGAAGCTTAAAAGTAAGCGATACTTTGCACTCTTCAACTCTTGTTTTCTAAATTGCCGTCTCACATCAAATTTATTTCTTTAACTAAATCGGTTTCATAGTTTATCAGTACAAATGTGAGAAATCAAGTCAGGTCAGGTCACTCCCTCTTCCATATTTAGTTAGCTAGTCTGCAACTTTAAGCCACATTGGGTGCTAAAACTCCACTACTCCACTCTCTAGTCATATATCACATAACTTCTGTTAGCACAACAAAATCGTAGAGTTCAAGATGATATAAGCATTAAGCGGTTTTTTGGCTCTAACTTGTACAATAATCTAAGATTTACGTCACAAGTGAGTTTATGACGGGACATCACAATTATGGCTTTTAGACTTACACATAAGAGTCTTGGTTTTGGTTACTGCATGTTAGCATTTTTTTTTTGTCTATCAATTAAGTTAAACTGCTACTTGTTCAATATTTGAAGTTTTGTCCTTTTTTGTGTGTTGTTGATAAATTAATAATTCTTATCAAATAATTAATGTCTGGACAGTATAGTACGTCGACTAGCTGCCCGTGTAATGCGTTGCGTGTTCATTGTTGGTGGATTTCATCTAAAAATAATTGGGAAACAAACAGATCGTTTAACAGCACCAGTAGTGGCTTTAGCACCACATTCCTCCTTCATCGACAGTATTGCTATGGTTTATATGGGTGGGCCGTCAATTGTTGCTAAAGGAGAAACAGCATCAATACCTTGCTTTGGGAGTACGTGTTATAATGTGTTTTTGCTTATTAACAAATCACTAACAAACACTTGATGTTAATAATAGCTTATTAGGGTGATGAAGGTGATTGCATTGTTGGCCACTGTGAAATGCCAAACTTGTTTAATATGTGTGGCAAACAATACGGTCATTTTCTGCGTAGTTTTTCCATTTATTTTCTTATCTTAATTACTTAAATACCTTTTCCCTTCTATTTTGTCCTTGCTATATAAATTTTGATAAAACATAACGTTCTCTTTATCAACTAACTTTTATCGCTTGCAGTAAATTGTTTTTACTATGACAAAATAATTGTAAACATGTTTTTCTATCTATTTTTGATCGATTTTTGTAGAAATGCATGCGGTAGCTATTTTGTTTTCAACTTAATCCGACTAATTTTGCTTTCTATGGGAACTTTACTAACACATCTTTCTTGCCAAACGGTTCAAGGATAAGTAAAGCAACTTATTGGGATAAATTTCTTTTTGCTCTCTTCTTGGTCTTAATCAATAACAATTTGATATAATTCTTTTTCGGCAACAAAACTAGGAAATTATATCCGTTACTATGTACGGTCGGCATGTCCGTTTATCGTATTGGTGGCATGAATGTAACAATAAAAGGCAAACAAGCAACACGCAAAGAGGCGCCAATCTTAGTGTCAGCACCACATTCAACATTCCTCGATGGTGGCATCATTTACGCTACCCGTTTCCCATCGATTATTGTTAGACGCGAAAGTGGTACCAATCCATATATGGGAAGTATGTAAAATTATCACATAGAAAGCAAAATTTTCCATATAATTGTTACACTTTTGATCAATCTAATTTGTGATACAAATATAATTAATTTCTTTTTGGGGGGCTATTCACAGAATTAATTAATTTCACACAACCAGTTTATGTGTGGAGAGATGATCCAGATTCACGACAAAATACAATTAAAGAGATCATACATCGTGCAACCTCTGATCTGGATTGGCCGCAAATCTTGATATTTCCAGAAGGTACATGTACGAATCGTTCATGTTTGATAACATTCAAACCTGGTGCTTTCTATCCCGGTGTACCCATTCAGCCGGTTTGTATACGTTATCCAAATAAATTGGATACAGTCACTTGGACGTGGGAAGGACCTAGCGCGTAATATCCTATTTTTGCCTTATTTTTTTTGTTTGTTTTCAAATTATTGTTTCTAGGCTTAAATTGTTATGGCTGACATTAACGCAACCGTACAGTAATTGTGAAATTGAATTCTTACCGGTTTATACGCCAAATGAAGAGGAGAAACGTGATCCGAAATTGTTTGCCAATAATGTACGGGCTGTGATGGCAAAGTATGAATAAATTAATAGTGTGAAATTATTAGAAATGTTTCTATAATCGGCTTTTTGTAGAGCACTAGGTGTTCCAGTTTCGGATTATACGTATAGTGATTGTAAATTAATGGCAAAAGCAAAAGAAATGAATCTACCGAATGCAGCATCGTTGGTGGAAGTCCATAAATTACGCCACCGTTTAAAGTATACATTTCTTATATTAGAAAAACGAACAGTATAATTATTGTAATTATAAATTCCAGTCTTGATCGTAACAATATTGAGGAGGGCTTGTTAAATTCAAATTGTTATAATTATAGAAATGTGAATTATGTTGGGTTTTGTAAATTATTAAATTTATCACCAAATGAAACGACAACACAGTATCTTTTCAAATTATACGATAAGGTAATTTTTTTCTTTTTAAAAAGTAAATTGGTTGAAAATTCTTTTGATTCAAGGATGGTTCCGGTGTTATCGACTTCCGGGAATATCTACTCGGTTCGTTAGTTGTTGCAAACAATCGAACTACTTTAGAATCGCTCAAACTGGCGTGCAAGGTAAGTGGAAGCTCAATTTTTCAATATACTATGAATTCCATATTTTGTATAATCGATAAACTTCAATTGAGGCTCTTGGAGTTGTTATAAAGTCGCTATTGAATATTGCCCGTGAAAGTGTTTCTCTGCTTATGCGGCTAATCGTCTCGCCACCTCTGTATCTTTTCCAACGTTAAATCTTTGCACCGAGTTTAAGGTTCCATTTTTCATTTTTCAAAATTCCATAAAAAGTCTATGAAACAATCTCTGTTTGTACGTTTTTTAATCAGGGAACACGGTAGGCGAAAAGGCGTGAAGTATTTATAGGTACGAAGATGTTTACAATAAGGCTGCGCCATAGTCACGTTCTAACGAATCGCAGTAAATAAAAAGCTGTCGAGGCGGTACTGTAGAAGATAAAGGGATGGTGTTTTTTTAGTGACGTCCACAAAATATATTTAACTGACATCAAATAACCAAAATTATATTATTGTTTTATGGTCTTTCATCCGATAATTTCGTTTTTGTTTCCTATAACTTATTATGGACACTATAAATTTCAGATATGCTCATTTTATTCTTGCATTATGTAGATGATGCAACTTTAAAAATATTTATATATAATCAGGACGCCACTGAAACAGAAGATCCTCGCCTCGGCATCTTTTATTTCTTCTGATTGGTTAGAACGTGACTATACCACAGTATCACACAGTGTCCAGATGACCCTCCCACTCTGTTCCCTGAAAGTGGAAAAAGACTCTACCACCAGTTTTCAAATCGGTGCCGGTTTGTTAGAAAAGTGAACCTGTGATTTTGAAGAGAATGAAGCACATTATACGCAGCTTTTATCAATTTAAGCCCTTTTTGCACGTAGAATTAACCTCAATAAGGGTGAATTTTATTTGGCACAAACCTAGCGAAGACCTGTTTAGAACTACTGATTTAATCGACACTTGCTCTCGAGTTGAGTGATATGCTTAGCATTTGATGTGTCTTTTGGACCGATATTAGCATCACTTGTACAGAAATTAAAACAATTATCCAGCACAGGAGCGGCAATTTTTAGTGAGTGAAAGTATTCCTGCTATTATTGCATGAAAAAAAAAGGAGCAGTAGAACAGTTGTCGCTTTGACGGATTATTAGTAATTTTCTTATTTTGTTTCCGGGGAGGCCGCCTGGAAGGCTGCGAAAAGTTGAGCCAGCCCTGAGAAGAGAGATACTTACTCTTTTCTCTAATTTTTTTGAAAATCTACATACAGTATGCTCTTTTTCAGATCTATGAAAGCGCTGATGAAGGCAAGCTTACAATAGAAGATTTCAGTAAAGCCTTATTCCACACATTATCGATAAGTAGAGAAGATGCAGTTGAGATCTTCCAACAAATAGACACGAGTAAATCCGGATATGTAACTTTTGGTACTAATTCATATGTTTTCGTTATTAATATTGTATTAATTGTTTATATATTTTTTTTAGAAAATTTCATAATGTACGCTGAGAAAAAAGCAGAATTCGCTCATCTATTCGGATTAAGTAATGAAGAGAAATTTGTACCAAGAAATGGTCATATTTGTCCGAATGATTTCAAGAAAATAGACTGATATTTACATACACTCCACATATAGGAATATTGTCTAAGATTGATGTATTTTAACAATATTAATTATATGGTGAAATGTAAATTGTATTATATAGTGTGTACTTTATAGAATTTATTAATCAATTATTGATAAAATAATAAATATTTTAAGTACATCGTTAACAAAATACAAAACATTTTATTGTTTAATTTATTTTTGTTTATTTTAGAATATAAACCATATGTATTGTTTATCAATGTAAATATATAGCTATAATGAATCAATTATTATAGTTTTGTATAGATATTGTTGAAATGATTCCTATGATAGTGATAAGAAGTATGTATAATAAATTCTTGAATTTCCCGCACTTTTTGAATGAACCATCGATATCACCCTGTATAAAAAATTTTGAATTTCCCTCATTTTTTTTCAAATAAACTATCTGCATTACCGACAATATCAATGTTGACTTCCGAGAAAACCACTATCTATCTTTATTCAACACAATTTTCCATAAATGATCTATCTCACTTTATAACATAGTGCTCGTTAACGTCTTTGAACGTTTGTATTATTTTTTGAAAATTATCAATAATTAAAGACAATTTTTTATTTAATTATCATTTGTATCGGTTATTTTTTTCTAATTTCGCCCCCGATTCTTTTTAAATAAAAAACCATCAATTCCTACATTACCGACAATGTCAGTGTTGACAATTGTTTTCCGGGAAAGTTGAAATCTATCTATCCTTGTTCAATATAACAATTTCAATGTATTGTCTGTCTCATTTTACAAAATGGTGTTCGTACGTTTACAACTACAATAGAAATTTATGTTAAAGGTTTGTCTGGTCGATTTTTTTTTTGATTGTTGATAATTGGAATTTATTAATTAATTTTACAGTTTTTTTGTATTAAAACTTATTAGATAATTAATTAAAATTATGTCATCTGTTAATAATATTGAAATTGAATATAAAACTATAACTGCCAAAAATGAATGGCCGGTACTGTATCAGGTAAGAATTTTCACGTATTTCTTTAATATCATCCGATTATCATTGTTCACAATCTTCAATTGTTTAATAGCAATAATTATCTAGAATTCTTGTTAAAATTGTTATATGTGTGTGTATATATATGTGATGGATATGTGTGTATGTGTGTGCGTTGGATAGATAGGTTTTCCTTGAAAAATTGAGTCATAAAGTTTCAATTCATTCCATTCTATTCATTCATTTAATCAAGCATTCATTCATGCAACTAACAAAAAAATGAGCAGACAAAAACAACAACTTTGTGTTTTATTTTTGTAGAATATCAGATCGAAATCGCTGAAGAACGGTGGTACATGTTTGGAAGCTGTGAAGCCACAAAATAAGAATTTAAATAGATACCGTGATGTTAGTCCCTATGATCATAGCCGTATTATATTAAAACGTGGTACAATCGATTATATAAATGCAAATTTAGTTAAAGTCGAACAAGCAAATAGACAATATATATTAACACAAGGTCCATTAATAAATACAGTTAGTCATTTCTGGTTAATGGTATGGGAACAGAATAGTAAAGCAATATTAATGTTAAATAAATTAATTGAAAAGAAACAAGAGAAATGCTATCAATATTGGCCAATGAAAATTGGTAATGATTATGTAATGAAAATGGATGATGTTGGTTTAACATTAGAATATATCGAACAATATGATCATTCGTATTATTTAACAAGAATATTAAAATTAACCGATATAAATAGTGGCGAAGAACGGAATATTATACAATTCCATTATACAACATGGCCCGATTTTGGTGTACCAACATCGCCGACGGCTTTCCTAAATTTTCTACGTAAAGTACGTGATGCGGGCGTTTTAGATGCAAATGTTGGACCGGCTATTGTTCATTGTTCAGCTGGTATCGGACGATCAGGCACATTCTGTCTTGTCGATTCGTGTTTAGTTCTGGTAAAATTCTCCACAATCTTATTCTTTAATGCCGTATCCACAGGTGATCAGTCAGAGGCTTTTTGATAATTTATAATTATAGACAATTTCAATCAACACTAAAATAACTGCTTTGCACAGTAGATGAAGAGTAATAGAGTTGAAGGCGAAAGGTGGCTTAAAAAGGAATTCGCACAAAATAACTGATTAATGATTAATCGGATGGTGCAATTAGATTTTGAGTTTTCGAGGAATTCCACGATTACCATCGAAGCACTATCGAAATCGTGAAATAATGAAAACAAAACAATCAGTTATTTTATACGAGTTTTCTTGATAGGGGGGATACCCTACAAAACCATCGTAAATAGGCAACTTTGTGCATTAGAATCGATACATTTCATACGATTATGTAATTCCAGTTTACTGCGAAACTACCTTTGCCATGTAGTTTAATTTTTCACTGTGCAAATTAGTTCTGACTAATAAAGTCAAATATTGGGAGCATAGAATCTGTCTTCTAGGTTTATATGAACAAAGAAAGACTCGTTACGTGAATTCTATGATGTAACGGGTAATGTGGGGTTTTCCGATAATTTGTGGGTAAAACCTAATTTTTATAGCGATTCAATCACCTGTACAATGTGGATCCGGCTTAATGTGGAAACAATGCTATTGAACAATTTTTGTAATGTTTTAGATTGAGAAATTCGGTCAAAATTCTGTTGATGTTAAAGAAGTTCTATACGAAATGAGGAAATATCGAATGGGTTTAATACAAACACCAGAACAATTGAGATTTTCCTATCAGGCAATTATTGAAGGCATCAAACAACCATTACATCCAAATTCAGAGGCAACGGTATAGTGTTTTAGACTATTTTTGTTTTAACTAACATCTAAATTAACCTGAAATCAAAAAATTTACATCAGAAGCTTTTAAATAATGCAATTAATACACGAATTTGTCTCCTCTTTGTACCAATACTAAAAAATTAAACAACCCACTGTTTTTTTTTTGTTTTTGAGTACGTACAGCTCAAGGGTTGCCCAAGGGTTTGATGGACAAAAATCGGTTCTTATTGCTTTACCTTAGACATCAAACGTCACAAAATGACTTAGAACATTAATAATTGTATATAAAAGCTCGCTATTTGTTAATTTCACTACTAGTCTTGACAAGCTTGACCCACGTCTTTCTTTTTCAAGGGATCAGGTCCTGTTACAAATCCGCTCTTTCGTGTCTACGCTTAAATTCTAAATATTGCTCAGGTCCGCCTATCACTTGTTATATAATAATAATAGCTCACTGGTCTAGAGCACCTCAGCGCCCGGCTAGCACGAGGAAACCTGTAATTCGATTCCCGGTCGTCAGCTAGAACATTTTTCGGACTAAAAAACTGAGAATTAAAATGTCTCTTTATCTTCAATTAAATTATTTAATAATAATACGTAAAGTTCATACCCATAAATCAATAAATTACCAAGGAAATAAACAAAACTTATATTAATATCTTTATTGAGATAACTATAACAACGAATCCTGTTTGTGAAATTGAGTATTTAACTAGCGTCTGTTCTCATAGCGTAACGTAGCGATTTTAGTGCTATTTAAATAAAGATTATTTAACACGGACCATTTTTGCGCTATAGAGATAAGCTGCAAAGAAATTCAAGACACAAGAAATCAAATAAGAAGCTAAGACGTTTTATACAATTATTGGTAGATTGTTTTGTTTTGTTTTTCAATTATATTAAAATTATTTACCATTTCCATTATTTGTAATTTGGTAATCAGAAGTTCTTAATAGTGTTCTTTTCGTATGCAACAGGAGAACCATATAGAAACGAATAACACTAACAATGAGGATGGTCCAATTTCGGATGGTTCAGATGATGATGGTCCACCACCATTACCACCACCACGATTAGACAGTTTAAATCGACAAAATGGTTCACCAATCGATCGACCATTACCAAAAATACCAAACAGTGTATCACTTGGTGATATTGGATTTGTTGATGATGACAACAATCTTGATGAAGTATATATTTAAATTAATCAATTTTTTTCATTGATTAATTATGGAATTTTCAGTACATTCCTAGTGGACCTTTACCAGTTGTACCGGGTGGTGATGAAGAAGAGGAAATCGAAGAAGACGGCAGTAGTGAAGATGAATTACAAGAAGAAATCGATGAGGAACTTGATGATGATGAGAAAGAATTGAATCCAGAAAGTCCAATTTCAGATAAAACAAATCCATCATCAAAAGAATGGTAATATTTCACTTTCTCTGTTTGTAATTAATTATTTTTAATATTTCAATATTTCGTAGTTTATCACCGACTGAAATACGGCGTCGTCGACGCGTTGAACAAAAAGAGAAATTAGAGGCCCAAGTTAGAGATATGAAACGTCGCCAACAAGCTAATGAGCAATGGACACAATTGAAGAGGTCACTATATAAACCTTTAATAATTGCAGGCGGTTTTATTTTAGGCGGTGGTTTAGTTGCATATTTCTATTTTAAAAATTAGTTAAAACAAACAACAACAAAAAGGTTCTTTATTATTATTATTATTTCTTTAATTTTTGTGTTCTATTTAAATGTTGATTGAGAGACGAACAGGCAGAAAAATTAATTAATTATTAAATGATAATAATAACAATAATAAGCGAATAAGAACGGTCGTGGCAACGTTATTAGATGAAATTTACAAAACAAAACATAAAAAAAAGAATTATATATCTGTGTAATTATTCACAATTGTTTTTGGTAGCACTGATAATTTTATTTAATCATCTTGTAGATAGATTCTTCTTTATTATGGTAATCGTCAAAACTCTTTCAATTTACATATCAGATATTGTCGTCGATTCTATTTTATGTTATTTGTAATAATCTGATTATTTTTAAATTTGTAATTTTATTTATTTACTACTAGAAAAGTATTTCCATCGTATCGCTGTTGAAACATAAATATTTTTAATGTTGCAACAATTTAAGGGCACATTAAAAATAATTTACACCAACAACGTTTTAAATTAATTTTAAACATTATTTTTTTTTTACTTCTAATTGTATATTTGGCTATATTGTATAAAAAATAATGTAGCTGAAAAATGTAGTGGATTGAATGGGGGTAAGAAAAAGACTGAAAGATTGCCACTAAACTAATTTCGTTTCGTGCGTGGTGGTGATCCTTACAATGTTGAGTTGGTTTTCGTATACGTTGCATGGTTAGAGATTTAAATGTGAGATATTTTCAATATTAAAAAAAAAGAAATTGATAATAATAGGGATTTTTATATGAATCTTTGGGTTGAATTATGAAATTATTTATATTTCGTTGTTATTCCAAATATTAATAAATTTCATTCAAAGTAATAATAATAACAACAACAACAGGGTGGTTATTGGATGCACAAACGATTCTCGAATCTCCAATTTCAGGGGATAAACGACTAACTTTTATACGAGATTTTTTTAGAAAAATCAAAATCAAAATATTTCGGAAATTGTGTCTTATTTTGTTTATCTAAAACACATTCCTTTTAAGTGCCTCTAATTGTGGTGTTTTTTCTGAAAGACAACTATTTCGAGACTTTTGTTTGTTGAATAGAATCAATGTGACAATCGGTTAATTTACCACATTTTCTAAAAATAATATTACACCAATGTTTGAGTACCGCCGATGATAATTTTGTGATTGTTTTAATATATTTCTCATTAGGCAAAACTAATTTAAAATAATTTAAGAGGAAGGAAAAAAAAACGAAACAAAAACTAAACATTTTTATGGATATTCAATAAATATATTTAAAAAAAATTCATAGGGACATTGTTTGTTGTAATACCTAAAAGTTTTATTATTTCAGGCCAAAGACCTCGCATCAAGACTGACATTTGAAATTTTTCTGGAGAAGACTGGACTATGATACGTTCAAATTAGTTGAAGATAAGTTCTGTGGCTTAACTTTTTAAACAAATTAAAACTCTCATAAACGAAAAAAAAACGTAAAAAATACACACGAAAAAGACTAGTCAAAATTTTTTCTCTAGGTATGTTTTTAATGAACTTTACTAAACAAAATTGGAAGATTGGGAGGCATTAATAGAGGAAGCTGGTTGGCAATTTTGCAAATCGAATACGATATTTCTCGATAAAACTAGATGTTTTTGTTTAAATACGGGTATTTATGAGATTTTCCAGTCTTCCCTCAGTTGACGATCTGCCAATTTTGATTTTAGATTTTAAAATTTGTTTTTAATTTCGGGGGGTTTTAATAGTTTTTATTTATGATTAAAAATAGACATTTTTAAATCAAACAACACAAAATGCCATCCATAATGTATATTTGTAGGCTAAAGATGCATTTGTATATTAATTGAATCAACAAAGGCCGGTTTGTCTTGCCTTCCTGAATCGCCACTTAAAGTCTGCTATTATCAAACTTCCATTTGTTGAATATAAGAGTTTTATGTTCAGTAAAGTTGCGTTTGATTCGAGATAAGCTCGATTGGTGATTTTTCGGGGAGAGACAGACATTGAACCGGCCCCTAGAAAACTTGTGCAATCGTATTAAACAGACAAGTTAAACTATAGAATTAATGTAAAATTAATTATATTTTAATTAATTGATTAATCAAAGCAAATTGTCAAAATTTGTCATTTCTGATGGTATCAGCATACATTTTTTATATTGTAATCGCCACATTTTTAGTACAAAGTTTAAATAGTGCCGAATTCAACAACATTAATACAGGATTTTATAAAGATATCCATCCACGTAAATCAAACGAACCGATTGTAAGAAGATTTGTAAGCAATAAAAATGACATCTCTCACAAAGACTTATTTATTAATGATAATTATAATAATTTAAATGAAATTATGCCACAATTAATTGATATTAAATCATTATTATTAAAATTATTAGATCGAATTGATACAGATCAACAAAAACGTAACGTCCATCATCAAGGTAGATATAATTATTCTAATAATAAAATGATTTATTATTATATTTCCAATATTTAGTGGATTCGAAAAATAAGAGAACAGTATGGGGACATTGGTCAAATTGGTCATCGTGCAGTGTCAGTTGTGGGAAAGGTCGTGAAATACGGTATCGACGGTGTTTGAGAAATTGTCAAGGTATCGAGACGGAGATGGCAGAGAAACTGTGCCAATTGCCGGCGTGTGGAAGCAAATTATTCGGTCTAATTAAACTATAAATAAACAACTTGTCCATAAAAGCACATTTTTCGTCTTCATTTATTCAAGCAAGGACTGTAAGGTTCTTCCGTTACGTGCGTGTTAGTGTATGCACCGCTTTAGATATATAACAAACGAACTACTGTTACGTTGATTTTAGAACTACGCTAAATCTTGACAGTTGACAGTAGAACAACACGTCAAAAATGTCATCAGCGACAGTACGTATTTTATCGAAATTTCTAATTAATTTTTAAATTAATTTAATTTAATCAATTAAATTTAAAAACAAATTGCAGTTACCACTATTAGAAGATGACACTGTTGCGTTCGGTGATGATTTAGAGACTGAAAATCAAAAGAACCAACTGCCGTATGTATTCAACGCATTTTTTTGGTTTTGTTAATTATTAAATTAATTAAATTGAAACTTGAATTTTAGCCACCCTTATGTGTCGTTTTTCCATATCGGCGTCCGGGCCGCCTCAATCATCGCCTACTTGTTTTGCCCCCTATTTACCAACAGTTTCATTACCAGTTTTGTAACGATTGTTTTGCTGTTATCAGTCGATTTTTGGTGTGTGAAAAACATCACTGGTCGCATCATGGTCGGTTTACGTTGGTGGAATTATGTGGATGATGATGGTAAATCACATTGGGTATTTGAATCGAGAAAGGTTCATTTTTTCTTTAATATTCTTTTTGTTTGCTTACTTTTTTGGAATTGAATTGTTGATTGGACCCCTTTCAGGGTCCCTCACAGAACCGTACCAGTGACCGTGAATCGTTCATGTTTTGGACTGCCCTAATTGCCACACCTTTGATCTGGTTGGGCCTCTTTGTAGGTGTCATATTTACGTGGTCGTTAAAGTGGCTGGTAGTTTTCCATAATTTTTCTAGAATTTATTTATACTGGTTTTAAATTTTCAGCTATTGATTATTATAGCGATAATTTTAACTGGGGCCAATCTGTATGGATATGTTAAATGCAAAATGGGCTCAAATCAGAGTATTGCTACACTAGTAACTTCAGATTTTATAAATAGATCACTAACACGTGGTCTGGATTTGATAGTGTCGAAAGAAGCAAGACCTCCACAATCTAATCCGATTAGTCGACCATCAAATACTGTATAAATTTTCGTACATTTATTCCAATGTTATTATGTGATATAATATAATATAATTTAAGTTATAATTCAATTCAATAATTATTTAATTTATTCCACATGTTCATTAAAATTAAATAACTAATTTCTATAATTATTTATTTTTTTATAAAATTTGGACAAAAAAGTTATGCTCTAGGTGAGGCTCGAACTCACAACCCCGGCATTGCTCACGACTACTGTCTTATAAGTACCGTGCGCTAACCAATTGCGCCACTAGAGCTATGCGTGTAGCTCTGATACCAAACATTATAACATTAACGATACAATCACTTACAGTGTTGTCAGATTCCTTATAATCCTAAAATTAGATGAATTTAATATTTACATTTTTTTTGCAATATTACTTTCCTTTTAAAAACATTAAAAAAATATATCGCTCCTGTGCTTCCTCTGGAGGTGTACTATGTTTGTAGGAACCAGTTTTCGGATCGATACGCGTGTTAAAAGTTGGAGTTTTTTCACTCACCCTCGAGGCGTTTCCAAACTTTTCCCACTCGCAAATTAAAGTTTGACTTTTAACCTTTGTATCATAAGTTACGGTCTTGAAGCCATCTACGCGATGCTCAATTAAACTGTTGGCGGATATTCACGTACTGGATTCTAAATGTGAATCTAGGTCCCAGAGAAATATATTCAAATGTCTAGAAATTGTTTTCGAATTTTATTGTTTTTTTGTTTGGTAGAATTATAGTAGTAATTTTAGTAATCAAAAAGTTAGACTCCTATAAAATCGATCCAAAATTTGGTCTACTATATATTTATAGTTCATATGTCGAAATAGTTCAAATGTACGCTTTGTAGCTCTGGGGACCATACGAAAAACTACTATAATAAAAATGGCGGTTGACATGGTGAAGTGAACACTCATCGATATTTAATTTTTTTAAAAAAACTTTTTTAATAAATTATGTAAACTATAATCATATTTAATTGTTTTCTAATTATTTAATTGTTTTCTTTAAAACGGAAACGATCAAATCCCAATAAAACCGTGTGCAAATAGATGAAATGGAAGTGATAAAACTAAATAAACAATGTTGTCGTCTTTGCGATGGTGATATTACAACAACCGACCAAAGGCATAATATTTTTGATAAGAATGCCGATGGTCAACAATTAATCAATTTGATAAAAGAGTGTCTACCTCTTGTTGTAAGTTTTATTTTAGAAAAATTTACCCACTAATTGAATCGAATAAACAACTAAATAATAATAATAATAATTGCAGATATATAGAACAGATCCATTATCAAAACAAATATGTGAAACATGTTGTATGAAATTATGTAGTTTATATGAATTTAAGAAAATTAGCATTAATACAGCTGAGAAATATATAAAACAATTTAAAAGTAATGAAGAGAATGCCAGTAAAGACATCAAATTGTTTCTAGCATGTGATGCACCAGATGCGGTAATACATATTTAATTATTTATTTATTTACATACATTTATAATAATAATAATAACAATAATAATAGTAGTACGTAACAGGTGTATATTTACCGGTTAACCTAAATATATACATTGACAGATTAATTATTTCAATCAAATTAAGAACCGACACACGTTTATTACGTCATCAAATTGGTTCGTAAAATAGAGAAAACCGGCAGCTTTAGAGCCTCCCTTTTATTACACCCAATCTATTTGTATCCTCAACTGGAATAATCCCGCACTTAAATATTTGGTGGTTGAGTTTTGAAATTGCTTTTTTTATACTTGAACGTGCTATATAAAGCTTAAAACGTGTGCAAATGAGTTTATAAAACTTGAAGATCTATCTGTTTCGTGTTGTTTCGCTTAGCATACATTTTCCTATTTATATTGGGTTTTGAATTCGTACATTTTTCGATCAGCAAGTGTCGTTAGTTGTCGGCTTTGCTTTTCGCAAGCGTTCTCCTAGAGCAACGGCCAACAAATGCACATACATTCCCTCTCTCTCTCTCGCTCGGTTCGGCCTAAAATATTGATTAGAGTTAGTTTTGGACAACATGCGAGTTTTCACAGGGAGTGGTTCATCTTGTTGGTCAGATAAGGTATAGTCGACATCTTCTGTCCCCGTACACTCCTAGGCGTATTGATTTTTACTAGGAAGGCAAAGGAAACGTTAGCCGAATTCAAATAAAGCCTTTCAACGGTCGAGAACAAGTTTTATTCCGGTGGACGCGTGGTACTCAAGCGTAATTTTTGTATTTTAGATGTTTTCTGTTTTTTTTTAAATTAATATTTTTTTATTTAATCCATGTTATAGCTATTTAATATACAAATGTAGAGGTGGACTTCGGAAATTCATACGGAAATATTATTTTTGGGGGTAATATTAGTTCTGCACTTGCCTGAAACAAAAACCTTGGGCCAAAATTTTGTGATACCCCACTCAATTTTTTTTTGTAATGCATAACGAATAGAGTTGTTGTGCCCCCGGCGAAAAGAGTTTAGACCTGGGTCCCCACCACGATCTTTTTTGCATGTCAGTTGTCCTACCATTTCTTTTATAACAAAAAAAGTGCATCAACGCCCCTTGAAAATCGGCCTTTTTTTAGGTGACCAAACAAAAAGATACAGAAATAAAGTTGCTTAATTTTATGTATCTATATTTCTGCCTAAGCCTTCCATTATCTATGCTATTGATTTTATTTTTTATTAATTTAATTTTTTGACCCCCTTCTTCCGCTATTTTGGTACTACTTTTCGCAATCATTACAATATTCTCCAGTAGGCAAGTCGCTCATTTTGGGAAGCACTGGTCTATACCAGTCGTGTTGAAAACATTAAAACACTCGCAAAAAGCGTCCACTGGGTCGTATATTGATTACCGCCATCTTTAGCCAAACACGGGCCTGAACATACGAACGATGAAAATAAGTTTAGATCAAAATTTTCACATTTAACAAAAAAAATATATGTAAAAGTTGTAAAGCAAATAATTTCTGTGATATGTGAAGCGTTTCTAAATCGAGGCAATCCGAAAAACAGCAGATTATCGATCACGAGATAAAAGAGAAGCTTGAATACGAAGGAATCGTGTATGGATATATAAAGGGGATAGAGGCAGAGAATCGTAGCAGTGAATACCACTGGGGAAAAGGTCAAGAGAGATACAGAAAATAAGATGGACTGCGTCTCGATCGAACGATATTCCGGGAAAATTGTAGTAAACGAAATGGGTGAGAAAATCAGTGACAAGTGTGTTGATCTTCTAAGCTTATAAATGAAATACAAATTAGGGAATCTGCAAACGTTCAAAAAAAATTGTACGAAACACTGATAGACGGTTCGAGGTCAAAAAAGGTTAACAACCCTTGCTCTATTTGCCAAATATACAGGCACGGTCAACGAAGTAGCCAGTTTTGCAAAAATATGTCTTGTTTCGTTCTGTTATCAAAAGGGAATAAACTTTGTTGTAATTTTCGCTTTGTCGATTCCAACTGTTTACTCAGAAAGATGTAAATATTTTAACAATGTTGCAAACTTAGCAAAAAACTACTAGGGTAAGTGAGGGTATTACTGCGGATTTTTAAAATTATGTTATAAATAAATGATACATGGGTTTTTATAATTAAAAAATATATATACAGTCGAACTTTGATAATTCGAATTATGATGTGCCATTATGAAAAGCTCGAGTTATCAAAACTTCGAATTATCGAATTATTGAAACAAGAAACAATTAATTGATGAAGAATTTAACTTAAGTCAAAAAAAATCAATATAAATACAAACAATGCAAAAAAGAGAATAATACAAAAAAGGATCAATTATGGTCTAAAATATGCTGTTATTTTCGTTTGTAGCATTTTTTCTTTCTAACGTTGCTTTTAAAAAAGCCCTCTGTTTCATACCACGAAAGCAACGAGGTGAATTACTTTTAACAATCAAAAGTATTTGTGTTGTCCTTTCTTTGATATGTTTACCTACATGGCATTTGTCTTTTTTAAATGTTAAAGTATTATTTGGAAGGCATCTAAAAATCGTTCTGTCTCATTCGCATTGAATATATCTCGGTCTTCATAATTTTCTAATAAAGTAGGTAAAATATCATGTTTCCATTTATCACAGTTTTCTTTTAACAAATACCATACCTAAATCAAAACAATCATGCCAAATTAAAAAATAATTCTCTATAAAACAGAATTTATTTCGTATCCTTTTTTCCAATTATCCAACCATCCAGTGGTTGCTTTGAAATTGGATTCCCCTAACAGCTGATAAAATTGTAAAACTTTTGCTTTAATTAGCCTACCACCACATACGGGCAAGTTTTGTTTCTTGGCGTTTTTAAACCAATCAAAAACTGCTTTATGCAAATTTTTATATACTGCTTTCAGTGGTTTCCTTAGATGTTTGCTGTTTCCACCTGCTTTAATAGTCCACTCTTTGTTTTTCAAAATTGTAGTCAACGCGTTTGGTCTTATAGCTACGTCCTTTTTTCTTGAACCATTTTCCACTTTTATGCCTTTGTACTCATTTTATAGTGTTCAAGTTTTCGAAAACGATAAAACATACACAGTTGCCAATTATAATCGCAGTGGAACAGCATTCTGTTGAAACCTTCGTCTTATAAAATCTATGTGTCAGCTTTTTAATTCGAGGTATCGAGAATTTCGACTTATGGAAGTTCGACTTATCAAATTCCATAAGATTTACATGCTTGCCGCTATTGCCAAGTGATTTTGTTCGACTTATCGAAAATTCCAGTTAACGAAGTTCAACTGTATTTAGTACTTCAAAACTCAAAGACTATAATGAAAAAATAATTTTGATATTTTAGGTAGTTATTCAATTTATTATTAATTATCAAAAAGTGACAGGTCGTTTTGAGAGAGAATTGCACCATTCTTGTCAGTTAGCACGTGAAAAGAGCAAATCTTAAAAGGCCTCTTTATTCTGATTAAACTCTTTAATTTGGACATTTATAATATTTGAAAGTAAGATAATAGTGAATTGTTATTAAAAATTAAAGAAAAATCGAATTTTGATTAATATTCATGACGCAGTAATTGGCACCAATGAATTGGACATGAATATATTACTGCGGTATATTACTGCCATCAATCCTAATGGTTGTTTCATCCTCTAAGGAGATTATCTGTTCAAGTGTTGGGGCGCTGGATTTTATTATGTCGACTATAATGTCTTTTTTTTGTATTATTTCTTTCATTACTGGGCATTACCTATTTATCTTGTCTTACATTTTTGAATATTTTCTCTGGCCAGTTCGAATCTATGAATTTCTTCATCACTTTAAAGTCTCTTCTTAGTGTGTTTCTGATCTCTTCTCTTTGCTCCATCTCGGCGGTGTTTTTGTCTATCGCGCATTGCGTTGCCATATCTTTTGTTTTTTTTTCTTCTTTGTTGAGTTTATCGTACTTTCTATATTTTCTTTACGTAGTTTACTTACAATGCAGTTCAAGCGCCTACTACTAACAAATTGTATCAATTTTTCTATCTCCACCCTTAGTTTTTCGAGCAGCTCGTTTTCCAAATACAGTCGAACCTGGATAAGCGAAAGTTCAAGGGACCGCGATCTATTTTTCGCTTATAGAAGTTTCTCACTAACCCAGGTTTATAGCTTACGGAGGTACAAGAGACGTTTATTTCTCTTAAAGAGGTCTATAAAAATACAGCCAATAAGTATCGATAAACATGCATGTATTGGTATTATTTATTAGAATAATACATGTTTGGAGATAGATGCTTACAAAAAAAATACTAAAGATCTAACATCAAAATTTACTTGAAAAAATTCGTTAACTTTTTCTGCGTTTCTAGTTCATATATTTCATCAAATATCGTTTTATCAACAACTGCCGAATATTCAAAAAATTTGTGGAATGTGCACGAGTTCCTTGAATTATAAGAAAACAAGAATAACAACACATTCAGGCATTCTAATAGGATAAGAGTTCTTTGAAATTTAAGAATGAATTATAAATACGTTTAACTGTCGCTTATAGAGGTACAGGCAATTAAAAATCTCACTTACAGAGGTCCACGAGCGAAAAACGACTCTCACTTATACAGGTTTTTGTCTCTCACTTATAGAGTTTTTTCGCTTACCCAGTTCTCCCTTAACCAGGTTTGACTGTATCTTGAGACCTTACGTGGGGTGCGGCCCAGTATCTACCTTTTTCCAAATACTTGTTCTTTCTCTTTCTTCCGCAGTAATACCCACATTTACCCTACCGGTTCGATCCAGTGGGATGTTTGTATTCTAGTAGCAAAAACCAAGTTCATACGTTTTATTACCGAACCGTATTCTATTATTTTGTTTTTGTTTTCAGGATAATCGTGATAACATTCCAAATTTGGGTAAAGATGTTGGTACATCAACTGATGACTTAACAGAACAATGTCTAAATTGTAAATCATCATGTATCGATACAAATATGTTAAATAATGAAGTCGAATTATGTGCTGAATTACATAAAGCTATAGCCGATTCATTAAGTAATAATAATAGTAAAACAACAAACGATGATCCAGAGAAAGCACCAAGAAGCCGACGACGACGTAGCCAAGCATTCTATCATGAATTAGACGATTCATTATGTAGTAGTTTAACAGAATTTACAAATACAGAAAGTTCACAATGTTATGAAGAATATGGTAGTGATATGGAATCATATGAATCTGATGATGGTGCCGAACATAAAGCAAAACGACGTAAAATCGAACGTACTGATGGCACAATAAATGATCATACAATTAATGAGACTACAATCAATGATGATACAATTATTAATGATGATATTGATGTTAATGATAATGATAATAATAATCAAGATCAGAATTATGTTGAGAAATTTAAAATATTATCAGAAGATGAAATTGAATATCGTTATAATCCATTAAGTTTATTGAAATTAACATTGAATGTTATTAATCAAAAAATTGTGCCAGATTATCAACCCGAAGAGAGATATTTACAAGAGATTATCGAACCGTATTGTATTTACTGTAAGGAGAAATTTAAAAATTCTAAATTATTAGCATTACACGAGATTGAACATATAAATATTAAAATTGTTGATAAAGTTGATAATCCCACATTATGGGATGATACACATGATTATGCTGATATACGTAATAAATGGTTGAATAGTATTGATAATATTGATGGTGATTATGATGAGAATTCATTAGAATATGCGGATGCTGTTGAGAATCAAAGTTTATTGATACCAATCGGTTCAGAAGACTTACAAGAGAATCGCGACAATGACGATGATGATGATGATGATGACGATGATGAAGATGATGTTGTTGATGAACAACCAGTTTTTGAGATATTATTTGAGAAATGTAAACCAGTCGTTAATGGTATCCCATTATCGGATTATACAAAAGAAGAACGTAAAATGTTTTATAAAACAGTTAAAATCGGTGGTGTTAATAAGAAATTCTGTACGTTGTGCCGTTACAGTTTCAAAGATAATTGGGCAATTGAAGCACATTACTTCTCATCAGCATGCTATTTCACGTGCCGTTATTGTGGTATGCGTTTCAATAAACAACGCCATCGTTTCGATGAGCATGTTATTGAACATGAGATACGCGGTGATCATCTATCAACGAAAGTGTTTGCTGCTTGTAAAAATAATAATGTGATACCGCGCATTATACCGATCGATAAATGCGATAATATACCACCACCATTGGAGAGTTTCAATGAGAAATTCTCAACGAAAGGACCATCACAATATCAAAACCAGTACAATATTCGAATTAAAAAGGAACCACTCGATAGTCCACCGTATCCATCATCATCAACAACAATCACAGCACATCCAGCTATGCGATATAATAATTTCAATAATATTAAACAGACGCATACATCAACATCGAAGACAAATCAAGCGTACTTTTGCCGTAAATGCTATAAAGTCTTTTTCAAATTAGATGAATTCAATTTACATAGTAAGAATTGTGATTATAATCAATTTCCGGCACGTAATAACAACAATAATCGTAAATATGGTAATACAAATGGCGATCTAAATATTGGACGATCACCAACAAAATCACATTATAATGATGATTACAACAGTATCGTTAAAGAATCATCGAATTCATTCATTTGTTTCATATGTAATACACCATTCCCAACGATTTATTCGCGCAACAGTCACATGAGAATCCATAAAGGTGAGACTACTGGTAGTTATTCACCATCGACAAGTCAAAATTTCTATACACCCAAACTATTAGATCCATTGAATGATATACGTATCAAACAGGAACCTTTAGAACCGGAAATACAAATCCATGAATCCGAACAGAATTACCATAATAATCATAATTTCAATAATGGTAATATTGGTGCTGTTAGTATAACACCAATATCAAAGAATCCAAATCAAAAAGCCACAATTAATCCAAATATAATGAAATTAGTACAAAATAATCCGCATTTAACGATAAAAACGAATGTGAATCAAACACCACCAACATCACCACCACAACAACAACAACAGCAACAACAATCGTCGACAAATTCACAGAATAACAATTATAAATGTTCAAATTGTTGGGAATCATTTAATAATAAATCGCATTTGTATTTTCATAAAAAGAATAAATGTGAAGGTTCGCGGTATCCGTGTCCGTTTTGTAAGAAACGTTTCGGCACAGAATCGGCTTATAGTTCGCATATTTTTTACGCTCATCCGGAATAAAATTGATTCGGTGATGTTTATTGATTATTTTTTCTTTAATCTCTAGGTATCTTATGTTAAAACTAAAAATCATGTACAAATTTATAGAATTTTAATTTTTCGTCTTATTTATTATTTTAAACTATGATGATGAGTCTCATTTTTATTAAAACAAAAACAAAAGAATTTTAACGTAAATAGATTTGTTCTGTAAGGATAATTAGGGATACACGGTTTGTCTCTGCAGTATTGATAAGTTAATTATTTTCAAAATATCGAATAAATAAACTACTTCCTATCGTATTTAGGGTAAGCTTAATAATTTTATATAATTAACTAGATTTGATTGTAGTAGTTGTATGTAAATAAATATGTAATAGGAACAATTAAAATAAACACTATATTTAGTAAAGTTGAGGAATATACAATGCACCCCACAAAAATTGGGTGCATAATAAATCTCCAGGAGACACGAGAGAAGGCAGCACTCTGAGTTTATAGACGTCTCTCTTATCAACTCCCTTCTTTTTTCTCTCATCTCTAGTACAATAAAATACAAACGGGGGATGATGATGATGATGATGATGCAAAATTAATCCATTTACAGTCATAGGCTGAATGTTACCATTAACCAAGGAATTGATGGGTTGTTGGGCCGTACGAATTTGTCCTCCTCTGTTGGGCGTGGGGAGGTGATGGTGTTGATTTGCTGAAAACTAGAAAATTCAGTCTCTGCAAAGTGATAGTTTGTAGCTACGGAAATTTGAATTTTAACTCTACAGGGTGGCCCATTTTCGATGGTTTTGCTATTTGACGAAACAATTTCTTCAAATAGCTCTAGTTCGCTCAAAAATCGATCAAATAACAACTTTTTCTATTATTTTTGTTTTTGAATGTAGTTTTAGAAAAAAATGAAAGTGCGTGGAATTCCGCGCGTTAGAAGTGAAACTTCTTGGGTTGGAGATGAAGTTTATTTCTTTGATTGGTTGTCTGAAAGCTCGATTTTTTTCTGCAGTTGTCTTTTTCTGTATTTACATTTACATACTGTATTTACATATACAGTTGCGGACAATAATTTTGGACATTTTTTTTGACGTCTAAAAATATTCAGACTGGGCCAAACATTACTGTTATTATTAACGTTTAATGTCAAAATTACTGACTCTTTGAATATAAAATATTAAAGGCTATCCTACACCAACTGGCAATTAGATATCCTTGATGTTCGAAATTTTTTGATCGCAACTGTATAATTTAACGCCATTAATTAATTTATAAATTTTCATTTTAAAAAGTTAACATCAGTGATTCTAACCTCACTTTCTTTGACGTTATTGTTCAAACATTTCGATATTTTGCCAGATTACGATTTAATTAATAGAATTCATATTGTTAATTTTATGAGTATAAATCAACGAACGGGCGGGTCGAAGTCTACCGGCTCTGCTAGTTAATTTATAAATTCAAAAATCACCAAGGTAAGCCTTGAAATTTTAGTTTTGTTGCAGAGGGCGCTGTACATCAATCAATGCCGTGGAGGGAGTATTAACTGGAGGGAGCATAGCCTATCTTTCCTGTGTTAAGAAAGTGACGCCAGTCGAACGACCCTACAGAGACCTTTTATGGCCCCTTCAGCTGCACTGAGCATGCGTAAATCCATCTAACAATTCACCTTTTTGTGCACAGTGGCGTGGTGTCCTGTGGCCTTTGTCTAGTGTGTTTATAATAAGGGTCATACCACGTTGGCATTACCGGTTCCCATTCGTGTCCAGTGTGTGCGTTGTTTTCATAAATTGAGAGATAATTATTAGATATTTTTAACTAT